>VZTU01010854.1:0-24916 GCA_013400835.1 Zapornia atra
GACCTGTCCTAGGGATCCTGCTTCGATTCTGTGATTCATTGACCATCTACAGTCACGTAACATAAATTTTCTTCTTATTATTATTTAACAGCACAAAACTCTTGATTTCTTTTAATCTAATTCCACAGCATTCTAGGATTCTTTCTATGGAAGGATGATTATGATTACAAAGGTCTGCTTGAATCAAGACAAGAAAGCTCATTTAATACAAGAAATAAATGACTTGGTGTGTTACACTGCTCTAACTTTGGACTCGCGTGGATTAACTAAGCTTCATTTTCTAGAGTGTGTCAATTTTAAAAGCAGAATAAAACTCCCCCGAGTCACAGGTTAACACTGTTCTCACTAGCTGGTATTCAGCTTCAGAGAAGCTGAGGTTCAGTAGTACCATAGACTCTCTCCCACATTGGCAAAAGGCAGAAAAATAACCCCAAACCACTGCAAGGCTAATTTGTATTGATGTGTGTTCAGAGCAACATGGTGTAAGTACTGTTGTCTCATTTTTTCTTTCTGTCTATTGTTTTTCTGGAAAAATGGGAAGAGGCTTTTAATGCACCTCACTTGACACTGTTTCCATGTGAATTCTTCAGATTACTCTAAGCAAAAGTACAACAAATACAAGGCAGAAATCAGAATCCTCCAGATGCATGGGTAGCATGGTTCTAAAATCACTGTCCTTTGTATAAAACAACTGACTCACAAACCGTATTAGGTACTTTATAGTGTGAAAAAGCTTTTTGCAGAGCGGAAATGTCATGTGCGGGGCTGTTAGGAGTTCATCTTCAGTAAAATTTTGTGACATTTAACTGTTTTGTTTTGTCTTTGTACTGCTGTGACAGCTTAGCCAAAATCCCCCTTTGGTCCACTATTTACTGTCTAGTGACTGTGCATTTACTACTTGAATTTCATGACGGGGAATCCTGTGCTATTAATTATTAGAATCCTTCTCCACAGACAAAAAAATCTTCTCTATGAGTCTTTTCAGCTCAAACCCCAACACACACACGCACACATACAAATTAAGAAGGAAAAAGAACAGATCAAAAGCTTCCAACACACAATGTTAACCTAATACATATATCAAGTATAGCTCAACTGACAGTGCAAAGTTTAGTTAAGAGATTTCAAAAGGAAAAGATTGAAGAATCTGCAAGAATGTAAACTGGTCTTTTTGTAATGTCTACTGTACATATAGTATCAGCAGATTATTATCTATCAGCTATCCTGACGGAAACTTCAGAGGGAACCAGCTACTAGATGGTTCGATTAGTCTTTCGCCCCTAGACCCGGGTCGGACGACCGATTTGCACGTCAGGACCGCTACGGACCTCCACCAGAGTTTCCTTTGGCTTCGGCCTGCCCAGGCATAGTTCACCTTCTTTTGGGTCCTAGCATGGACGCTCACGCTCCACCTCCCCAAGACGGGTGGCGATGGGCAAGACGGGCTGGTGGTGCGCCTGGGGCTTGGCTTGTGACACGCGCCCTGGGATCCCACCTCACCTTCATTGCGCCACAGGCGTTCGGGATGGCCCCTGACTCGCACACATGCTAGACTCCTTGGTCCATGTTATTATCTGCTGATAATATATGTACAGTAGACAGATTATTATCTGCTGATCAGTAATACTACCATATTACCTTCAGTGTTCTCTTACTGTCCGTTAAGAGAGCGTCGGAGTTCTCGCAGGTAACTCCGGTAGATGGGTTGGTTTTGTATCTCTGCCCTTTATCTTTTATGTGCGCGCTTTTTCTTATACTTTTTATAGTCAATATAATCCCACTTTGCTCAGATTTTAAGACACCCTATTTAGTGATGAATTGCTATGGCAGCTCAGTCTTGGGAGCTCATTTTATTTATTCTCATACTGCAATTTACAGGCATCTCTGTTTTGTTTATCACTGTTATCCAAGTGCCTGAGTGTATACATAAGACATCACTGAAGGAGCAGAAACATCATCCTAATACTATTTTCTGTGTTTCAACTTTAGCAAAAGAAAAAAAAATAAATCTAACATTCACTGTTACTACAGGGGTTTAAAGGAAGGGGAAAAAAAAGAAAAAAAGAAAAAAAAGCCAGAACCAAACTATTACAGATTTGTTAAAAATCCAGACTCCAAACTCATCTTTGGAGACCCTTTTACGAATGTCTGGACCCCAGAAAAAAAATAAAAATCATACCTTTGTGAAGAGAAGGAGGGAAGGGAAGAGGAAAGGAATCCTTTTTCTAGCATCACAGAAGAGAGACTTGCATCTGGCACTAAAACAGGGTCACGGCTTTTAGTTGTTACAGAAAGCAACTTCATGCTAAAATTTTCATCTTTTTAAAATGTATTCTTATGAATAGGGAAAAAAAACCCTGCTAACATCTACTTTTACATACCTAAAATTGCAACACCAAAGGGTGCAAGAGACACAGATACTGTGAATAAAGAAGTAGAATATTCAAGTATATGAGGAGGGCGTATCACAAATGGCCACAGAGAAATATATATATCTATAATACTGTATCAAACAGATGGAAAGGATGTGAAACCGGTGGTGCGTACACAAACCTAGCCGCTTAACCAACTTTCTAATCAGACACAAGTCTGGTGGGGGGGAAGTGCTTGCTTTCAACAGCTTTTTTACATCACTTCCCCAACCACAGTTCAAATGTTTTCAACTACTATTTTTAGTTATTAGTTAAATAATTTATTGGCTTTTTCAGCTATATACTGACATAATTAACCAGGTCAAAAAAAAAAATGTTAATAACTTAACTTTTGTTCTACTCATTTATACAAAATAACACTTTTTTTTTTTTTTTAAATTAAACTTGAATTTCTCTATATGCTCTTCCTTCTGGTAAGCAGACTGTTAATTTAGCCTGTAATAACTTACAATGGGCAACTTTTCTTTTTTTAATTTCCCTATCTATCAACAGAACAGTGAAATGAGCAACTTGAGATATTAACAAGGCTCTTCAGAAAGAGGTGGATGGCCTTCAGGCACATGAAAAGTAAAAACGCATTTTATCATAGTACGGTACTCCATGCAAGACAGAGCAGAGCAACAATAATTGTCCAATGTAACATACTGCAGTTGTATACCCATGTAAAGCCAGTGTCCTCCTGTTGTAAATGGAAATCAGGCCAATTTCTGCATCTATTTAATTACTTTTTTTTTTCTGTTTTTTTTTAACTGTATGGTAACTACAAGTCTTGGGATGTGACTTAGTTTTAGACATGGTAAAGAATGAATGTAACACCTGCTCTGAGCCCATTCCTGCCAAGAGCTCATGCCTAAATATTATTACTTCATACAACGCGAAATGAGCAAATTCATAAGCCCTGCTTAGCAAGGGCTGCCGTGACATCTTCAGCGAGGGTAGCAAGCTGGGGCGATTCAAGCAGGTTGATGCTTCCAGAGGATGAGACGTTGCTGAGTCTGCGTGGTGAAGCCACGCTGGACCTGCCTGGTGACTGTGTGATGATCTCAGCCCCGTGATCGACACGGGCTTTAGCGTGCTCTCTGAAGTTTAGCTTCTGGCTGTCAATCTGCTCCAGGAAAGCAAAGAATTTAACACATCATATATCCACCAAATTATCTTGTTATAGATCATCATTAGGGGCTGATCGTGTGTACTTTTAAGAACTTGCACAGGTTAGAGAATGTAACACAGTAAGCCAGCGTATGTTAAACAAGGTGAAACATTCTTCAGTTTCAGTTACTCTATTTCTGCCTCTGATGGATGCCATAACGAGCAGTGCCATTGTTCCTAGCTGTATCCATTTAATGGAGATTTTATGGACATTGTGATTTGTGTCTGAAACATTTTTTCAAATGTTTGCCAAGTGATCGATCTTTCAAAATGTTTTCCTGCCATTTCACAAAGCAGCCCTCTGCCATACCCATACTACAAACTTACTACATCATACCCATGCTGCCCCGCCATCCCAAACAAGGTTTATCCTTGTGGGGAAGCTGAGTGCACAAACTACAGGTTGTTTCACTTTAAGATTCACTCTCAGCTCAGATGTGGGTGTGAGATTGGTCATTCCAAAGGGAGCAAGTGGCATTCGAGTGTGCTTGAAGGAGAATGAACAGATGTTTCCTACTCAATTCAGAGCCACTGCTGAATTGACAGCTCTAATGAATGTCACTGGGCAGGGGCACAGTGGTAGGTAGCCTTTTCTCCGGCAGCTGTCCCCTTACCTTGACGTTACCACCGCCAGGTACATGGTGGGCATTTTCCAGTGATCCAACTTTAGCCTGAGCTTTTTCTTTGAAATCCAGTTTCACGCTCTCAATTTTCACACGCCCACCTCCTACACAGGAAAAGGAAATATGGATTAAGAGACTTGGAGTGGCTGAGGAGAAAGTCTGACCTGACGCACACAGGTGCATTCTCATAACTTCCCTTTTAGTTGAGTTCTAATGGTTTTAGCAAAGTCCAGAATACCATGCTCCATGTTCAGTAAAATATAAAATACTCAACACATCCTCAGACTGAAAGCACGTGCTGGCGCCCTACTGATTTTAATGGAATTTAAGCCCGTGCTTATGTACTTCTACAACTTCAGTCTGCATTTCAGTATCTTACCAAACTGGTATTATGTCACTGCAGCATCCTTTTGCACTGTTTTTTTATTGGTTCTCTAAACCAGATGGGCCTATACCTTTATTTCTTTAGATCTTTAGTTACATAGAATTAAGAATATTATTTTTATTACCAAAGCATTTACTTTCTCTTAGACTATAAAAGAGAATGGTATCATCCATGATTTCTCCTTCACATAACAGAATTAGGTCTTTGCTTTGACCCAAATCCCAGAAATTCTTACAATACCTGGCTTGTGGTGGATATTCTTGAGTGAGCCACACTTGGAAGTCACATGACTCAAGTCAATCTTCTTGGTTACAATTTGTACCTGTCAAAAGCACACACATACACAAATTACAGCAATGAAAAGGATAAAATAACAAGCCAAGCCCTGCAGAGGAAGAGCCCAAGCCTCTACAAACCACTGGAAAAGGAGAGATGGTTAGTAGAGAACAGACCATGCCACAAGGGAGGAAACACCTGGATTAATACAGCAAGCGTCCTTCCCACCTAGGGAAATGACAGAGCTAGGTTAAGCTTTACTATTAGCAAAACGAAGAGGAGGACAAAGCAGATCAGCTTGTGGGTTCTTTCTAAAATGTTTCTGAGCCTTCTGTCAGGGTAGATACTCCAAAGCCCTGCATGCAGCAGGAACCATCCAGTTTGCTTCTGCTCTTGGATGTGCATCCTGGCAACTAGGAATATTTCAGTGGCTTTTTTTTACCCTCCACCATCTGTTTCCTATTTTTCTGCATCTAAATACAGTATGCATTTCAGCTCAATCCACTATGGAGAGCCTGATGAGCCTACAAATGTGACTCCTGCAGCTGTACCTGAGCTGGCTGGTGTTCAGCCAGATGGCTCCACTGTGCTCATTGCAGAACAGTGGCATCCCTCTGCCCAGCCAGGCAGCAACACAGGCACCCTCCCTCCTCCTGGCCTCACTGCCATGGCTGTGCCAAACCCAGCTTGGGAATAGCCACAGAGCGACACTCCTGCCCTGCAGCTCTCCCAGCTAGCTCACAGATGTGGCCCACAATCACAGTGACTGTGCTAGCAGTTCTTAAGAAACTGCAGCCCCTCTAGGCCAGACAAGAGCTCTAGGATGACTGCAATGCTGCTGGCTTGCTCACATCACCAGCAATGACTTAAGCCAGCACTGGTGGCCATCCTGAACCTGTTTGGATCATGTATGCTCACACCATAAGCTCTTCCATCTGAGGGGAGATCACTTCAATCTGGGGGTCAGAGCTGCCCTAAAGCTATTTCCAACACAATTGCTAGAACTACATGTGTTTGGTCAAACCTTGAGCAATCTCAGTTCGTTATACTGGAAGAATGCTGTGCCATTAGCATTAGCACTCAGCACGCGGGCTGATCACACCCTCTGTCTGTCTCTGTCTGAGCTTTCTTTGTGTTTTATTTTCTTCTTCCTCCTCTCAGGTTAGCTGAGGAAGGACTGACTCACTAGAAGATGCCCAGCTGTGAGGCTGGAGTCTCACCGTGAGACAGAATCTCTTTCTGAAAATTACTTTCTTGGGCAACTCCCATGAAAGGTGCTGAACCATTTTGGCTCACACTGGATATTTCCTGTCAGCACCCTTGGGCATTTAGAGATGACCCTTCTTTTCTCATTTCCTGTCCGAATTCTGGAAACCTGTTGTGCTCTGTGGAGAAAGATCAGGAGGCCATCATGGCATACACAGGGCTCACACCACTACCAGACCAGACTCACATGTGAAACAGCAGCGAGAAGGAAAGTAGTGCTCAGAGGAAGGGAGACAGAGAGGGGCTGGCTGTGCAAGGTGGGTCACCACAGTGGAGATGCCTGTTCACAGGGTGTCTGTACTACTTACATTTCCTCCCCCTGCAGAGTGTTTGATGTTATCTCTGGAACCACACCGGGACTGAATATCGCTAAAATCGATCTTCTTGTTTAAAATCCTAACCTAAAAGGAATCGGAGGCAGCTTACTACATACTGCACACACACACACTCCATCGGGCTGCAGGACAAGGGGAGCCAGGGTAATTTTGCCTCCTGCTGTGACTCCTTCTTCTGACACTTATCATATTGAAAAGTGACAAACCACACCAATCTCTACACTTCGTATGTTAACACAACATATGTGAATGTACCGTGCTGCTCATTTTTCTAGCTCACCAAGTGGTGATGAAATACAAAGGGGGAAGTTTTTATACTGGAGGTATACTGGAGCTGGCTTTCCCTGGAAAGGTCAAAGGACTCCTTGCTTGCCTGGACTGGACACAGTTCTTGGACAGCCTGTCCTAGGCTCTCTTGAGTGATGGCCAGTGTTTCTGTTGAGCGGTCCACAAGGAAAAGATGGATGCCACTCTCCTCCCCCACCCTTTCCCACAGGTCAGCACTCCTGTCTTGGATACAGAAATCCCAGATCCATCCAGCTCAGGCACGGGTTGAAATTCTGAGGAATTTCACCCCTCCTGCCATCCAGCTCTAACAGCATACAATAGATCTCAGTGTCTTGTGAAAGGGGACTGACAAAATTAAATTGAAGTCAGAGCTTTCTACTGCTCTCTCTTCACAGCATTTTAGTAAAAGGCAATGCAGAAAACAACACCATGTGGAACCTACAGCTGCAATCCCTGTGTTTTGATTTCTGGAGCTGGCCATAAAGTTGTCACGACAACAGAAGCACTGTGCTTCTCATCTGTACTCTTTGTTTCCAGCAGAAGCAAGTACTCGCCTTTCCCTTGATGTGCCAACCTCCCTTACAGATGCCCAGAGCCCACATTTTTTCTGTGCTACCTCAGCCACAGCCGCACTTCAGGCCTGGAGATGAACTCTGCAAAGGGCAGGCCAGGCTGTCCTGTGCCTGACCCTCACATCAAAGGAGTTCCTCCACCTGGCAGAGCTCAGCTGCCACCAATGATTGTCCTCCCAGGAAATTATGTACTGCTGGATGGCAGTTACCAGTAGGCAGGAACAACTGGGTGCAGGGCATGCAGCTGAGTGACACTCCTGCCAGACTTCTTTCCCAGGAAGGGTATTGTGTTTGTAGGCTTTTCAGGTGTGTGAGCAGGCACTTCTGGCCAAGGCTGCACCTGCTGCCTTTGCACCAAGAACTTCTACTTACTCAAAGATTGCCACTTGTGCAGCATGTTCTTTCCCTGCGTTAAATATGAAGTCTTAACGTTTTATGTTGCATTTTATTTATCTCCACATTAGTAATATACAATATGGACTTACAGAAAGCCATAGAGGTTGGGGCATTCATTTTGCTAAATGGCACTCATAGAGCCTTCACTGGCACATTACTTAGCACAGTCCTGTTGGCTGCTGATGTGGGTAAGCCTACAATGGCTATCTGATACTGAGAAAAAGAGAGGGGGACAGATATGCCGTGGCACCTTATTGTGACTTCTTACCACTCCAGAACACAAAGCAGCTGCAAACCAGCTGAAGTGGTCAGTGGGAGAACAAGCCTGTGCAGTCCTTGGACTGCCCCAGGCTCCCTGACAAATCTGAGACAAATCAGTCCTTCCATGCCTCACCTCTCCAAACTAGGAAAAGCCTATTTTCCCCCTTACAGGAATACAAGACACTGCAGCTCTTGGCTCCTGCAGCGGGGATATCAATACATCTAGATAATGAATTGAATCCTCTGGCACTGAGCACCTGGATTCCACTCCTAACTTAAAGCCCAGTAAATTCCCAAGAAGATGTGTTCAGAGGGCCACACTTTGCAACTAATGTGAATGATTTCTTCACGGCAAGCTGTTTCACAGCTCACCCCTCATTACATAAAACCACTACATCAGTCAAACCATTAGGATGTTAAGCATTCTCTCATTTTAATTGGTAAAGATCTGTGGCAATGGCATCCTCAGCAATAAGGGTGACAGCAGCACCAGAAAAATCCACAACTAGTAGTTCACCTTCAGAAGGGCATCTTTGGCAGGCAAACTGATTTCTGTCTTCCTCCTATCTGCTTAATCGAAGTAAGCCAATATATACTGAAACGTAAAAGCAAATGCCTTTGGAGTTCTAAGCTCATGCTTTCTCAATATACTATTTGTTTAAAAATGTACCCCAGTACTATACAAGACAGGTGTCACATCAGTTACAGAAACACACGTCAGATGTGCAGTCAGATCTGGCTCCCAGAGAGCTTCAGGCCCGGCACAACTGGGCAAAACAGCAAGCCCTCCTAGCACTTTCTGAGCACATCTCTCTCAGCAATGGATCAGCAGCACCTCTTAGCAATGACCACAGGGATACATTTGCTCTGAAAATGCTGACTTAGGGGTCATGACAAGACCTCAGCACTGTGGACTGGGGGCTTGTAGCTTAAAATGGAGCCAAAACAAGGTGATAAGTTGAGAGGGTGCCTTTGATCAAGTGCCTGAGGGTTGATTTGCACCCGGAAGTCTGTCAGTTTATGAGTCTCATGGCCCATGGACCTGGCTAGCAGATACGTAAAGGACCAATCATCCCAATTATCCTCTCTGTCTCACTGGGTGAAACGTGCCCCCATGTAGAGGGGCCAGCAGGAGACCTATGTATCACTTATGCCCTATGCTGAGGGCAGAAGTGAGCCGAGTGATGTGGATGTGTTGTGCTGGTCATCTGGCACAGGGAGGGGGAACTGCACTGATCTGGGATTTCCCTGATGATCTGTCTCTCCCTTTCCCAGAATATATCAGTATCCCTGCACATATTTAAATCATGACCACACTCCATATTGTTCCACAAACTATCAGGGCCTTGTTACCTATAGATTAAGCTTTAAACTGCTTAATCCCTCCATCCTATATTCTTCAGAAAGTCCTATCCCCTCTTGCCAGCAATTACCTCCCAAGGTTTCTCCCAGGTCTGCTGGACAAACAGAAGCCAATACACAGTCAGCTGTTTGTTGGCTGTGATCGTGAAGAAGGGATGAGTTATCACCACCTTTACCCCAAGGACAATGCTACACTGAGTCTCTGTTTTGTACCTCAGCAACAACTACCACCCAACTTGGAGGGACTGCCTGTGTTTCTAGCCACTGCTCCCTTGCCAGCACTGGTTGAAATGGGCCAACAAGTTACAAATGATTTGAGGAAGGCTGAGACTGCCAGCCAGACAGCGTGACTGCGTGAGCTTTGTTTCCTTTGAGCAATCAGACTGTAAACATGAGAGGGAGAGTACCAGAGGAGGACAGGAACTATTTAAGCTAAAGACAAACTTTGGCTTGCAAACAAAGAATCTAAACTGACTGTGAATTATTTGAAGCTGGAATCTAGAGGGAAATTTATAACTATCAGAGCAGGGAGATTCTGGAACTGCCTCCCAAGGGAACAAAGCTGTGACATGAAAATTGTAAACTTTTATGATGGCATGTGATGAAAAGAATTAGATGCTGCTGCTGCTGCCTGCGATAGACAGCATGAACACCATGACTCACCAGGAAGGTCTCCATGTTCCTTAGTGTGTATGTACATCTTGCGTGGGGGCGGAAGTGCTGTAGGGTTCTACATACGTGTACTTCAGTTGTGCTGCACATTAAATGAAAGATCAAGCTTGCTTATGGTCTCATTCAGGAAATGGAACGTTTTAGACCGTGGCAGAAAGAGGACTGCTTTCTATTCACACTCGCTAACACCACAGCAAGATGATGTCCTGACAGGTGCTCTCTCAACCCTTGTGCTGACCTACAGGTCTGAAATGGGAACATTCTCTTCTGATCTGACGCTGGTTTGCCCAGGTATGCTGGGCAGGGCCTGGCCTGGAAGTTAGTATTTTGATCAGGACCAAGCTGAGCTTCCTCAGCATTTGTTATATCCACATGAAGTTAAGGCACAGTGGAAAAATTAAGCCATACAGGCAATGATGGGTTTATTCCACAAAAACACATTGCCCAAGGAAAAGCTGGCTTCTATCTGAAGCCCTGAGAGTCTGACAGACCTTACCCCCAGCCTGTCCTCTGATTACTCCTCAGAATTGCCCCAGACTGTGTGCTGAGGTGTACACAGCATAACCTCACTGACTCACACCGCTTCTAGGTTGTCCTCAGTAGGAATCACATGCTGTGCTCCAATGCCTCCTGTGCTCAAAGTAGTGGGAGATGCAGGTAGTCTGCTGAGAAACCAAGTGCTGAAGGTATTTTCCTCAGAATTCATTTAGATGAGGCATATATTGACCTGCACTCAGCAAGCTAAACTAACTCCCTTTCTACACATAATGGCCCAACTGGCAATCTAAACAGGAAGGGGTTATGGTCCAAGAACAACTTTTACACTAGACCAGAGGGGATATTTCTGGCTTAAGCTGGATGACGTGAGGAGAAGAAACAGGCTAGCAATACCTGTGACTCTCCCAGTTAGATGTATGCTGCCCTATGGCTATTCACAGAAGTGAGTTTGGATCTTTAAGTCTCTATGTACAATGGTCTCTAGCCCAGTGGGCCCTTCTCTCTCAGTACTGTACCACTGGGTTCAAGATGAGCCCAAATTTGTAGAAACTCTGAATAGAAGGCAGAGAAATGCAAGAGAGAATTTAGCTCAGTTGTGCCTCTCTGCTAAAGACAACTTCAATGACTGAAAACTGCTTACAAAAGAATAACGTTCCATTGCTGTCTAGAATTATTCAGTTCAGCTGCCTTTCCCAAGAGGGAAAGCCCCTAAACTTACCAGCATCTGGGCAGAGAATCCATAAACAGCTTCCTTCCTGTGGCTCAGCGCACTGGTACACACCAAAACAGAGATGCTCAAAGAACAAAAGCCGTGATACTGATGAAATTACAGGCTCTGAATATATTTTCCAAGAAGCTGGTGATTTATGTTCTCCCTGCCTTGCAATTATGGCCTCTGAGAAGCTCTACCACAAATACTGTGCCTTAAAGCACACACAAATACTGTAGCTGGGTTCCACTTGCCATTTGAACATACTGTGCGGCTGTGCTATTGGGAATAGCTGCCAGACTCCTAACAACTTATCAAAAAGATCAGGTTCCTCCTACTTACCAACAGCATCGTAGTCATTTGATGCAGCTACTTCCCAGAAACTAGACCTTATTTCAGTGTTTGATCTCCTGGTAAACACATGGATTGAGAGACAAGAATTGGTCTTGCATAGGAAGTAAGGTTAAGGTTAAAACCTGACTGGAATCAAGAGACTGTTTTAAGTGCTTTCAAATCTATATGTTGCTAAGAACAGATGCTACCACAGTTTTTATGCTCCTGGCAGAGCTACAGGTAGAAGAAAAGGAGGGGGCATGGTATTATTTGGCCTAGCAAAGCCCTTGAAGAGAAAGACGGTGTCTCAGACTTGCCACATCCATGAAAACAGAGCTTGCAATTGTGTTCAGCCTTTGCACCCCTGAAATTACTGGATACACACACTAGTGAGCTGCCAACCTGCAAGCAGGTAAGATTCAAAATATAAAAAGGCAGCACCTGACATAGTATGGACAAAATAATGCACTGTCCTCATGTTGCTCTTAGCAAGGTACGTTCATTTCTGACTTTTAAAAATGTACCAAGGCAGACACTGAGCACATAGTATTTCAGCCTGAACAGTTAGTGTGACACAGTCACAGACAACTGAAATTAGGCACTTTCAATGGGAAGTATCAGTAAAATCGAAAAGATGGCTTGCAGTCAGCCACGTCTTTAATATTCACATGGACAATATGAGCTTCTTTCTACCTATTTGCAAATTGCTGTATTCATCTAAATAATAAGGTGGCCACACTGAACTAGGCATGTCCCTATCAATAATGGGAGAAAGGCCTACAGAGAAACGTTGAGAGCTTTTGCATACTTGTGCTGGGAAATACAAAGCAAAATGACCACTTTCCCTGCCAAAGAGTCACAACCATCCTTACTTATGGTAAGAGTACTAATACCTTCAAATATCAAGTACTGAGCATCAGGTAACACAGTTTTCAAATCAGGGTCTATATCTTTAAGAATCAATGAGCTTTGAGTCATTATGTTGGCATTTTCTTTGCTCCAGCATAATAAATTAAGCTGTTCAATGTAGGAATCTTCTGTTTATCTCTTCATGCTAGCTGGCTTTCCCAAATCTCAGCAGATATGTCCCTTAGCATCTCTTTTTATTGTTCAAATCCAAGCTTCCAAGATTAAAATTAAGGGTTTTAAGCCTTTCCTGCCCTTTCCCATCGAGCAAAATAAACTCTTTTTCTCACCCTTCCATGCAAGACAGAACACAATTATATGACTAAACAGCTGCGATCCAGATTATGTATTGCCTGAACATTTTTCCCAGAAGAACAGCCATCCCCATTTTATTGCCAAAATCTACTCTCATTAGCGCTCAGCTGAAAATGCCTCCTCTGCTGAACTTGCCACTGGGATGACTCAGACTTTAAAGCAATAGGTAATCTCAATTTACTCTAAGAAAAAATACAGCTTATCCCCTTGCTGTTAACAAGGGACCAACAATGCACGGGATGTCACGGGTGCTATTTGTCTCCTCTGCCGTTAGCCAGCTCAGGGTTGGAACTGTTTGCTTAAGCTGACGCTGTAGTTGGTTGACACCGAACCCTCCAGAAAGTGCTACCTTCAATTCTAGCTGGACAGATCCAACATACCCCATCCAACTGGTAGAAATCACTACACCGCTGCTAATTGCCTTCAGAAGGGGGAGAGCATTGGCTAGTGGCTCCTGTAGTCAGAGGAAATTTTGTTACTGGTTAGAGCCCCTCAGGCAGCTCCCAGGGGGGGTTCACAGTTGGTCCTGGGTGAGCATGGAGCAGTTACAGCCCGTTGAGGCACAGCAGTGATGTCCCAACAACATAGAAAGTGAATGTCAGATCTGGACAGCTAGTCTCAATTCCCTGCTCATTTCCACCAACCAAACTCCATTCCTCAAAGGAACTTTGTGAAACTTGCTAGATCCCTGCAATGATGGCTTCACTTTCTAAAATACCAGTCGGGAAGAAGGATCATGCTTTTTATCCAGAATAATTCAAACCTTAACTGTACAGACTGTACTTGGGCAAGCCTTCCATTAAAGGAGTGCAGTCTGAACACAGGAGCTGTAAAGATGTTATTTCTGTACAATCTGCAGTGATCTGCCAAAATTCCAAGTTTCAAAAAATTAAAAATTACGGGTTTGAGCTGTGAGAGAGTTCTGAAGGTGTGCCTGAAACTCCAAAGTTCTCTTTGCATTTGTAGAGCTGCAATTAGCAAGGTATGAATTAGTTTCTAATTTTCAGGCCAGGACAAATCCCTTCAAACATCTTGCAAATCCACAACACTGGGAACATGTAAAGGAAACAAAAGCAGACTGACAGAGATTAATTTATCTTACAGTTATGAACTGTTGACTTGTTAAACACACAAACTTATTCAATGAATGCAGCTAACAGTGTGGAAACAATTGCCTTCCAGTCTCTCATTAGCTAAGCACTTTAACAGCAGCCACGTTACCATGTCAGTCTACATCTCTCTGTACAGCTGCCTCCTGCGGCTCTGGCTGGGGAAAGCACCAAACCTTGAACATTGTAAGCTCATTTGTGTCCATCACTGTCCTGAGCAGAGACATTCTCCTTTCTTGGGCCAGTGGTTTTGGCTCCCTCACGCTGAAGATCACAATGGATTGGAGAAAATGTGTGTGATGTGCCAGGAGGAGATGGGAGACTGGACAGGACTGTGCAATAGCTCAGATTGCATGTTTTGTTAGGTCTGTGGTCTCCACTACCTTTTAGGGCACTCTTCATCAGCCTGTGCCCCAATAGCATGTAATCTAGATCTACAGATGAATTTTTGGGCCATTGTCAGTGTCCATAATGTGGTGCAAAGACGTGTGAAACAGGATGAAGAGGAATCATAAGATGCTGTCTCCAGGGGAACTTGCTGAATACCCTTTTTGACGTGCACTTCTCTCAGGTGCTGCTCAGCTCTTGTGCCACTGTCCCCGCACTGTCTTTGCAACCTGGCAGGTGGTATCTGAGGCAGGGAACACCTCTGCAGACTGGATCTAAGCTGTGATGATGGGGAGAAGGAGTGTGTGTGGTGGTGTGTTGTGTGGGGGAATCTCTCCTGCCATCCAAACTGGTTTTGAAGCTAACAAAACACTGTGCAAAGACAACAGATATCCATCCAAGCTTCTCCTCCGCCCAGCTCTGATATGCCTTATCCTTCTCCATGCCAGCCTATATTATTAACAAATGCAGATGCCTATTCCTCTTGCCAATATCTTTGAGGTTTCTGGACAGGTTCTACTGAATAGTGCTGTCATCAATTTATGCAGACTTTCTAACTCATGACTAATGGCACTTTTCTACAGTTTAGGGAAGATGGTGAAGTTCTTCCTTAAGAAAGAAGTACTTCGAGGACTTTCTTCCTTGTGAAAGTCCTCAAAGAACACGTCATTCTTCAACATACCTCAGGTATTTCCTTTTTCTATGTGTCATCTTCCAAGGTCCCTGGCTGTTACTATATAGTAGCAGTAACTATAGTTTAGATATTCTAAAATTTACACGTGCCAAACAGAAATGAAAAAAACCACATTCTTGGCATCTGAAAGAGATTTTCAACCCCTTCCCCCCAGTTCCTCCATGCTTCCCTTGGGCTGTCTGAGAAATAACAGATGCAAATAGGTTACTTTTGAAAGCACAGCATTTCCCCCACAGCTGATGCGGTGCGAAAATCCATCTGAAGCCCAGCAGACATACCCATGAGTGACTCGCCTCTGAGCTTTGCCAAGAATGATACATTTCACCATACTCTACTATAAAGAGAAAACCAGACAACCACCTACTGGCTGCATCATGGAGCAGAGAAGCCCTCGTTTCTTCAGACTTCAGAATACCAATTAAACACATCTCAAGCCACCTATTCCTAGTAGGAGCTTAATGCGGAGCAATCTGGCTTCTTTCCCCAGAAGCATGAACTTTTCAGCATGCTGCAACCCCCCTGACCCCGTCAGGTGGAGTGATTTCTCTCCTTTTCTTTGTTTCTGTGCCTGGCAAGTCAGAGCTGAAGTAATATCAGTCCTCTGTCTGATAAGTTTTTGATGAAATTCAAGGCTGAAGCACAGTATTTCTTGATTAATCCAGCATTCAGACATCCCTTGCTTCTCCATTCCTGTACCTCAGCCTCTGGCAGTTTCAGAGTACGGCTGCTTTCTCCAGGACTGCTGTAAGCTAAGAAAAGACCTTGTGCTAGGTTCAGATATGCCTCTGCTAAAAGGATAGTCTGTCTCCAGATGACACTTTTGGGCTGCATATCTGTATTCCTTTAGTGATCTGCATGTCATGCTTATGTGCTTAACTTGCCCAGATACATGCTGGCTTTTTGTCCGCTTGTTTTTCCTGCGGTTATTGCTATCAGCACATCCAATTCAGGTTATAAAACCCGAGCAGCTTTCTGTTTGTTTCATGTATCATCATTAAAAGTGGATAGCAGGTAACTGCTCCTTTCAGCCAGCGAGTATTTGCCACCAGACATTAAAGAAGTGAGCAGACACAAGGAAATGAAATTAGCTTTCATTTTCACAGACCCTATAAAATTCAACTGCAGGAATTGGAAAAGAAATAATCCTAAAACCTCTTGTCTAGACTGAGCAACTATGGCATAAAGGAGACATAAAAGAGAAATTCTGTGAGTCTCTTTGCCCAACCCACAGCTGAGTGGCCACATACTGCTGGGAATTAAAAAAAAAAAAAGCTCTAGCTTCAGGGACATCATGTCCACTCAGCAGATTTCCCCTGTGATTTCCGAAAGAGCTGTGCCATTCCTCACTGCCCAGCAAAGACCCTGCAACTCTGTAGAACTGCTAAGGAAATGTAGCCGTGTTCAATTTCCTGTGGCCCCCTTGGTCCCCAGGGTCATAGAGCCCATGGAGAGTAGCTGGGAGGAGGAGGATAGGCTAACATAGTGCTGGTTTCAAGCCCTATGTCCAGCAGCTGGGCTTGTTATGAGGAATGCTAATCCAGATGCAGTCTGAGCTTGAGTTCCAAGCCTCCCGGAGCCCCATCGCACCCTGACCATCTGCTATGCAATATGTCAAATGGGAGTTCAACTGCCATACAAAATAGTTACACAGACACTTGTCAAAATAAAGGCAGAGGAGCCTTCACTGAGGCTTTATCTTGACTTTATCTGAGTAACTGGCTGCTGTCCAAATCCCTGAAAGCACTGAATGTGTTAATTTACCAGGAAAACAGGATCAACACTGAAGAGAGACCTTATTGTTTAATAGATTAATCTGTTTTATTTCTTTTTCCTCTGCAAGACCTGCAGTAGCCATAGGGTTGCAATGCTAAGTTTTGATACAACTTACTATCTTTTTCTGAGACAGCATTAGGCAAACCTCACTGTTCTGTATGTTCCACTGTGTATTCCAAAACTCTTATATAAGTATCTGATCTGGAAACAGTGCAACCCATCTTTCTGGAACACGTGCTTTCAGGAAAGCTGAATGGGAGCATGTCATTCACCCTGATGTCCTGTCCCTGGAGGTAGCTGAGAAGTGAACCTTCCCACAAAGCACTTCCACTGCCACTGGTGTAACTCAGCAATCTCAGAGATGTAAAAGGGAGCTGGAGGCACTGGGTGTTTTTGTCGTAGGGTTGTGTCCAGAATCAATATGAAATATACACAGGTACTTTAAAAAAAACCACCCCAAAACCAGACAAAAAAACCACACACCCTCAACAAAAAATCCCCCCACACCCCAAACCATAGTTGTTTATACCCACAAAACTGAGTTGTGTTTATTTTTGACATAAATGTTGGTAAACTATATCGTTTTCCTCATTTAGCCTCTTTGTTTCTAAATAAAATTGGATTTCTTTAAGGTTATAAATGGTTTTATAGCTCTTTAACATTAACAGAATATATTTCTTTATCCTTTTAGCTAGAACAACAGTTCTTCCAAATAGAAAGACAAACAAATTGCTTGAACATAATTTTGGTTTTTAATGCCATCTGTACAAATGTTTCTGCATTGCCCAAAAATGAGAGAAGACTATTCCAGCTCTGGTCATAGCTCTGCTTGTTAGGGCATCAAGCCCACACTCTTCAGAGGAAGGTATAAACACCCTACCTCAGGAAGATTTATCATACTTCCTATCTGATCTTTCCTCAGTCTCCAAAAGCTTCTGCTTATCTTAAAAGCCTACCTGTTCACTGCACATTGCAAAGTTTGGTAAATTCTGTCTGTAGTAAGGGGATTTTGCTACCCTACATGCACATTCAGTCTTCAGCTGAACACAATCCTTACTGCATAGCTCTGCAAGATGTGAAACTCTGTCTTTTTCTCAGCTGTTAATTGCATCAACACATCCTTGAATTCTTGTTCTTTCAGACAGTGAGACAATCTGGTGTTTTTCTATATTCACCTTTTAAAAAATTTTATATACATTCTCTAGTTCATACAATTTAAGTCCTGTTCCTGCTTATGCAAACCCTGCAGCAAGAAAAAGTTCAGTCTAATATCTGTCCCCTCCCATCATCTTTAACTTGGGGTGGATTTACCCGGTTGGAGGTGGCAACCCTCATTAATGTCACCCAACACAATGCATATGTCACGTAATGTGACACAGGAAAAGGCCATAGTGCTGCATATCTTGCTAATACCTATCTAGGTTGAATTTGAACTTGCTTGAATTAAAACAAACCTCTTTCATTTGCTGGTATTGATGAAGCCTAACTAAGCAGCAGTTGCCAAGACTCAGGCTGAACTGTATTTATGGCACAGAGTGCAAATGCTTGCTTGAAATTATTAGGCTGATTTCAGTGAGATAGTTTTCATGTGACAAAATACTTTCCTGAAGACTTTCCTGGCCCCTGCCATTTAACATCATTTAAACAACCAATGTATATGGACAACAGAAGAAGCAATTGCAAGGCAACCCAAAATGGCTCTGCTCCCACACCTATCCCAAAGGTGCACACATACAACTAAATCACATACAGATGAACATAAAGAGTGGAATCCTTACCTGCCCCCCTTTAGGCTGGTATTTGATGTTATCTGTTGATCCAATTTTGGACCTGACATTCTTGAGGTCAGGTAGAGGCTGATTAATAACTCGTAGCTGCTTTGGAGTGGCTGGAGATTTGGGAGGAGTGCGAATTATGGCAACTTTTTTCTCAGTAGGTACCAGTATGGCAGATTTGGGTGTCCCAGGAGTGTGTGGGGTTCTGGAGTAGCTTGGTGTCCCTGGAGTGCCTGGGGTACGGGAGGCGTAGCTTGGTGGTGTACCTGGAGTGATGGCAGTGGAGCCAGGAGTAGTGGGTGTAGAAGTTCCACTTTTTCCTGTTCTGCTACGAATTGGCTCTGATCCTATGTGAAAAATAAAAGCAGCATTATTCCCACAGAAATACAGGTGTTCTTCCCTCTGTCCGTCCCAAGACTGCATCCCTGTGTGCCAAGGAGATAATGCTTTAAGATGGCTGCGCTAGCGCTGACATGGCTGAATGCCTGCCTCTGTGTCTTTGCTAGTCAGCCTGCCAGGAGTCACCTCCTCACGTGTGGCTGAGCTGGTAAATTGCCCACGTGGTGACTGAGCCCTCTGCTCTGTAACACATGTGTGTTTCCCACTATGCCCACGCTTCCTGCAAAACTCACTGAACAAGGCATACTGATTCCCACCTTGGGGAAAGGACCAGTAGCAGCCTTGGAATCCAACCTTTGGGACTTAAGCTAGGAACTTGGCAAGCCAGTAAGAATGTCGTCGCCAATTTCAGTGGATTTGGGCTTAAACTAGAGAGTGGGGAAAATTCTGATTGTAAGCCCAAAACTGAAGGGTCCGAGTGCCTGGCCAGTGCTGGTCACACACCACTGGTCATCTGGAGTCTAGAGCTAAACCTTGGGTGAACATTCAGCTGATGAATAAGTCATAGCTCTGTTGTGTGGGTGGGCAGATGTCCTCATGTTCAATCACTATTTTACATTAGTGCAGCGAAAGAAAGCAATTACAAAAGGCAGCTTTGACTAAAAGTTACATCTGCCTGCAATTTAAGAATAAATAAATACAGTAACATTTTGTAGTGGCTCCATTCAGTGTGTGTGGCATTGCCAGTCCTTTTCACCAAGCACAAGAATCAGCCTAGTAGCGGCATTGTGCTTTCTGCAGCCAGCTCTGCTGGCAATGCTCAAAGGCAAACGAAGAGAAGCCGAGATATCTCCATATGCTGCTTAAAGCAAAGCTTTGCCGAGAACACAGGGAGAGAAAGATCAAACCAAGCCCCTGAGCCCGGGAGCTCCCGTGCCAAATGGGTGCATATGTTTTCTTCTTTAAAACATTCAGGAATTATAAATTCAAGGGGACTCTCCAGACCATCCAGTGGGACTAATCAAAATCTTATTTAAACTATTTTTAATCATTCTGTTTATTTAATGGTGGTGGATCAAATGCTACGCACTGCTGCACCTTGGGTCCAGAAGAAACTCTTAGCTGCACATAACTCTTTAGACAGATTGAACATACTGAACGCTCACCTACAGTTTACGTGAACGGTTTCTTTTCTGGACCCCCAACAAACCCTAAACCAGAACCTTCTCATTATACCAATGAGATAGAAAGGGAATGACTATTTTCTTCCCAGTTCCCTACAGCTTTGGTGTATTTATTTTTCATTCCTTAGCCTTCCACCACATTGGCAAATGCTCAATGGCCTCTTACTTCTAGTCAGCAGAAGGAGCTGCTGTGCCAGCTGGGGGTCACTCTGCTTATAAAAGGTCTCTGTTTTACCTTTGGAGCATCACCCAAGAATTTCAAATGGCTTGTTTTGTAGAATTTAATAATTTACTTTCCCTTAAGCTGTCTTAAAAGGGGCTGGGATTGGTTTCTAAAGGGAGAAACCAGAGGAGTTCCTATTGGAAAGCAGGGAGCTACATCCAGGTTCCGAGGCCTGGGCTGAATGCAAATCTGTCTGAAAGTTCTGGGGGTATTCTGGTAAAATTCTCTTTCTCCTGTAATTTCATTTGGTTTGTGATTTGATAGTATTGATCCTTATGAAAGGCCCTTTCTGGTTTACTATCCCCTAACTTCCCCCAAAGAGTCACTCCATCAGTTGACATCTCAATGCCCAGCAGTTTTTACCCTAGGATTAGAGCTCAGGAGACTCATTACTGAGAATCAGCAAGTTAACGGCTATAATATTACATTTGCTTTTTCAAGATCCATCAGATTATATTTCCTACTTCAGGTTTGTCTCATTTTTCCTTGCTGCTGTCTGTAAATGCCCTCTGTTAGACATCTTACTCAGCTCTGAGCTCCCCACAAAGGGACTTTCTAATATTAGTGATGAGTCTGAACAGCATTCCTCACTCTGGGCATTGCAGGGTGGATATACCCTATGGAAAGGGCATATCCTGTCCCTGGTTTCAAGCCCTTGCTGCTCAGCATGAAAACAGTCTGTGGGGCTCAGACACCCAACAGCATACCCCGGACCTGCCCTCTGTGTTAAAGGCAGGTATGCAGGGTGCCATGGCAATGCAACAGATGTAACGAGGATGGGAGATGTTCACAGCAGTAAGGAGAGGGTTAATATGTAAAAAAACATACGGGTGGTCCGTCGTACTGAGGAGGAAAGGGAAGTTGTAAGGGAGAGAGAGTTCTCCTCTCTGTCTCGGTCTCCTGATACACCTCTTCGAGGAGGAAGGATAGAGGAAGGTCTTGGTAGAGAGGAACGTTTTTCAGGACTCTTGCTTACTCCATCCTAATAGCAGCAAAATAAAAAAAATTTAAAAAAAAGGTTTATTTTTCAAAACTAAAATGGGCTGTGATTTCTCTCAACCTACATACAGAGGGGGAAGCCTCATCCTATGGGCCCAGTTTACTACTCACACAGGAAGCTGTGGGGAACCAGCTACCTCCCATGCTCTGCTTAGCTCTCTAGTGCCTCTTTACTGCATCAAAACACCCACCAGTCATCTTCTGTGCTACTTAAGGCAGATACAGATCTTTAAGACAGGATCCAAATACGGATGGATTCTATGTTTGGTTCTTAATAAGGAACAAGTGTTTCTACTGCTAGTTGGAAGTTAAAAAATTGTCTGGAGCTCAGGTGTGAAATTCTTATGTAAATTTACCTGCAAAGTAACCCGTGCCCAGAATACATCCTACATGATACTGCTAGGCAATAGGTGATTTTTGCATTTTCAAAATCTAACTTGTAATTTATTTTTTTTCTTACAGAGAAAAAATTTTAGCTATGGCTTATTTTTTGAGTGCAGGACTATTCATCCTGGTGTCTTGCCTTATTTCCTTCCATACTCATCTTCTTACCTTTTGAAATCAGCAGATACCATCTTTTTACCAGTGTTAGAGCAATGGACAGGTATGCTAGATTATTTTTTCTTTTATTTACAGGATGGACAGCCAAAGAGCATCTGGCATAAGAAGACAGTTCTCCCAAAGGAAAATATGATGATGGACACACCAAGTATAGTATTACGTAGAAAATGGAAGTCAATGGTAAGAACACTTTAAATGGGGACAGTCATCAACTCATCATCAAGCACATTTGAAACACAAGTGAAATGCAAACATGGGGAAGCTAGGATAGACTGACAAACATTTCTTGTTTAAATTTATACTGCAACTTCTTAACATGGTCCCATGCATAGACCAAATTAGGTTCCTAGAGCATTTGGCTTCTGCCCTTACTGTTGGTTATTAGAATTGTACCCTCCTACACTGGAGATGAAATTTGGTTTTGGGGAATATTAGCTATTGAGAATTAATTTTTTTAAACTTGGAAGGCACATTAGTACTGCTGTTCTTTGCCACTTACCCACGTGCAAATGGGTGTAACTTCTTAGCAGTCAATGAAACAGCATCCAAATCATCAATAGAAAGAAGATATGTCCTTTTAGTGAGAACTTATTTCACTTATGTTTCCTCTGGAGAATCTCCTTTGTTTTTATCCATTTTGCAGGAGAAATCTTGTAGCCTGATAATCAGTTTTCCAGCCACTGGATGTAAGTAATCCAATGTAAGCTTCACAGAGAATTACTCAAACTCAGTGGGGAAAAGAATGTGATCCACGGAATTCACCTGCACATCTCCAAGCTAACTCTCTCTACTAACTCTGCTACCTTACCTTAGCATCTGATTTTGAGTAGGGCAAGCAGTCTCCTGGGCCTGCTGAGGAGGGCCGTACATAATAACTGTCTGTATCGAGAAAAGCTGCCCTTTTAGTAGTTAATGAGCAAGCTGAGCTGGGTCTTGGAGGAAGCAATGACTTTGCTCTAGACTTTGAGGCAGGAATCTTTGACAAAGAGGCAGTCTAGTCATGAGAAAACAAACAAAAGAAAACACAACATGAAGCTGGACAAAAGGAAAACGCATGCAACATGGACCAAAAAAAACCACCAACAAACCACAACCAAAACCCAAAACACCAAGCTATGAATGAATACTTTTCCTGTCTGGTAATGGTGTCTATGCAGTTCTGACACACATTAAAGTTTTAGTTCTGTATTGTATTGCTAATTCTAGCAAGTGCCCTTTTCTGCAGATGCTGTTTTTGTCTTGCGCTAATAGGACAAAACTGGTTCCAGGTACAGGATTTAACTGGTCCAACTGCTGTCTGTCTTCATTGGAAGCAAGTGCAAAACTACAGGAGCACCAAGAGATCCTACTCCTTTGACACTAAGTGTGCATATGAAATATATCCCTCCAGGCTACGGTCAGAATAAACCCATGGGAATCTTAAAAGCAAAGTTAAACCAGTATTCCCACAATGGCAGAATGATGACAGTATTGATTCTTGTGACACTGTGTACACACTACTGCACCCCAAGCATGGTATTCTGTGCATCTGGCATCACTCTGCAGACATTCATAAATGTGTATTGACAATGCAGAGTCCTGGGATGAGGAAACCCGTATATACGGTTGAAAGGCTGATATGAGATGTCAGTGTGATTAGATACTTGTCTGACACTGAATAATGATACTACCCCATTGACAGAACAATTAAGCACCAATAAGACAGATTAAAAATTCTTTGTCGATGCTTAAGAGCTTCTAACTGTTTTGCAAGGAGGAATTTCCTTGAAAGAGGGTAGAACTTCTTGCTTAAGCAACACTTTTTTTTCCTCCCAGGGGTGTAACTGATACTATAACAAACAACTGCAAGGTTGTTACCCTGTCAATGTAGTCCTGAGTCTCGAGGTATTCGTACAAGCATGAAGTTACACATAGGACCAATCCCAATGGGCCTGTAATTATGGGATTTGGCACAGGACTTGAGTCATGAAAAATGCTGCATTTTATCTAAGTCAGTCACCTAGACCTTCTCAATGCTCAGAAAAGGTGTCTGAGTTAGTTCTCAAGGTACCTTTATCAGAAAATGAGAACAGAATGGGTTGTCAACCCCCTACTTAAAGTCATCCAGCTTAGGCTATCTAGCCTACAGAAAACTGAGGCTGTTGTGCTGAGTGTCATCTTTGACATCATAAACTTGATTAAGAGTTGTAGAACCGCGCAACAAACAACTCCAGGTCTACAATACAGTTCAGTTTTCTGAACTTAGGATAAACTAGGTATGCACAGTTTGAGGTCCAAATGTTCATTCAGTGGTTTTATACTTTTTTCAACTTATGTGTCATGCAAAATATTTCCTCTAAAAACACAGGTATGGCCTCACAGATGAAGATTTTAGGCATACTGTAGAGACCCCATCTTTCTCATTCACATTGCACACAGCGTCCTTTGTGAACATGTGCAGATAATGGCAATGCTAAAGATGGACAAGACTCAGATCTTTCAATGGAACAGCTGGGGAAAGGAGCTAATGAATTGCTCTAAGATTATTACAGTCTAGGTCCCCTCTGTTTTACTTAGGAAGCAAGGCACTTTTTAGCACTGGTAATAGCAGCAGAATCTGGTCCACAGATTTCAGTGACATGCTCAAGGCTGGTAGAGCAAACAGAGAAACCAAATGTCTCAATCTCTGCTTGTGTTTTACCCAGAAAACTACTTATTCTCTATTAGCAATACATTAACTTTGACCTCTGTTATAATTCATTGTGATATATGTCCCTCTGATTCGTGTTAATATGGAATAATGTTGGGGATGCATAATGACAGACCCTTGTATGGTCATGGGCCTGGGAGGGACAGTTTGAGATTTTCCATCTACTGAATGAAGTATGTTGAAGTATCAACGAACCATATAAAGGATGTGCAAATCTTCGCTTAAAGGACCACAGTGTAGCACATTGTGTGCACTGTGATACTACTGCAGAAACAACTTGTCTCTGAAATGGCGGTGACCAGCCAGGCCAAGAGGGAGGCGCCTCAAACCTGCGGAACCAGCTGCCCGACCATTAGCAAGACAAAAGTTACAGGACCTGACCGGCACTCCAGCATGTCATCTTAA
>VZTU01010854.1:24964-224337 GCA_013400835.1 Zapornia atra
CACCCGGTGCTGACTGTGCACCCCAGCACCGTTTGCTTGCCTTTATTCATTTAATAAATTGTTCAATTTGGTTAAAATCCTGTTTGGGACCAAGTCATTTATAACAAATTCATGTTGCTGGAAGTGCCAGCTGCCCACAGGAGAAAGATCTACATAACCCTAAGACTCAGGGATTGGTGAAGTTGGCATGCAGGAACCTCACTTTATTTCAGAAGTATTCCTAACACGTGGTGGATGTTTTCAGCATCTCACTACCGCAGGTACACAGCTCCTTCCAGCAGATGGAACTGCTCAGCCTTTCCTGAATGTGTTCTGCAAAGCAGTATGTAAACTGCAGTTTGAAGATGGATAACAAAACTGACCAGGTTGGATGATCTAACATTACCATTGGAGAGGAAAAGGCTGCATGGGAAGGACATAAAAGCTGATAATCAGAAGAAACACAACAACAAAGAGGGAGAGATCTTTATAAAAGCAGAGGTGAAACCAAAGCATGGAAGAAAAAACATCCAGGAGATGCCTGAGTGTGGCAATCTGAGAAGCGAGGCAACAGAGGGAGAAAGGAAGCAGGGGACAGGCTTGGGATCTTTGCCATAACATAAAGGACAGGAATAAGGAAGGGGTACAGAAAGCAGGTAATTATTTTGCAGTGCTTGGACTCAGAACACAGAAGACTCTGGAAACAGGCTAGCATTGGCTTCTCTTGCTTAAGTGTTGATTCCCCCAGAAAGACAATAATAAACCATAGTGCTGACTCAGACCAGAAACCTGTCAAGAGATTTCTTACTGTAGTAGTAAAGAAGCACCCCAGCAGTTTCTCAGTTATGAGCTGAAACAGCTCAGAGCTGGAAAACCACATGAAATCCCAGAATCCATGGTTGAACTCAGGTCTAAATTTCCCAGCTTCTCCAAAGCCTCCAATCAGTTATGCTGCTATCAACATTAATTTCTTACGATTCATAAGTAACACGCAGCACTTTGTGAGGCAACATTTTTTGTTCCCCAAAGAGTTGATGATCTGGTTAGACAAATGAAGCAAGTCAGCCATGGAATATATTAGGAAATATAGAGGAATCCTAAGAACCTGGGCATTCTTATGGATGGCTAATACCGCCAGTATTGTGCTGCAGATGTGAATTAGCACGTGTCAGTGTCCTGTCGGGGATAGTGAAAGAAGGTTGGTTTCCTGGGGATTTTGGAGTGGTGAGACAGGAAGAGTGTGGGGTCAGCATAGGAGCGGAGAGGCACTACAGTATTTGCTGAAGGAAACTCAGCAGAGGAGGGCCAGAAACAGGCAGCAGAACAGGCTGCCGAGCAGCTGAAGGCAGGACATGTAACTGTCAAGTTAAACGCGACACAAATCAGCGATCCAGGAAACAGCGATTCGGAAATCACCTAACAGCAAATACAAAGCTACTGGCCAGTAATTTCTATGCAGGTGTGACCTCTGCACAAGGCATGGCAGTGTATGGGTGCATCAGAAGACATCCAGCAAGTCCTGGGGGAGGGCTTCTGCCTGCACAACAATCAAGCAAGGTGGCAGTACAAGCCGGGTGCTGCAGGAAGGGCGGAGGTACACAGTATATCCCAGCAGATGACTTAACTCAAAAATCTGAACGACATCCAACGCCTGCAGTTTAGAGTCTGTGTGCCCCCTATGGATCTGCAGACTGTCATCACCTACCACCGGGACTGTAATTCAGAGGTTACTCAGGAAAGGTGGATTTAATTACCTTTTTAAATGAATAATGAATATGGCAAATGAGTTCTAAATGGAACACAAATTTTAAATGGAACACACAATTACTTAATGAATTAACATAAAAAATCTGAAATAAGGACAAAAGGAGATTATAAAGATGAACGATAAGCTGATTTTACTCACTGAGAGTTTTTCCTTTGCTTGTTTAAATACACCAGGAGCCTGGTTTGTTTCACCACCTGCTGCTGAGAGACCCAAAGAAAGACTTGATAGTTAAAAGCAATAATAATAAGCATTTCCACTTAGTGTGCTCATTAAAACAATTAAATACCTTGGAACTACCATGTAGAACAATTACCATGTGAACTACTCTCAGTGAACTGTATGCAAAAATGTACCTGCCATAAAAACGTCATATATTCATCATACCTCAGATAAAATGGTATTCTACACATTTCAAACCAATCAAAGTTTCTTACTTCTGTTCCTGCAAGTCTAGAAACTACAGTAAAAAGCTCACAAAACAGTTGACGATTACAAGAGGCTGTAGTACTGAAGGTCAATTCTCAGACACCTTAGCACCCTGATATTCAGCACTGTTCTCTAAAAATCAGGCTCCTTTCAGTAACACAAATGAAAATTCTACGAGGCCCCTAAAATCACCACTTTTCAAACTCTTAGCCAACATTCCTATGAGAGAGCTTCATCACTGAATTATCCTTCTCATTGCTGTGGGTCAACTAAGCCCTCAAATTTGGCAATTCAGATTTTATCTGGGACATCAAGTATGTTAAATCAGTATTTCCTTCATCTGATGAAACATGGTTTGAGATTTTTTTTTCTCTCTGACTTAGATTTCATCCTTATTAAAATTTTTGGAATGGGGCAGCTTTTTGGAAAGCAGGTTATTAGTTTTACCCCAACACTGCTGCTCAGGTAGTGATCTGCCACATAAAAACTAGATGTGAAATTCTTTGGCATCTGTGCCAGGATGCCCTCAGTGAATGCAGAAGGACAGTAGTCACAGGTGACAACCTTTTGCTGTAAACACAACTGTTTTCCAACTGTAAATCCAACCCCAATGCATCATAGAGGATGGAACTGCTTTGTTTTTCCTTTTCTTGTGCAATTCCCAGGCATGGTGAGGAGATTCCTTGTTTTCTGCCACACTTCCCACTCTAGTTCTGCCCTCTTAATGTAATTTCACTGCTGGCTTGTTTGCTTGCTGTTGTGGTTTTTTTAATTGAAGGAGTGGAAGAGAGAACATGTGAGGAGGAAAAGGCTATGTAACCACATACTTCAGTTCTCAATTTTTAACAGTGATAAGCACAGCACAGCCCTCCTGCATCGTATTTTACCGCGTCTGTTACTGCTGGGTTTGCTCTCTTTGGCATCTCTTCTAAATAATCACAAATGGCTTATTTCCTCCTTCCTTTGGTATTGAGCCCTAACCAACCACAGCTATGAAGTGGAAATAATAGCTGTGCTGCTTGCGCTGACTTACCTGAAAGCACCACAACTTCTCCACCTGAACAAAAGACCCCCACAGGCTCTGCTGCCAGTTTAAATACAGCACACACTGTTTTACCACAGGGGTGACCCCAGAGCTGAAGACAAGGAACAGAAGCTTATCACATAGTGACTCCCACTCAGAGCCTTGCCCAGCCTTGCCACCGCCAATACTCCTCTGACAGCACAACTGCAGCAGCATCTCGTGGCCACTAACAAAACATGACTGAGGTTGGAGCTTCACTCATGGAACTACACCGCTCAAGGCTCAGTGAATATAAAAAGATGAGGTATATGAAAAAATGGGACACTGAATTTTCGGGGAATGCTGAGTGTGGTCTAACATTCTAAGAGGGTTTTTTCCCCTCCCTGCCATGTGGTGCAGTTCAAGCTCCTCTGCTTTAGAGCCCAAACCTCAAAGTTCAATCCATATTACTGCAACTTTTAGGCTCACTCTGGGCCCATTATTTTGATTGCTCTGCATCTTGGGATTTAAATGTACTGAGAGGTCATCTTTGTATTGCATTTTTCACTTTGACTAATATAGCTGCTTCACTAGGTGTTAGAGTGAGAGAGAACGAGTTGCCAGGCAGCACACATGTAATACACAAGGCAGATTTCCTTATGCAAGTCTATCAGTATGACTCAGGCCTCTCTGGATGCTACTGAGCCCGAAACGTTCAGAGGAGATAGTGGTAGAGTACCTGAGGGCAACTCAGTGCTGACCACAGGGCTGTAAAAGTGCAGATGAAGTTGAGAACACTACAAATGCTTTGCCCCCCCCATTTCCACTGTTTATTGGCCCCCCTGGGTCTTTTGAAAGAATATGTGAATTACAAGTCATAACTTCTCAGCTGATCAAGCTGTGCTTCAGCAAACACCAAGAGGTAACAAGGAGAGGTTTTCTTAATCCTCTTTTAAAACTCCTCACTCTTGGGTAGTTCTGGTCCACAATGCAAGTTAGAATGGCCCAGAGACTGGGAACTGTGGAGGAGCCATCTCAGCAATACAGAGGGACCTGGATCAGTGTTTCCTTCCCTGGCTCCATTCCTCATGACAGGGTGAAGGAAAAGTGCCAGATTCCCTCACAGAGGCAAAGCAACGAGACCAAGTATTTTGTTCTCTTGTCCTAACAGAATACAGCCAGGAAGCAACACACACTTTGTACACTTGAGGCATGCTATTAAAGCTACCCTTGTGTAACTGTCCTCTTACTGTATTTTCACTGGTCCGACCTCTGTACAGAGACTGGTCTAAACTGGAACAGGAGTTACTCATTGGTATAAAACCGGATGGGAGCGACTTCTTATGAACACTTTGGGTATTGCACTGTTTAACTACAGGAGGGGTAATAAATCCTGTTCTTCATTTCTGAGCCATGACAAGAGGCCTACAAAGTTCTGCATTGCTGTGCATGCTTCTCTTAATAGCCCTAGTTTCACTCACAAACAGCTGCACTGCATCACACGGTGATGGTAGGTGACAGAAAACCTGTCCTCTTTCATCAATTTGGTGGGGTTTTTTTAAGACCATCAGAAAAGTCAAGATGTTGATCTTCCCACTCCAAACCCACAGTAACAACACGTCATATGATGAAAAATGCTGAAAGCGTTCTTTTTGATCCTCTAAATTATGATACACCTATAAAGATGTAACAGGAATAATTTGTCTCATGCTTTCATCTTCCTGTACCAAATATTAAGATTTGTGCTTGGAATGCATTCGTAGTGTGAGCCCAGATTTCTTCTCTCTCAGCTTCATGCTGCATGTGGCTGGATTCCCCCTGTGGATTTCGACTACACAGCATAAACATCAGTGACAGATTGGGAAAGTGTCAATGCAGATAACATCAATCAACAAAATAAAAGTCTGAAACACTTCTTATTATGCATGAGAGTAAAAAAGCAAAATAATGAAAATGCATACCATGGCTTATGCTGTCAACATTTTCCCACCAGAAAAAAAAAAGGCATAATTAAAATAACCCAAAACCAAACAAAACCAAACCAAACCAACCAAAAGGATGAGTAAAGATTCCTACAACACCACACTATAAGCACGATGCCAAGTCACAACCACAGCACTTAGAGGTCCAAGCAATGACAAGCATACATGATCATGACCTCCATTAAATAAACAAGAAAATACCAGGAAAGAAAGAAAGAAAAGAAAAATGATATAAAACACTAAAAAAGCAACACTATTTGTGAAGACTGATATTCTTGGAGGAAAAAAATAAAAATAGAGAAGCTGCTATAGCCATGAGATTTACCAAAAAAAAAAAAAGGTCTATGTTTGCCAGCCACATTGCATAACTGAACAGAACGCAGTCACCTGTCTGCTTCCGTTTAACACAGGAGAGATGCGTTGGTCTAGTATATTTGATAGCAGGTTTTAAAATGATTTTCCTGGAGGGAGAGTGGGCCTGAACTTCAGTTTTTTTAGCAAGTTCAGCTTTCTTATACACTGCTACGGACAAGAAAACACAAAAACATAGAATCAGGAAAAAAACCCAGCAAACAGTTTCATATGACAATACATCAAGTGGCAGGCCCACTGCTCCACAACTCCAACCCAACGCATCACTTCTACTGGGGTGAAGAAATCCTAAATGGAAGAGGGGGAGCACTGGCACGTTAGCCTCAGATCTGTTACCCCAGTGACCAGTGGGGATGCCTACAATTGCAATGGGACTGGTGGAGCAGTGAGCCTTGCACATGGGTTTTCATATAGTTGCACAGTATCTCATTAAAAAGCACTACTGTTAGTACTGTTAAGGTACATATCATCTACCACAGAGTAACCAGATAGTACTGTACAATAGTTTTAAAAAAAAAATTTAAAAGAAATGTAATAGGGAGTGTTAAATGAACCTTTTTTCCTTCTCACTTCATCTCTGGAGAGTGTGCTAGGTTCCTTTTTAGCTATTTTCCTTTCAGGAGTAGAAATCCTGCCTCTCCCAGTTTTAAAAGGTTTCTCTTTTTTATGCTTATCGAGAGATGGTCTTCGCAATTCTCTCTCTGCCTTCTCCTCTTTAGAAACAGTCTCTAACTGTTCAGTCATGATGCTCCTATCATCATCTGTAGAATCAGAGCAAATTATAACAATAAACAAAAGATTAGTAACAAATGTTAACGATACTGTGGTGGAGCAGGGGAAAAATAGTTGAAGACAGAGCAGACGGATTAATAAAAGATAGACTATTTAACCATTTTTTCTGAAACATGCTCAGATTACTATTAGAACTATAATAATTTTGCTTTTTTGATCATTATGATTTGGAAGCAAAAATATTTAACAGACAAAACAGAAAGGATAATGCACACCTTGAGTATCTGCCCAGAGACTGTCTGTGTCCATGATGGAGTCATCAATTGTTGTTTCATCTTTGTAATCATCACACGTCTCTGTCTTGTAGTCGGTGAGCAGGATTTCTTCTCTCTGAGGTGAAGCGGGAGCTTCTGGGGAGCCCTCCTTGGGCTCGACCTGAATGTCAGCCACTTCCTCAATCTCCAGCTCCTCTTCAGCCTGGGAGTCCCCTGTTTCGATGTCTTCCTGCTGAGTAGCAGCAAAGCGCACGCTGTGAGAAGCAGATTCACCCTCATCAACTGTTGTCTGCACCACTGTGATAAAGTCATCCTCTACTGTCACCACTGATTCAATAATGCCTTTCAGTTCAGGCAGTGCTTCTGGGCTGCCCTTGGCTAGCATTCCTTCAGTAGCAGGTTTCCCAAAGTCTATTTCTGAGGGCATTCCTGATGTAAGTTGCTGTTTATGCTCCTCTTTTTCTTCTTGCTCTACTTCGACCTCTTCTTCCTCATGTTCTTCCTCTTTTGTGGCCCCAGGTGTTGCTTCACATGGCAGCAGCTTTTGGATTTCTGTAGGTTTCACAGTTGTATCAGGAACCTTCTCAGCTCCTTCTGTAGGCTGCGGTATGCTCTCCATCTGAATCTCAGCTGGCTCTTCCTGGAGAGGCTCAGCTTTCGGAAGGAGCTCCACAGAAGGCTCCTTTGCTGGTAACTGTGCAGGCATAGGAGGTTTTGGAGGTTCTCCTTTAATGTCCTCTGGTTTCAAGGATTCTCCATTCAAACCTTCTTGGGCTTGATCATGCTCTCCACTAGATTCATAAGATTCCTCTTTATCCACTGCCTCTTGATGTACCAGATCAGGCTTAGCTACCTTTTCCTTAATTTCTGTTTCAGACAGTTTGATGGTGTCCTTCATGTAACTAGGCTCAGTCTTGGAAAGTACATCTGCATCCTTTGCTTCTCTGGACAAGATGGTCTGATCTTTCTGCTGAGTGTCTCTGGGTTCAGGCTCTGCTCTCTTAACTGAGATTTTATCCTTCCCTGAAGGGAGACAAACAACCTCGCTGATCTTAGTGTCTAACTGACTCTGATATTCTTGGTCAGCTCTCCTTGCAGCCACTTCCAAATCGTGCTTTATAGCATTATAATCTGGTTTTATTGGAGCTTCTATCTCAGCCATTTCAGGAACAACACTAAGAGTCTTCTCCTTCTCCATCAACAAAGAAACAGCATCCTTTTCCATTGCTACCTCTGAAGCTGATACTCTGTCATACATGGTATCATCAGCTACATGAACTTTATCAGCCACACTTTCTTCCTTCATTTCTAAGATTGCCTCAGGTCTTGTCTTCTCTGGCTCCGTACCTTTAATGGGACAGACCTCTCTAGAGTCAGCTTGATCTTCACCTTTTTCTAGCACAGTATCCAGCTTCTCTTTTTTCTCTTGCTCAAAGTCCCTTGCCAGCACAGAGTCACCAGTGGCATGGGGACCTAGGTCTTTTTCACTGAGGAATTCTTCTTTTGATTTTTCAGCTGCTGCCAGCTTCACTTCTATTAGAGACAGGTCAGGAGCCAGGCCACGTCTCAGTTTTTCATCTGTGCCTTCATAAAAGGGACAGGTTTCACTTGTTAAATTCTCACTGTCCTGAACTGGAGAAGGGAGTGGGACGGTGTACTTATTGAAAACACAGTAGCCCAAATCTTCTAGCTGACTTTCAGCTTTGAGAGTTACGTGGTTTTCATCTGTCACAGGTGGCAGGGCTGTGCTGCTGTCTTCCACAACAGTATCAGAAGGAACTGCCTTCTTCTGTGCTGTCTCAGCATCTGCACTCACAGAGGCTAATCTAGACCTTGTCCCTGCTAAGTCTAACATTTCTGGCAGGTCGGGAGCCAGGACAGCCCCGTTTTTGTAATATTCTTTGGCCAGGAAAGGTGACTCAACCGTGGTCTCAGGCTGGACTTTTTCTTCTGCCACTGCTTTTTCTTCTTCAATGTGCTCATCTTCCTCTCGACTATCAATAGGGAAGCATGGGGCCTTCTCCAGTGCTGGTGTGGTTGCTGGCAAGTAGTCATCCCCTTCATCCATACTTCCACTAGTGTTAGTTAGAATATCTGAAGCAAGGGGAGAAAGATCATGTGCACGACCAAAGCTAAACCCTAGAGCTATTGAATCCAAGCAGGACATGGGCAAGTTAATAGACATACTTCTCTGTTCAATTGCAGATCTCCCTCCAAGTCCTAAGCTCCTGCTCAGAGTTAGATCATCTTTATTTTTACTGTGGAGTTCTCTCTTATCCCCATAGACTTTGGGGTCAATAGTGAACATTCTTTCTGTTGGGGAACTCGGTTCTTCAGATTTGTCGGGTGTAAAGCTCTGAGCCAGGGTACTGTACCCTATTTCACGAGCAGGCCCACTCTGCTGCCGATCCAATTCTGTCTGGAATTCTTCCTCCTCTTCCTCTCTGTCTTCAGGTATTAGACGATTGGCCTGATAATGCTCATACACGCTTTCTTTAGTGTCACTTAGCTCATAGTAATCACTGCCTTGTTTCAGAGCATCTGCTTTGAAGGCTTCCTCTTTCAGAGCAGAGGTTTCAAAATACTTGGACATTCCTGATCGGTCCTCCTCCTCTTTCATTTGATGAGGAGCTGAAACACTTGTCTTATCCTCCTTGGTATCCTTTTTAACATCCTTCTCTTGGGAAGGTTCTAAAGTAGAAGTCTTGCTAGTGGTTAAACTTGGTGCCTCAGAGGCTTTCTCTGTTACTCTAGATAACTGAGTGGTATCAGGGTGCTCTGCTGTTCCCTCAAGGCTCAGCTCATGGCCTAACTTGGCTGGGGGTACCTGTGTACTTGGCTGGACCTCCTTTTTCACGTCTGATGCTGCTGGGAGCCCATGTTGTTCTATTTCTTTTTCTGCTTTGAGAATATCAGATGACTTTCTAGCTTCATCATCCTTTTGAAAGTCTGCTTTGTCTAGGGAAAGTGTCTTAACTTCAGGTTTGGTGGTAAATTTACCATCATCTAATATTCGAGCCTCCCCTTTATCATAGAAGTCATACCTTTCCTCCTCATCACTCTCATCCTTGGTCAGGTCCTTTTCCTCCCCCCACGCAGGGACTTTCTGGGTGCTTGGCGTTTTCAGACCATCTACAGTTACTACTGAGACTTCTTGCAGCACTAGTGTCCTGTCTCTGTGGATCTGTTCATCTTTAGCAAGATCTTTGGCAAACAGGTGGTCAGCAGGTTCCTGTTTTGTTTTGGAACTGTCTTTGAGGGGAAGCTCCTGGGGGACAGTAGGAGATGGGCCTGAAGGAAATTCACTTTTGGCTGCTTCTGCCTTGGGTTCTGATAGCAACAGAGAACTTTCACCACGGCTGATGGCAAGATCTTGGACATCTTTAAGGTCGTCTTTAAATTTCATAGACATAACTTGGCTGGGTGATGAGGGCACATCTGCAGTCCTTTCTTCTGTTTTGCTCCCTTTAGGCAGTTCAGAGGACAAGTCCTTTTGTTCTTGAGAAGCGGGAGGTTTGGCAGCAAGTTCTACAAAACTGGCTTCCCCTTTCTTTTGCAAATCGGTTTCCAGGATCTGTTCTGATAGAGGTGAAGGCATTTTTTCTTTGTCTTTGCTCTGTGAATCCTTTTTATCTACAGCTTCCGTTTTTGCTGGCTGTGGAACTAAGGCATCATGTTTAGGTTGCACACCAGTCTTACTGTCTTTCCCAGATTCGTGTTGCTTTGTGTCTAACGGTTCTGCTGTGAAAGGGCGTGCGCCCTCCTGGACACGGAATTCCATCTTCGTGGCTGTAAGTAAACCTGAAGTAGTTTGTTTGGGTTTGATAGCAAAATTATTTAAAGCACTTACAGGCAGGCAGTCATGTGGCTTACAACAACACCTTGGTATGAATGATGGGAAGGAGAGGGACAAAGATGCAAACATGCAGCAAGTCCATCCACCTAGAAATCTGCTTTAAAGTGTTAAGCCCTACTTCCCTTTCGATATATGAGGTTTTATAGTGAAAATGAGTTGTACACATATAAATATGCGACCACTGAAATGAGATGGTTTCATGTGACAACTTCATCTTCATGGTCTGTATACGACAGTGAAACCACGAGTAATCCTCACTTCATCGGTACACGTTGCTGGACTCTATAACTTGTGTTAGTTTTGAGTTTAGCAAAGTCTGAATGATGAAATCGAATCAGGATTATCTTTTTTGTGCTGATGACACTTAAAACATACAAGGTTATACATTTCTGTATCTATTTCACATTTTCCCTTTATACGCAGCCTAAGCTAAAGAAATGATGCATGTGAAAGGTTTTGCAAGTGTCAGAAGAGGCAGCAGGGTTTTGTTTTAATTGTACCAACTTTTGACATTTACTCCTTTGGCAAATGACAAAAATCTCACTGCTGTCATGAAATTGGTATTTGTCAACCAGCAGCAGAGCCATTAATAGTCCCAGATCTTGAAGGTCTGGTCTTCAAAATGGCCAGCCATCTTCAGCTGTAACTGAAGTCAAAGAATGCTTGGCATGTTTCAACATCTGTAGATCAAGCCCTAGTTAATTTGAGACTAAAAATGCTACTCTTACAGTCTTCCGCTGTATTTTTAGGGGTAACACCTAGGGGGTTTTTTTATACATGCTCTGTTAATCATTAATGGCATGTTCATTTTTAATATCCTATGGAAAATAGTGACTCTCACTGTATGGAAATCCTCCTATCATGGAAAATATGAAGAGAAATACTGCAGAACGTGGGCAGAAATTTCCGCAGTAATCTGGAAATAAGGTTTTATGATTTTTTTTTTAAGACTGTTACAAGCACTGGGTCGAGTCCATGGAGCTGTCTCTTTGCTCTGTCAAATCCAACTTTTTTAGAACAATCAGTGTCAAAAGTAATGGTAATTTAAATATTTGCATATGGTAATGTTTTGTCAAAAAAAAAGGAACAGGTATTCTAAACTCTACAGGTACAAAACAGGGGTCTACCCTCTAAGGTAATTTTGTTCCTTCATGGTTTTGCATTTGGTGACTTACAACCTCTATGAAGTGTAAAAACATGGTTGGTGTCACCTTTGTTTCACAGAAATTAAATAGCCAGATACTGACTTTATTTATGTGCCTCTTACTGCAGTGCAAACGGACAATACCAGTGGCATCAAAACGTATTCAGCCAGCCAAAGGAATTTTGCACGCTTGAGCTGGGCCAGCCAGAACACCGCCCTCCCAAACGCAGCATTTCTTAGCCAGGCAGCGAATGGGTACATCTTTATGCCTTTTTGCCCTGGCTGAAGAGAAATAGCAAGGAAAATCTGGAAGCCTAGTTCTTAGGGCAGTCAGTTGTCTGTCAGTCAGTATGGATTTTGTTCAGTAAGCACATCAGAGCTTCACCCTACACACCCAATCCTAAACTTCTCTACAAAGGCAGATATCCCAGTAGAAATGATGGAGGCTCTGCCTGACCAAGGCACTCCAGCAGGTTTAAACATCTGTAATAAGGTAAGACACACAAAAAATCAGAGTTCTGGCAATGACTGAGGAGAGGTGGACTGCAATGAGTGGCAGGGATATGACATAAGAAGCCATAGCTTTAGGGAAGCTAAACTGGAATGCACTGAAGCTCACACACACCAAAAAATAAAACCAAACCAAACAAAAAACAACCAAACAAAAGAACCCACAGACTGCAAATGAAAACATTTCTGCAGTTTAAGCCTCTTTATGTCATAATCAAAGTCAGTAAATCTACTTTTTAAAGAAAAGCAGATGAATCTCTGCACCAAAAAGAAAAAAAATATACATAGATTAGCAATGTGACTGGCAAACACATCTGAGATGAGGGAAAAAGGCTCACGCAGAGGAATCAGCTCAGCTGCAAAGCGCATTTTATCATGGCAAAGTAAAAAAATCAGGAATCAGCTGCAGCAGTGGGAAACCATGTTGTCATACAGCACCTATGCAATCATGTATCTGCTACACACTCTTCAAGCATAATAACAAGAGCAGTCATACTAATAAATGGGAAGAACAGGAAATGAAGCAGCCTTGGAAAGCACTGAAGAAAGCTGGAGCAGGATTCACTGGCAGCCAATTCATGCAAACCTAGGGAGGACACACCTTCCTCAGCCGAGGAAGGGGATGTGTCTTTCGGAGGCGTTTCCGCCACAGCAGTTACACTCTCCCTGCTGGATGCCACGCTTGGCACTTTGTCTTCATGACACACTTTGGCCTCCAAACCCGAATCCGACTGACCCTTACAGAGGCCCTTTGCCTGGTCCAAAGGCTCAATAGGCCCATGCTCTTTCCCCAGTTGCTTCCCAGGAAGAGCAGCAGGTTTCTCTTCCACAGCCATCAGACTCTTTACTGGTTCTTCTTCTTGAGGATGGAAAAAGGAGGTGACGTCAACACCAACAGCAAACACCAAGCACACAGCTCAACAGGACTTACTTCTGCGTAACACTTTCAGCTCTGAACATTTAAGTGTGTCAAAGAACTGCAGGTATCCATCCCATTTTAGCCACCATGGAACTGAATTTTCCTTAGAAGGAAAAAAAAAACCAAACCAAACCAAAAACCCATCTCCCCCCACGAAGCATGTTTATGCTGTGAGAGCTGAAAGTGTTCCATCGGTATACCTCTCCCAAAGATGACAGTGGGTCAAATATTCATTGCAAACGTAGATGGCATTGAATGATGGATGGCCCTGATGACATCGATGCATCCACGAGTTCAAAGTACGCTGATGTTTTTTCTGATAAATGTGCTGCTTAATCCAGTGCAAGACATTCAATTGAAGTAGAGGAAGGTATGAGGCATTCATTTCTTTCCACTGACCTTGGTAATACTGACTACTAAATTCCAGCAAGTCAATCTACCACATGGAACCTGGATTCGACAAAGTATCGAGCCACTTCCATATTCTCAATAAGTCTTGTGCATAGCTGATAACTAGTGGTTTTGCAAGAATTCAGCCAAGATTCCTACACTGAGCTTATTGTTTATAAACAGTTTTTCCCTGAGGCTGCTTGATGTCTGATCTCAGTATGTGAAAATCACAGATTTAACACAGGGACTTTTCATTTTCCTTCCTGTTTCCCTACTAGACCCTAGTCTCATCACCAATGAAATCAAAGAAACTAATTAGTGCAATACAACTATTTGTTCATCTGAACTTCTAATGTACATCACCCACCCTGTGGGCTCTTAGGATCAGTACAGTCGTATCAAAGAGCTGTCTCTACCCATGCCATGGCAGAAGAATGATTAGCAAAGTCTCCATTCTGGACTGTACTCCTGGCATTGCTACTCAGACATACTATTGCTGCATTCAATTAGTATCCCTTCTGATAAAAAGCCAGGATTAAACACCCCTAAGCAACATACCAGCAGCCATGCTGCAGTCAACCTGAGAACCCGCCCTGGGTTTAAAGTGTCTCACACTTAAAGACTTTGCTGAATCAGACTTAGAACAGAGCGGCTTTGACTCTAGAAGTGGCTGCATACAGCTTCTTGATTTAAAGCAAAAACTCTTTACAAGGGCTTGATTTTTCTCCCTAGATTGGCGTGGTTAAAACCAGACAATCAAACATCCACTTCGGTTGTAGCCATTAAGCAATTTAAGGAACACAAACTCTATTTGAGGCTAAGAAAATATCACCATGTAAAATATAACACATGCGTAGTAATGTATAAAAATCTACTTAAGGTTAGATAGTATATCTTAAATGAACAGAAGCCAGAAGATTCAGAATCAGAACTAGACTGGTGCCCGAGTGTTACAGGGATGTCAGCACATGGCAGCCTGGCCAAACAGCACGGTTCCTGAAAACCTTGCTTTGCTTTTTCTGGTTTTGTGTAGTTTTATACATGCGTCCCTTTCAACTAAAAACAAATTAAGGAAAGCCTCTCATCTGACTCTGAGTAATTTCAGGTATATACCTCAATCTCCTGAGACACTTCACACCGTCCCTGACTTAATGAAGGCAGACTCCCTCTGTGCAACAGACTCTGTTACACCAAACGGGCTACTTGCTTACAGGCAGGTGAGGAGAGCTGCTTCGTAATGCCCAACTTCTCACTCATGATCCAGCTTATTTCTCTTTTTCCTTTATTTTTCCCCATCATAGATGTTCTGAGATCTTACAGCTGCATACAACTGAGAGGGAAACTGCCTGTGAATTAACCAATTCAGGAGCGCTGTTCAGTACAGCTATAGGCATCCAGCTACAGTATGGCTGCTCCTGTGACCTTCTGTCTCCCCTAGCTTCAGGCACGCATGCAGACATTAACAATCTTTAATTATTGGCGTTGATCTCCTCCTGGTGGGGTTGCAGCATTAGGCTGTATCGCCCTGTTAATTCAGAACAACACCGGTTTTCTTGAAATGACCCAGCGAACCATCTCGGGCATACACCTCCATCCTCCTGAGACACAAACCTTCAGAGGACCCAGTACTGTCTTTAACCAGCTCCTGTGTCTTGAGACTTGGTCAAACACTGCGAATTGAAGTGTGATCTACATTGCCTTGAAGAAGTCAGCATTCCTGTTAGGCACTAAAACAGGGTCTCCCTTGATTCCTCAAAAGCCACTTCACTTCTCTGTAACCCCACTGACAAAAGGGGTACAGAAACACAGTAATAATAAACTCTCTCCTATCCTTGTTTGCAGTCAGCTGACACAATGTTAACTGGGCACATCCACAGAATCATTGGAGATCAAACGTGACCCAGTAACACCTGAAGTCACCTGTGCATTCTGGGGTGAAACCAAAGATTCCCTTTGCCTAGGGGAGAACTGGGGACCTTCCACTGCTGTCTCTGGTACAGACAGGGGGTTTCCCCATCACCTTAACAACTGACTTACCTCCAGAAACAATCTTTGGCCTATTTTGCTCTGTTCTTGGCAAATTCTCTGCCACAAAGAGCAAATCAGCTGACGCTTCTTGTAACTAGCTGCTCTTTCTGCTTCTATTAGCCAGGCCAACAGACCTAGAACCCTGAGGACTCCCCTGAGGGACCACGGTTTCGCCAACCCCAGAGTTGCATTCATTGCTCACGCTGTGGCTTCAGTTTGAGATGGAGAAACTCTGGAGGGGCATTGCTTCCATGTGGGGAGAAAACACAAGGAAGTTTCCCTCCCCAGAAAGCAGCAGTCCCAGGCACATATACAATGGAATGGATGGCAGGTGGGGAGAGGCGGAGAGGAACAAAATGGGACCATGCTCAGTTCACCTTCATCATGGCCCAACAAGACCTCTGTGCTCTTCACTGTGGCACTGGGACGTGTACTAGAGCCAGTCCACTCCGAGCTGAACAAAGGGTGCTCATAGTACTCCTCATCCGAATTGTAGGGCTCATCATCGGGCACAGACACCGAAATGGAGGGGGCCAGGTGTTTACGCCACTCCCTGCCGGCAGCAGGCCCACAGCCGGGGCAGTGCTGTAGCGGTCCCACCTTATCCTCCGCCCCTTCATCTACAAATAGACACACACAGACAAAAGCTGCAGGACAGACAGACAGAGAAAAGACAGGACAGGATGGATGCATGCACCAGCAACACAAGCCACTATGTCATACTGCGGAGGGGATGAAATCAGCCGTGCTACAGGTTAACGCAGGATGGAGGAATGAGGCAGCTGTGCATTTTAACACATGGGCCACGTATGTGTTGTCGCCTACAGTGTTTATGTCATAAACATCGGACACCGTCGGAATAAGTGGATTTCAAGCCTATACACTCATAATTTAGAGGAACACATACTGTACACAAATCACATCTCACAACTTGCACTGATACTCATCTGTGTCGTACAGCTGACTGCCTGCATTAAAAACGTCCAAAGCACCCAACACAGCTGTACTCCTCACAGTCATCAGGTGATGTATTTCAAAGGGAAATTTTAAAATCTCCTTTACTCAAAAAGCAAACTGGCTTACACTGTGGCTCTGCTCTTCAGGCCCTGTGCCATATACACTTCAGTGGGTTTATTGCTCGCCACATCTCTTTCAAAATTCCCCACTTCCTTCTTTTCCCTGGGAATAAGTAACACTTCAACAACCAAAGAAACCCTCCCCCAATTAGCTAGCTACCTTTTTTCCTGGTAAAGGCCACACAAAGCTTCTCACAGCAATCTCTGTCAGTCCTTTATTTTATGCTGTTGTGCCATGCTTCTGTGGGGGAGTTTGCCAATGCTTTGGAGTGACAGTGTTATTCATCCATCACTGCAGCGTCGCAGATAATCACATAACCATCTCAGCACTACACCAGCTACTGACGGCTACAGGGACAGGGAGCTTGGGTTGGTTTTCACAAGACAGAGGAAAATAATACTACCCCAGTAAAAATGGCTGTCCTGCCATCCGATCCATACAAACCTGAACAGGAGATGTGAGGGCTCAGAGGCTGAGCTGCCCCCTCACCACGAGTAAAGCTATGAAAACTAACCATCTAGTACTGGACAAAATACTTTTAGGCCAGTTCGCTGTGTAGGACAAGTGGAAGCCTGATGAACACTACATTGATGGGGTGTCTTGAGCAGCTGGCAATTACAACGTAAAAAGCTTCCCCAAAGCCTCTGAAACTTTCAGGTCTAAAACACTGAGTCAGAAAGCAAGGCTTTAACACAGGCAGTAACAGATAGTAACCAGATCTCTCTGTGTGACCCAACACCAAGATGGCTCATGAATGCTGCTGTAACTACCAATACCCAAGCCTTGGAAAGCAATTTTTATCCAAACCAATTTCATCTCTAAGCTTCCTTGCAAAACCCAGTAAGTTTTAAGTTTCTTTCTATAGCACACCATGACAAGACAACATCTGTGTCTTTAAAAAAAACACCCTCTGCTTTCTGCAGCAACAAGGCAGCAAGTATTCTGTAATGTAATGACACACATCTTCTGCCTGGGAAAAGAATACTGTAGTACCTGCCGGGTCAGGATCCGTCGCCAAAAAAAGGAAGACAAATTATTCATGGATGGCAATATTTGTAACTCCAATATGTATCACTGTGCTGCAAAAGACAGATTATCCATGTTTAAGACTCCATGATGCCCCTTAAGCTGGCCAGTACTGAAGGAAGGTATGCTATATGTACCTGTGCACACACATACAAAAACACCAATCATGGAACTGCTGTTAAGAGAACTGCTCACACAACTTCTTTGAAGGCACAAAGGGTGCCTGAACCGCTGACAGTTCGTTGCTTTACTCTTGTACTGGAACCCAAACCCCAGATTCAGGGGTTTGTGCATGCTTAAAAGAGGTTGGTGTGGAAAGATAAAGCTGGCACCCTGGTTCTGCCAAGCAATGGGGAATGTTAAATCCAGGGCTGTACCTGGGTTCCCCACCTTTCCCTAGTACCAAAGGGCCAGCAGCAAGGTTGCAGGAAGCATCTTAATCCACTTGCAGCACAGAAACCATGGATTTCTTCTCCACAGAAAACTTGTAAATTTAGTGACAGCTTTGAGGGAGCTCACAGTCTGCAAAAGGCTACCTGCAGGGGGTGAGGACACATCTCGGGATGTGAGAGTGTGGGAACCAACTCCCTCCTACACCTGAGAAGATTCAAAACAACAGCTCCTGCTTCTTTGCAAGGTGCCCTCACACCAGTCCACGTATTACTGTGGACAAGAACGGAAAGGGCTAACGCACTTGTCACCTCTTCTGCTGGAACTGGGACATTGCGGAGAAAAGAATGGAAGATTGATATGGTCAGAAACAGAATATGGAGGAGGAGGATACGGGAAAGGGGAGGTTCTTCTTCCAGCTGCAAGTCGCATTTACCCAGGGGCCCGTCAGAAGTAAAATGCATCCACATGAGTGAAGATGAAACCCCAGGACTTCACTATACAGATGCAAAGGAGGTTAAAAATCCCTTCCTTGCAGGCTCTGAATGGATTGCAGGCAAGGGAATACGAGTCCTGCCTCCGCTCCTTAAAACTACAGGGACTGACAACAGCAGAATAGCTTAATACGTATCATTGTGATGATGGTCCAAAACCATTAGAAGTGCTAAGTCTAGTACTGCTTGGGGCTCTTCTGCCTGTGGGCATTACAGATTTGCATTGTTTAATTATCAGGATTATCCTTCAAAGGAGGATAAGTTTTTATTTTAGCACCAGGAAAAGTCCTTTCCTTGTTATTTTAGCCCCTTCTAATAGTTCTTTTTCATCTCAAAGCATGGGAAAAATCCCCAATGCATTCCAAAGTCCAAGATTAAAATCACTTCTCACAAAGGCTAATTCTGCTTGAGCTTCCAGGTATCTTTTGAAATTGCCTTTCAAGGAGCAATCTTCAGTGTAAATACATCCATTTTTATAGGACACTTGGTTCCTTTCAGTTTGCAAGAGACTGTCACTCAGTATACAAAGCCTAATCGGAAATGCTTATTTCAAAATGGATGACAGTCCATCAAAGGCACCTTTCTGTCTTGTAACATCGAGAAGAATTTTTACACGAAGACACCGCTGACCACTCTCAAAAGGCACAGAGCACAAAAGAAATGCCACGGTGGCAAGAGAATATGGCATCATCCTGCCCAAACAGATACAACTGATAAAAAGATCAGGAGGTGCAAAGGAGAAATTAATTTCCTGAGCAACATTATGTCACTATAGTTGAAATAAATTAAATAATTTCAATAAGGCAAATGAGTTCTCTTACCTTCCGCAGCAGTAAAAAGGGATAGGCTCATTTAAAATGCTTTTCAGCAGCCAAGTGAAAAGAAAGAAACCTACACGCGCTGACTCCTTTCTCTCACGAAATACACACGACCCACAAACCTCTCTGTCTCTTCTACTTTTTTTTTTAATTTGTGTTTGCTGCATGGCTGGCCACATCCACCTTCGTCATGTCTACAACAGTGATTTCCTCCCCACTATGACTGAAGGAAATCTCTCTTGGTTCAGAGCAACACAACGCACGCTGACAAGGCCACTGGGAAAAGGAGTAGGGGGTAAAAAGGAGGCCTGAGGTAGATATACCCAAGCTCTCATCTTTTCTGTTCAACAACTGCAGAACTGGGTTAAATTCATAAATTGTATTCTACTGAGCAGAAAGACAGACAAACAATGTAAAGGTGCATGAGGATGGATACGCCAGATGGTATAGGAAGCTGAAGGTTTAAACAAGTACAGTAAAACTGGGTCAAACCCTACTGAGGCAAACTCTTCTGAAGAGGAGCTTTGCCTGAATAAAAATGACAGGTCTGGCTCACTCGAGTCAGCAAAAGCTCCACTTACCCACAGAAAACGAAGACCACCGCTTGTAACGCAGAGTGGAACACAAGATTTTCACTGCCATTAACTACACTGAACTGACAACACTGATAATTTGGGAAAACACAACATAATGTACTTATGGTGAATTTTTTTTCAAGAAGTTCCTTCTGTTCATGAAGCAACTCTGTTCCAAGTTCCAGCTTCAGAGCTGGACATAAACAAGAAGCTTCCAGCAGAGAACATTAATGGCTCGGCACATCATTTCTGGCGGTAACTCCCTTACAAACCTACACTTTCAGGATTTATAGAGGCCATCTGCTCTGAAAAACGAAGAGCTGAATCAAGATCTTGCCATGCAAAAATCTCTTTTGACTAACATTAAAGGAAATTATTTCAATGTTTTTAAAACTGTTGCATTGAATAAATCATAAAAACATGTCCCAAACACTGACCTTTCAGTCCTTGCAACCACCCCTGCAGGGTGGGTAGGTAAGTGCTATTATACTAACTCAATTCTACATGCAAGGGATAAGAAAAACAAGAAGTTAAGTGACCTGCTGAGTCATATGCACAGCTGGGAACAGCACAGTCCGGTAGTTCATAACAACCTCAAGTTGTACAGTGTTTTACCACCTTCTCGTGTTAATACGATGAGCAAAATGGTTTCCATTTGCTTAAGGGGCAATCTACAACCTCCTGTCAAATAATCAATACAAGTACTTCAGAAAATCCTAAAATACATGTAAATAATACTGCTCACAGAAGCGGAAGGCAAAGCTAATCCTCAACTAAAGGCGTATGACGTAAGAACCTTGACATTGGCTTGAAGCAGAACAAACCCTTTATTGTGATGTGAAAAAAAGATAATCAAAAAGCATACACCAGACCAGTCAAATGATGGTGTATTTAAAAACAGCGGTAAAACCCTGGTAGCCATTCTAAAAGCCTTTGCTAATGCCCTAGTAGCTGCCTTTTCAGTTCATAGTTTTGATTGCTATTACCTCTGGGTGATGAGTTGGGGAACCACTGTAACTACTTTTTAAACAAGCAATGCACAGATGTTGTTTTTGTTGGGTTTGTTTGGGTTTTTTTAAAAGAATCAATTAATCAGGTTTTTTATATGGGTTACTGACCACATTCAGCAGGTATTTCCAGTACAGTGGACTGACAAATGGTGTTGTTAACACAGCCTGTAATCACATTATCTCACAAATGACCGCAGGATGGAACATGCCTAATTGCAGTGCCCTGGCTCTGTTAGCACATGAAACAGGAACCGTTCACTTGCAAAATTAGTAGAAGCTCTGTGTTAAAATATCAACCAAGTTCATCCAGCGGATGGTAAGGAAATATTTTCATGCACTTACTTAACAAAACAAAAGAAAAAAAACACTAAAAGAAAATCCAGGGAGGAAATAAACAGACACATAACAATGCTCTTGACATGGCAGAGTTAAACTGACAGTCCCCTAGAGACCCTGAGCCCAAACCCTTCCCTCATAGCCCCGGGATACGGGTACACTTTACACAGTGCTGCCTCCCTGTACTGATGGCTTTGATGCAGCAGTCGTCCTCTGTTGAACAAAGCACTGACGTACATGCTTACCATCATGACAACTTCAGTGGGATTTAAGCCTCTGCTTAAAATTAAGCCAACACTTCAATTCTTTGCAGGAGGGGATTTTAGCAGGAGGAAAATGTAGGGATCATGGGCTCCTGAAATCAAACAGTCGTTGTACTGACCCAGAGTAGAAATTGGCTTTGCCAGACTAGAATTTGTCTCTTGCGCTCTCTGTGTACAGAAGCCCAAACACACACAGGCACTGAAGCACAGAACACAAGTCAAAGGCCAAAGAAATGATCCAAGTCTGAATCTCCTTCCTCTCATGCACTTAAGAGTCCAAACCCAAAGCTAATGGTCATTAAAAAAAAAAGCAGCCAAACGAATCTAAAGAAAATAAAGATGACCCATACTAAGTCACAGTTCTGGTGACCACACTGGGACAACAGACATCTTGGCTCACATTGCATGTAAGAGATAGAAGGGGAGCGTCACCACCTTTTTTTTCCTTTAATATGGACGTACTCAACGTATCCTGTCAGTTACCTCTGTGCATGTGTGTATACCTCATCCATGCACTGCAGTCGGTTTGCAGATGGGGAGTTACTGCTGGGGAATGCCTTATCTTTTCATGTGAAGTATCTTCATTTTCTGACTCCCCCATCCTCTAGATTCAAGTCTCATCCCTCTGCTGACAACTGTGCGCTGCAATGTCCAGGAGACCCTTACCTTCCTCCAGAGCTCCAGTCTGCTCGGAAGCTGGTGATGGAGGTGGGGAAGGAGGCAGGTTGGCTGACTCTTCGACTGCTAGAAATCAAACAGTGAAAACGAGATACAGCAATTAACTCCCAGCAGACCAATGCTTGACACAAGCTGCAGTCAGCCTGTTCTGCCCAGCTGAGAGATTTATTCAATAGGAGCACGTGCCTGGTGGGCTGTCAGATAGACCCTTTCAGAACACACAGATTTTATTAAGTTATAACAAAAGGACTTCTTTAAGTGATAGGAATTATTTTCACAAGTCTGGTCATAGGGTACGATACAAAAATCAAGTACCAAATCTCTTGTCACCAGTATTGCCCCTTAGAAAACCTTCAGTCACCCAAGGCAACAACAATAAAGCATTGGAGCGGGAGAGATTATACAAATTCAGGCTGACCATCAAGAACTGGTGTCCAATCTCTTCAATCTGCCTTGAGTACACAAACAAAAAACATTCTGCACACTTTGGGTTTTATTTCCTTCTGCTCAGTTCAAGGTTAATCACAGACTGCATGCAAACATAAATAGAAAAGACAACAGCATTGGCAACTTATGTCAGCCATGACATATTAGCGAGTTGACTGAGCAAGGCGTTGTGAAATCTTGGATACGTTTAGAATAGGCTTTAGGTACATTCCTGGTCACAAGACTAGATGCTGAAACTGGATGATGGTTTTTCAATTATTGCAGTTTGAGTATGATGAAATGTAAAACAAACTGCTTCTCACATGAACTCAGCATAACCTCCACATCTGATTTCGTACAGAGCACTTGGAGAATTTTTTTTCTTTAAAAACAGATCTACTACTCAGCCTTAAACAACGGCGTTAAAACAACACAAAAACCTAACAAAACTGTTTTAACAGTTCTGTCTTTAAAAATGTGACCTCTCAATGGCCAGGTCTCCGTCTCTGACTCAGAGCTTCTTCCCAAGCAGAGATGGGCTGGTTTCAAAGCCCCGGCAGATTTTGCAAGGCCTCCTCCTATTGATTTCCATGTGATTTGGAAGAAACCCTTATACGACTTGTCCCTTAAGATGTGCTGCCCAGGGACAGAGTATTTATATCTTCAGCACAAGGCAGTTCTACCTGCACCAACTGACAGCCAGTGGCCACAGGAGCTGTAACACCAACCCCTGCTCACTGGAGGCACACTTCTCACAGTGTTTTTAAGATGTCTTCTCTAACTAGATGGAACTGAATATCCATTTTGCCTCACCCAGGCCCCAGGGGGCAATCTGTGCTTAAATATGTATGAAGTCTTTTGCAGAACTGGGGTCTTTCATGTAAAATCGTGTCTTTGTAAAGCAGGGAATTATCAAGCAATGCATCTCCCTGCCGCAGTTCAAAATGAGTTCAATGAAGCAAAAGACCTTGGGAACCAAATTTCCAACAAATATTCTAAACTACTCATTGACTTTAATTCATTCCTAAGCAGGGTCCAGCCACTGTACCAAAAAAAGCAGAGTGCCTGTGGGGAAAAATACCACATGGCGTGATTTTGATTTGATCACAATGTACGTGCTCAGCAGAACTTATCCTGGAGCAGGCTTGCAAGACTTGCCCTACACCTCAGGACAGAGCATGGCCTTTCTCCGGCCTTTGGTGTACGTGTTTCAAGCTACCGCGGAAGCATTCCGGTGAAGAGGAAGCGCTGCAGGTATGAATGGCTGTATACTCACCTTTTATAAATACAAAGCTGTAACTTGTATTTTAATACACATAACACAAAACAGTTGCAGACACATTCTCCATCTCATTTTACCTAAAGGTAGTGGTCCAGGCTGATCTTTGTGCTGGGCTTCTTTTTCCTGTTCGCCTTTGAGGACTGCTACAGCTTCAGCTGTTACTACTTCTACTATCCTCGCAGACACTTCTTCTGTGGCAGCAGCAAAGTTAGGAGAAAAAAAAACAACAACAAAGAAAAGCATACCAATGAGAACAGTGGTTTAAAATTATAAAGATTAGCTCAAGCAATACAAAAAAAAGGAAGCTGACTAAGTCCATCTCTAAGAGGTAATCTTTTTTCCTGAAATATAAGCAAATCATTAAAAAGAAAAGGATCAGACATTCTGACGATGTCGGTGGAAAATTCTGAGTATTTATTAAAAACAGGGCCGCAGCCTTTACGGCAAGATGCAGAAAGCATCATTGTTAACTGCTCACTCTTAGTGCTGTTAGGGACAACGCGCAGCAACTGCACAATTTTAAGATGATCATTTATTAAACGCCTAGAAATTTCTTTGCAGGTACCGTTTTGCAAACGGAGGTAGAATGGCCAGCTGACTAATGGGATTTCTTGACATTTAATATATGGAGTTTAGCTGCACTCTTACATGCGCTTTGGATGATATTTCCTTCTCATCAGCATCTAGTTAGTATGCATTAAAGGCACTTCCCAGACAGACATCTAAGGATACGCTGATGAGAGACTTGAAACAGAAGGGCCAAATAACGTTTCTGTATGATTAAAATGTATAGTTTGTCCTCCTTCCCCCTTTTAAGCCTGCAACACAAAGCTTTATTTAAACAGTTGGTCTGGATACTGTGCAGAGGGATTGCAGAGGATAACATTTTCTCGGTGGGATGGGCTCTCAGGCCCTGATCTCAGACACAGCCTCGGCTCCTGGCTGCTCGCTTTCGCTGTGTGTGACGCAGGGAAGGGGGATGCATGCAGAGCCGCCTGAGGCATCGGATGCTTGACAGAGCTGGGTGCTATGGGACCTGCACCTTTGCCCTTCCCCACCACCTCTCAGTGCAGAGGAACTGGGTGCTCTGCTGAGCAGAGGATGGCAGTGGGACCTCTGGAAGTAAATACTGCCCAAAGTGAGCAAATGTATCTCAGCTTGGCTCCAGACCCACTCGAAGGTGGGGTGAAACATCATCAGGCACACAACTGCACGTGGAAAGAACCAGAGAACTTTCCTGCAGAGCAAACCAAGGCTCTACGGGCTGGTCCATCAGAACCATCTACAAAAGAACTCAGAGAAAAAGGTTCTGTTTTCCCAGCTCTGTATTGGCCCGCTCTCCCTTATTCACTGATCAACACATTCCTTCCCTCATAGCCGAACCCAGCGTAAGAAAACCCCTCTGCTCTCCACCCATTTCCGAGTGCTGGCTGAGGGCTGTTTCAAATACAGGGTGCCGGGACCTGGCATGGAGCTGAGCCCTAGCAAGGAAACAAGTCGCGTGGCTGCAAGCCCAACAGCTCCACAGCTGGGCACACACGTGAGAACACAGCAAGAACTTCAGTGCTGCTCCACTCCTCGCGTGGAGACAGAAGTTTGTTAGGGCACGCAGCAACAATCCCTGCTCCCGCCGGGAGACACTGGCAGAGCCCCCATTAATCACCATCCCAAGGGCAGAAATTAAAGCTCTCTGCTTGCCCATTACTGCATCCTTCAGGCAAGGAACGCCTGGGAAGGGGAAGCAAATTTAAATCAATGCCCTACATGTAACAGTACGGCAACTGCCCTAACAAGCGACGCTGTCCATCATTAGATTAATAATGATGACTTCTCCTGACTGTTCACACTCTTACAGAACTCCTTCGCACTTTCAATGCAAAAGTTATCCCTCTCTGCTTGTCCTGTGTTTTTTCTCCCACAAGGCGCAGACATGAGCTACACTTGCAGTCCTGTTTGCCTAAACCCAAAGTGCTACGTTAATCCCTCTCTTGCACAAACTATGTAAAGAGATATTAAAAACCCCACCCACCGGCAAAGAACATTTATAATTGTTGGTATTTATACCTTACAATTCACTTCCCTCCTGACTGGTCGCCAGGAGGGCAGTGACTGCAGTAGTTTCATTGGCTGCAGCCAATTGCAAGTATAGATGGATTAATATGTAAGAACTACCACCAAGCAATGATAAAAATAAGCTGATCTAAAAAACTGTTATCCCAGGAACACAGGAGTATAGACTTGCCAAGGATAAATTCAGACTAGAAATCTGAAGACTGAAGTTCTGGCAGTTTTCCACTTAGCAGGAAACAACTCAACTGGTTTTGCGATAGCGCTCGATACATTTACCAAAGGGACTGCATATGACATAAATGCCTGTATTAGCAGGAGGCTGCATACAGTGGCTCTAGTCCTCTGTCCCTCTGTTCAATGTGCCCCTAGTCTGAGATGAAATGCCACTCTGTTGTCAAGTAGATCAAATTGAGCACCATAACCCCATAAATCAAGTCACGCGTGTGGCTAGTCCTGTGGACCAAAGAACAGGGCTATTGACTTGAAGCCCATCAGGCTTCCCAACTCCATTCAAGGGCCTACACCTTCTTTTCGGGCTTCTCAATTTGCTTCCACACCTGTTGGAGGCTGGGGCTGCTTCGCAACACCTCTGGGTTCCTTCCTCTTAGGAGAAAGGTGTCAGAGACACCTCCCAGACTCTCACGTGGTGCTACTGTTGCAGAGCAGTGAACTGGACACAAACAATCCCTCCGAATCATTACAGGTCCTAACCATTCCCTGCCCTGTGAGGCACGTAGAGACTGCAAAGCCGAGTGACATCAGGGAAAAGTGGGAGAATGGATCTGTGCCTCAGCTCATGCTCTTCCTGCAGACATGTGGTGCCCTCTCCCAGGCTGTACCATGAAGGCAGTGCGCTGCAGTGCCTTGCACAGGTTGGACAAAGGGTTAGGAAACAAGCCGCCCTTCCATAAACACTCACTATATTCCTGTTCAGGTTCTGCAGTTTCAGAACAGGAAAGGGTAGAACCCCAAAGGCTTTGGTGGGCGCAGAGCTTCACAGGGTACCACAGCTCTAGAAGAACCCACGCTGCTCACCACCACCACTTCAGGCCTGGGGGACATGACACATGGCCCTTCTGACAAAGCTTCCGTGAACCTGCTAACACCACCGCTACTGACACACATCACCAACTTTGTACCATTAGCTCAGACGAACGAATCAAGGCTCAATGAGGGAGGCTGTTAGGAGAACGAAATTTTTAAGCTTATTTTCACATGAAAGAATTTAAGAAAACGCTCCAATTAATTTTTCAGATATAGGCTATGCAAATGCATACCAGACTTAGGACCCTGGAGCATATCCAAAGGAAACCCACCCGATCACCTGCTCTCCATCACTCAAGCCACTGCAAGCCTCCTCCTGGCAAGGTAACGCAAATCCCTATTGAAAATGCTCTCCTTTATTAAAGATTTTATATTGTTCACATCCAGCCCAGTCCTGAGGTGCAAATGGGATCTCTACAGTTGGAAGACAGTTCCTGCTCTCTTAATTCTCTTCCTGATATAATTTGCTTGGGACAAAAATGATCTTCCGCAGGGAAATACGCCTAGGGGTGAAAGGTTGCCTCCCAAAACCCAGAAAGTTCAATTTCAGGCTATGCAAAGTGACCTCTGGGTTTTGCTTTTGGGAGTTTGGTTGTTGGTGGGGGTTTTTTGGTTGGGCTTTTTTAGTCAAGAAAGGCTCACTTCCGAACACTCTGTTGATGGATATTTTGGGTGACACAGGAGGCACAGGCAGTTCGCCAGAAGAGCAGCGCTTTTGCTTATACATGACTGCTGCAAAAGGACAGACATTTTTGTACTAATGGACACTATAAATAGCAGATCCAATGGGTAAGTCAAATCCTCACAGGGCAGCTATTGAGACTCTTCATAGTTTCCTTATGGTTCAGTTAAAGTTCAAGGAAGCCTAATGATAAAGAACAAACAAAAAAAGAAAAAGGAGAGTCAACCAGCCTGGATGCCAGGCAAATTCTTCACAGCCTAAAAGCTCTGGACTCATTAGAGAGCTTTGCCTGTAGAAATTTATTTTCCCTGTCTTTAAGCATCTAGGCATTCTCTGAGTCTGTGTCACAGAAGTGGCACTAACAAACGACAAGTAACACCAAATATATTTCTTAAAGGTAACAAGAACCTTCGTGTCTTGCAAGACTGTAGCACATTGAGCAGCAGCCTGCCTTTCCTTTGCATTTTGCAGAGTGAAATGCTGTTTGTTCCTTTTGATGTCACAGCTGCTCACGATACAGGACAGAGACTGAGTCTCCCAACCTGATTCCAGGGGATGTGGTACCCCAAAGTACAGGTGGTCCTTGAACATGATGTCCATAACTGAGAGGAGACATTGTGAAAGATCCTCAGCATGAGCTTTCAAAAGCCCTGACGACGAGCTGGCTGAGCCGAGTAGCCAGGAGCTATCACAGAGACGGGGATTCTACCAGACCCTTAAAAGTTGTCGCTTCAGACCAAGCTCTGGTGCCGCTGTCAGGTCAAGTCTGCCCAGTTGCCACCAGTGCTGTGGCTCCTCTCTGGCAGGAACAGGACTGTGCCCTGCTGAGAGGGCAGGCATCTGTCTTGGGCACTACGCTGATTTGAACAGAAGTTAAAACTCAAACCACTTGCTACTCCTGGTCTGAGAAGGCAGCCTGACTCTTCTACAACATATGACAGACCCCAGCACCCAACATGCTAAACTGGGACGTCTGGAGTGTCCCTGCCCCACAGATAACTCAGGGGCACAAATCGGGATGGACAAGAGATCCTGAACCAGCTGCCGATGGCATGAGGAGCCGCAGCCTTTCTTCTTTGCTACATTTAGGCAGCCTCACATCTTCAAAAGCCGTCGCCCTCCTCATAAGCATACCAAGGGCACAACAGCTGCCAAATCCCACCCCAGCTTGCTCCAGCAACAACACTTAAACTGCAGGAGGTGTCTTCCAGACACCTGAGAGAGACCCCTTCACCGACAGACACTCAACCAAGAGCGGTTAAACTGGGTTACATGACAAAGTATGGCTACAGCTGAGCCAAAGACCTGGTTAGACCCCGTAGAAGATCGAGATGTTGTGCCAAAGCCCCCCATTTCTTATTGACACTGCTGCAGTTGTCAGTGTACTGCAGATGTCTCTGCTGGCACCTGAATCCATTACCTACACTACTTTGATTTCCCAGGAAACCTTTCTGGTCCATTAAGCTCTTTAACAAACAGGTTTACCAGCCCCAGAGACAGATGTACAGATGATGGCAAGAATCTTTAAAAAAGGTGCCTGCATTTTCACCAAATATTTCCAGAATATTGTTAGAAATAATTGGCAACTATAAAGGCAAGAGCAAACATTAGATCTGTGTCACACCTCTGCAGTGATGTGTGGTGTCTGCTCCCTCTGCACCCTTTCTTGTGTTTTTTCTTCAGCCTCAGGCACTTCTTCTTTCCCTTCCAACCTACCATAACCTCAGGCTCAATCTGTCGGGAAGCTGAGTTTGCTATACACACCATTTCCCAGGGCTCAGATATTTGACTCCGACAGCCCACATCCAGCAGCCCCTTTTACCTTCTCTCCCTCCTACCCCTCAATGCAGAGCTGCATTATTATTCTGAGGATTGTTTTTGACAGGGGAAACTTCCTATGGGCTGGGCTCACCGCATCTTCTTGCCTCACAGGGATGCTCCTGGTGCTTCCACAGGGATGCTGCTGGCAGAGGAACTGAGGTTGGTACAGCTCTCCCTGGGAACAGCTGGCTCATCAGCTCATGTAACAGTGCCAGTGATCTCTCAGGCCAGAGCTGCCCCGGTTGGAGCAGAGTTTGTCCCCACAGCTCTTCTTCCCCAACTGCAGTCATCTGTGTTCCCTTACCGCCAGTAAGCCATTGGCTCAGCCTGCCTGCCTACCCCTTCTTCCCACCCAAGCACCCATTTCATAGCAACAGGGGCAGCTCCTCCTGAAAAGAAAACCCATTTCCCGTCCCCACAACGTCTCAGGATACTCTCCCCAGACCAAGCAGCATTGTTGCTCCCCTCTCTTTCCAGCTGATACCACTACGGCAGCAGCGGCTCTTCAGTTTGCTGTAGCCATGGAAGACGCCATCTGGTCTCTGTAAAGCAGGGTTTGTTTAAGGCATAAACAAAGTTTAACGTGCTGGAACCACACGGCACAACAAATGCTCCAGGAGAAAACCGAAGGAAGGTGATGATGGGAGGGAGGGACAGAGAGGAGGAGACCGAAAATTGTGTCAAAACTTCACATGCATTCACCATGTCACCCCTCAGACACCTACCAAGAAAATTAACAGTGAGCTCGGCTAAAGCAAAGGGTAATTAGCACTCCTGGAGCACCGAGACTAAAACAGGGATAAAGAAAGATGCAAACAGATGGAAAGGATAAAATAATATGTTTCATTAATTTTGTTACATTTTCGGGAAGGAACACAGCAAAAAGATTAGCTACATGTGTGCTCACAGAACAGGGAAAACAAAGCAATTTCAGTCAAAATGTGCCTGTCAAAATCCCCAGTGGGGTGCAGCACAGTTTCCAAGGCAACCAGCACTAATTGTTGGCACAGTGGAATCGAGTCATCAACAAGAGCACAGAGCAACCTGCACTGCTCAGTGAGGCAAAATACCCCCAAAACATTCCTGCATAAAGGAAAGGTAGCAAGTGGCTCTTCGCGCTGTCTTTGGCAGTTTGAAAAGCTACGAGGACCTACGGACTTTTGCCCCTTGGATATTGCAACTCCAAGCCCAGCAGGGCCATACAGCAAAAGGGTATTCAGTTTGTTGAGTGGCATTAGCCAGTCCCCTAAGGACAAGTCCCAAATTCACGCTCAGCTCTCCTGGAAGCTGGTGGGCTCTGGCTTGAGTCAGGAGTGCTGAAACACTGGGGATGAAAGGCACAGGTTTCACGCCACAGCATTTCCGACAGAAAAATCAAAGGCACATCTTGGCCCTTTATCACTGGGATCGTGACAACTCTGGGCCCTGCCTTCTACACCCAGATTAGAAAGAAGAATGCAGAGCAGCAATCAAAGCGGCACAACTTCTACAAAGCCCAAATAATGCCAACAGATTAGTGGCTGCAATTGAAGGAAAAAAAGCAGTAACAGCTTTACAGAATTCCAACATTTGCTCTCAAATGGCTTTTGTGTGTGTAAATATTTTGCTGTAAGTACGTCCTTGATCTAGATGTTGGCAATATCAGCCATAATTGGCAGGAGGTATGAAGGCAAATAATGGGAACATCAGCTTTTAAATTAAATGAAACCAAAACACAACTGACATGTATCATTTCCCTAATAAACCCGTTGACTTTAAGCTATTGTAGCATCAATGAGGATAGTGGCAGATTAATCTGATCACCAGGATTCACCAGCTAACCATGAAAACAGGTCAGAAAAGGTTTCTATTTTGGGAAAGGGCGCACTTTGTTTAATGCTTTGAAGCTCAAAGGTATGAGCATTCAGACTACCTTCGGGGAAAGATGTGTAGTAGTGACTAGGTGAAAAGAGCCTGCACAGGAGAGCTACAACAGCGTCAGGGTCTGGTGAGCCCCACAGTAAACAGCTTACGTCTCTGTGCTTTGGGGTACTTCAGATATTCAACAGCCCCTCCTACCTCCTCCTCCAGCTCAAGACTGTAAATACAAGTTGCTGTTATCCAGCGCCTTAACATACCTGTGAATCTGGTGCAAAGCCAGTGTCCTGGCTGCAGCTGAGCTGTGTCAGACCAGCTGTGCTCTGGTACAGATGCACAGGAGGCTGGAGGGTGGTTTGTCCATACACCCAAGCTGCTCTGCTGTGTCAGGGGAAATGGGCTACCTTTCCCTGGACTGCTTCCACACTTTCTGCATGTATTTTGCCCCCACTGCCTGACTGCCTTTTCCTGATGCCCTTCAGCGAATGAACTGGACAGACAGTCCAAATCTCCAAGTGGCAGAACCCAAAGGTAACTCATGCTAGAAGTGAAGAGCAATTCAGAAAGCTCCAGCAAGCCCCCTCCTCTGGTTCCCAACAGCCTCTGCCCTGTTGCCTAGCAGCTGTAAAACAAAACACCAAGGAATCAGTCCCTAAAGCCCCCCTTCCCCCTTGAAATATGAAAATCTGTTAAAAAGGAGTCATACAAATGTCAGTACAACAGAATGATGCTTTTAAAATGAGCGCTCATTACTGCAAATACTCGCTCCCTGTGCATCCCCCGAGTCATAGCTTCTTAAGTCTACTGCCTGGAACAAAATATTTACTACCATCAGTATTTCCCAGCCAAGTCAGAAGTGGAAAAAGCTAATCGGTTCTGGTTCGTCTGAGGCACTGGCAACACATTTTACAGCTAACATGTGATACTGAAACAGACAACACCAGACCCTCAGCCAGGGCACAGCACAGGGCTCCCACTGCCTTTCCTGGGACTTGCTATCAGCTAAAAGCTTCGCTTGCACTTACTAAGCAGCTGTATCTGCCTGTCATTAACACACGAACTCCTTAAGAGTCATGCGGAAGAAACAACTCTGTCTTCAAAACAAAGACCTGGATTTTTAATCCTTTGAGTGTCAGTAAATACACGGAACACGTAACTCACTTTCAAATCAATGTTTGTTTTGAACTTCAGTACAGGTTAAGATTTTAAGAATCTAAACTAATTTTAAGAATTAGTTCTAAGAACTAATTCATTTTTAACATAAATGAGAGAACAACCCATAGAAGTTAATGGAGCTTCAGCCACCTGCAGCAGGAGGTGACATGTCCCTTAAGGTTCATTTTTAGCTCCTTTTGAACTGATTTTAAACACTTTTTACAGTGTTTCCTGTGATCTTTCTAGAAAAGAATTCAAAGTATGCTACACAAACGCTGCTGAATTTAAGTTTCGAATTAACACTCATTGCGTGCGATTTCTAGCCATGCCTGGTCAGAAGGACTAAAGATCACTCGGTCAATGCAACATTATGTTGGTTCATCCCATCGGGGGATGTGGTGACACACAAACTGCAGCAGTACCATGCCCCGTTCACCCTGGGGCTCATGCTGCCAGTCCAACCCTGCTTAACCAGCTAGCTCTGCAGCGCAGCAGCAGCAGCAGAGCTAATCTCTTCCCAGCTCTGCTTCCCAGCTCAGCCCAGCACCTCCACCAAGACAGATGCTTTTCTCCTGCCGACCTTAAGGAACAGTGTCGCGTACTTAGAGACAAGTGTGCGAGCATTCCACAGGCCGGCGGAGCAGAACAGGTCCAGCGTCACATACAAGTCAGACAAGTCCCACAGAGATTGTGACGCGGATGGGTTTTCAGAGCAGTTCTCAGCCTCGCTCAGCAGTTCTGCCATCTCTCCCTCTCTCTTGTGGCACTGTGCCAGTGGAAGGAAGCCTCATCTCTGCTGGGTCACAGTCTCTGACCAGAGCTCATCCCTGACTACTCACGCAGCCTGTTCCTGCCTGCTACCTGCCCACCCTTGGAGACTACTGGTTCACACCTCTAAGTGTGTGAAGTTACTGGGCAAGAGAAATGTGCACTTCCTATTGCAGAAGGAAGGTGAGAGAGACGCACATAAAAGCCCTCTGTGCACCTTCTGAACTATCTCTTGAACTTTTTCTGACAGACTTGTCTTCTCCAGGTACTTAAACACCCGCAAGTTTTTGCAGCCACAGTGACAGGGACATCTGGGTGCTGTGTGGAGAGCTGAGACCAGAGTTTGGGTCACTGCAGCCACCAGGAGAGGTCTGCACCCAAAGGCTCTCAAGCGTACCGAGAACAAGAAATGGCTGTGGAAATTCAAGGTCATAGGGGAGCTACACTGTGTGGCTGGGATAAAGCTAGGAGTACGCAGAGAGAACAAGAAAGAAAAAAACCCAAAAGCCGGAGGCAACCTAAGTGAGAGGAAAAGAAGGAAGAGCTGACAGAGCAACTGTTGAGAAGGACAATATGGTCTTAAATAGAGAGAAAGGATGCCAGTGAAAGGAAAGAGAAAGCAACTCATGGACAGGAACAGCTAGCTCCCTTTGCAGCTCATGAACAACCTGGGCAGGCCAAGATCCCCTGGGTTTGTCATGCTCCCCGGCTTCAGGGTAAAAAGTAACAGTCACAGCTGCGGCCTTTTCTTTCTCTCCTACATGGTGCAAGGCTACGGATGGAAACAGTTTGGGTACGTCAGCAAGACTGCCACATCTACGCAGCACTGGCAGTTGATAGTTCTGCTCTTCTTTATTAATGTATCTGTCTCGCCAGACACACGGGCTGCATGAACAAGAGGGCCAGGCTGTAAATTAGTTTTATCGTTAGCTGCCGTAGGCTATAGGGGCTGCCGGGAGCTGTACCGAACTGATCGTATATCACTATGAGTTAGTCTCAAGGAAAGAAAAAGGAAGAAGAAAGTAAAATACCTTGAGTTTATTTTCCCCTCCCAAAGTATATAAGACCTCCAAGTGAAACTGATTTCCACAAAGTATTCGATCTACCCAGGTCTGAGTGAAAATGAGTTTCTGGGAAGCAGCTAACAGGTTTTCCTGCCTTGGAGATAATGGCATCTCACAGTACTTTTCCATATACCACATGTAATTAAAGTATTCAAGTATTGACCAGGCAGTTTCCACATGAAGAACAGGCTGCTCACATGATCTAATGTAGTTGGATCAACCAAACCGGGGTGCCTTGAGGTTCCTGCCCTTTTTGCATGTCTTGAGAAATGCCTCAGTAATAACAGCCCCCCCAAAACAACTATGACTGCATTTCGAAACCACCACCTCAGAATGGGTTTCCCAAACACCACTGAGACTCATGCTGCAGTCGGTCTGGAAAACTGCACAGGAAAACGTAAATGCTTTGCTCAGCCGCTCCCAGAGTCAAAGCCAGCACGATGCTCACTCTGAGTCTTGCCTTTGAATTTCCAGGTCAACCTTTTCAGAGGTGGTCCGGACACGCACCGGATCATCAGCACTCATCTTCCAGCTAATGACAGCTGCTTTATGCTGCTTTCCATCCCTTCAGCTGGCAAGCAAACCTGTATTAATAATCATTATAGGGATTTAAAGTGAGCAGTTAATCTACCAGTAGCAACTCCACAAAAATGAAAAATCCAAACCCCAGTACACATTAGGATCTGCTGTCCTCACTCAGGATATGAATATAGCATGAGAAGAATCATTTCCTTCTCTACACTGTAACCTCACAGACTAAAACACAGGGATTTTATCCTTGGCTTCTTTCTAATCTTTTCTTCGAGTTCCTCACTGGGATTAAAACCCAGATTGCTTTAGCATTCCAATTTTAATACAGAGTAGGTCATCAGGGTTATTCAAACCAATAAATGTGTATCTGTCTGTCTATCTATCTATCTATCTATCTCCCATGCTTATTTTGCACTGTAGATACACCCCAAAGTAGTATTTCCCTTCCATCTCCAGGGAAGCCATGCCTCAGCGAGGACAGCAGCGTAAGGTCCCTGTTCAAAGCGCTCCCAGTCTCGTTCCTCACCTACCCTGTCTCTCTTAACCTTGAAAAGCAAACGCTTCGAGGAGAAGGCAGAAAGGAAAAAATCCCACTTCCCTTTGTCAGACAGCCTGGCTGCGGCTCAGAGCCGTTCCAGAGAGGCTGTGCGCTCCGGAATGCTAAATAAGCTTCCAGGCTACGTACTTTCTCTCTGTGGAGCTTAAAAAGAGATCTCACTCTGCGCAGGGACGTGTTGGCATGGCAACACGGAAAAAAGAAATCGGCAATGCCTGGCACTCCTCACGGCAGGAGCAGACTGTGTGTGCGACTTGTTTCGGTAAGGGATCTCATGGACCTTACCTCCTCCCTGTCCAAGGTTAACCCCATGCCCAGCAGCATGTGGAAGGAGAGACGTCCAGCCCTCGTGCTGGGAGGTCCTGCCTCCCTCACCTAGGGGTAGTGGGGAGCTCTGACTTGCACTGGGCTAGCCTCCAGTTGGCCAGAGCTGGAAAGTGCACCAAGCCACCTGTGTCAGCTTCAATAACGAGGAGGGCAATGCCCACCAGCAAGTACTGAGATATCACCTCAGAACCTGCTGCTTCCCTTTCAAGGTGACTTTGGAGACATGGTTGCCTTTTCAGCTCTGCCCGAAACAAGAGCAGCTGTGTGTCTGCAAAACAAGGCTCTGTTGTTTGGTAATGAACCTTCCTCCACATCTTCCTGCCCTCAGATCAAAACTAGAATGGAAAATTATATGCTGGCACAGGCCCCAGTGATACCGCTTTGCAGCTGCAATCCCAAAGACCTCTGCCTGCTGCCAGACGTTGCCCAGTGCTCCTGCACACACCCTTCATGCTGCCATCCTGGGGATGGAGAGCATGACAGCTTCCTTTCAGACAAGGCAGGCAAGAGCCATCGAAGCTCTTCGCTCGCACCTCTCTGCAAGGGGCAAAGCAGAGCAGAGAGGCTGTGCTGCAGGACAGGGTAGGTCTCTTCACACCTGCCTGCCCCTTCTCCTGGCTTTTACAAGCCTGACCTACTATGTGGAATTCAGATGAATTCACATGACATGCACGAGTTGTCTCCTACCACAGGTTCGAAGGGGTGCCAGGCCACAATACAGAACACGACCTCCGGACACAACTGCCCCACCAATCACTCATCTCATGCCAGTGCTGGAGGGGCGAGATCTGGCCCACAGAAACAGCGAGGTCTGCAGTTGCAGCCCCCATCAGGGCAGGGCAAATCTATATCCACAAAGAGGGAAAATGAAAGCAAAACTTTAAGTCCCAGGATGGGTTCTGTACTTGAGGGGATGTTCACCCTTCAGCAGCAGTAGCTATTCTGGCTACAGCAGCCCCCCAAGAGCTGCTGCAGATGTTTTCAAAAAAGACAGTTACAAAAAATAGCACTTCTGGTGTACAGTCTGAATTACTGGGGTGGTTGGAACAACTTGTTATGAAATATATTTCCTCCATATTGTGGCCTTGCTGCTCCTCGTTGCATCTCTGAGCTTGTTATCGATTACATTTTCTGGGAACACTGACGGCACCAAGTGAGCACTGGTTGCCAGGCCAACACACTCACAGGCCTTTCGCTCTTTACTCCGTAAGGAAGCACAGCTGCTTATGCAATTCCTTCTTACGATGCTCATACCGTAACAAGAAAACACCCAAGTGAATCAAAACACCAACAGGGAACCCAAAGAAAATAGCTGGTTGATGCCTTCTCTTGGCCAGATTCAGCACTGACGTGTCATGATGCAGCAGTTGACTCTCTTAACAGCGTTTCTGCACCTGGTCTGAGATATGCTTTTCAAAAGTGAACCCCAACCACACACTGAGATTATCAGAGGAGCTTTAGAGATAAGAGAGACTGATGGCTGAAATTCTCCAGGTGTCTGGCTCCCAGCCTTGGGAGTCAACGGTACCTACATGCTGGTCATCTCACCCCATCCCTTTTTAGGACATTACTTTCTGCGTACTTGCGCTGAGTAAACCTATGCCAGGACCCTCCAGCTCCTCCCAAGACGTTTCAGTCACAGACTGATTGATTTCTGAAGTCCCAAGAGGAGGTTGGAGGGCAGACCCAGCTCCTCAGAGAGGTCACAGTTGGACAAAATGGGATGTCTTACTGGATTTAGTGACTGATAGTGCCAGCCACAGAAAAACCTGGAGAGACTAGTCTGTGCAGCAGTTCCTGAGTACTTAGACTCAGGGAGAAGATAGCTGTGGGTAGGGAACACATGGGAAAAGATGGAATTTCAGTGGCTTCATTCTCAGCCCTCTACGTAGAAGAGATGAGAAGGATCTCTGCAGCAAGCTTAACAGAGAATGGTAAAGAAAACCCCATTTTTCTACAAATGCCCCAAAGAAGCCCTGTTGCCTCCGCCTATGCTGTCTTCAGCACATAATTTGAACATGCCTAAAACATTCCAACACCATGTCCCAGAAAATGACACTTGCATTACTCTTAACACAGTGAAGAAACATTCCAGAAGCCCAGTATGTTTGCCTTTATCTAAATTGACAAAGATGATGGTGCACAGTAATTACTGTCAAATTTCCTGGACAAAAAAGGGGAGATCAGAATGCCTAATTACCAAGCTTCTTTCCCATGGGAGGCATCAATGGCATGGTAAGATGCATTCTTCCATCTCTGTAAAGTAAACAACTGAATGGGACAAACACAGAGATTACATTCATCTGTGAACATGACTGATTTTGCATCCTTCTGTGCTTTTTGTCTGCCTTGCTGGAGGCACACTCCTTCCTGGAAATGTTTGTCTGATGCAAAGGCTGAGAGGCACTTTTGGGAAACAGGCATTCAGGGAGCTTGTGAAGGGCTCTGGTAACTCCAGGAGGGTTTGGCCAGCAGCAGGATGGCCAGCGCAAGCAGCCAAACCAAAAGGAAAGCTCTGACAAAGCAATCCTGTTGGAAAGAGATGCTAAGTGAGGCCCTGAACAAAGAAGGCCTGTTAGTCTGTTTCCTGGCAGTGCCACCTGAGTAGTATTGCTTGTATGGCAAGTGAAAAAGGAAGACACACAAAAAAGAGAAGATTAAATGAGAACTCCCTCGAGGGGGAAAAACCATTAACACACCATGGACTAACGGATGACGAAAAGCAGTCTCAGCCTGGAGAGGCTGTCTGACCCTTTGTGTTACAGTCCTGTGGCTGTGCAACTTGCCATAGCAGCTCCTGTCCTGGTCCTCATGGGCTGAGTACCTTGAGCCAGAACTAAGTGTCATGGTGACTTCCTAACAGTGTGGTGTCTGTGATGGCCGTGAACAAGATCCTCTTTACCTGAAGAGTAGCTGCTAGAGTGCAAGGCTAGGAAAGACAATGGGATACAGGCTGTTTCTGTGAGACTGTCAGGTGACTGAAACCAGAACTATTCCTCTCTTCACCATGCTTTTTTTGCATAGCCAAATTAAAGGGGCTCCCCACCTCTGCTCGAGTATTTACTGGCTGTGACTGGGCAAGACATTCCCTGCAGTTTATTTAAATATGATTATTAAAGACTAGCTGGCCACAGGATTAGATTTGTTGAAGATGCCCATCTAATCTGCCCGAACAAAGCCTAAACCAAAAGGCTGAATTAGGATAAATTATATTCAGGGCTCTAACACCACTTTTCTCCTTGGTTGTTCCCTTCAGGCTGTGCTATTCCTGCTGTCTGAGTCCCTTCCTCTCTGGGGTAATACCTGCCATCACACAAAAGCTGTGTTGTCTCTGGGTAAACAGATAAAAAACAAACCTCCTCCTATTGTCCTTACCTTACCTTCCATTTTCCCTTCTTTCCCCATCACTTACTGCCCCTGCTTTGCTCCCTCACAGCTTCCACCTCACCAGCTCTCGGCCCTTTGCCTCTCCTCACTCTCCCGCTGCTGGGTCTGCTCCCCCACCCCTCAAGCTCAATGCTACCACTTCTTCATTCCTCTTGGCTAGGGCTTCCCTCTCTTTCTCTTCCACTTATAGACCAATAGGTACCAGTCTGCGGGTCCACCCAGCCATCAAAAATCCCAGCCTCTCTCATTTATTTGTCACCAGCTCCCTCTCACCCACTTTTCCTATGACTCAAGGGCTCTGAAAAACAAGGCAGAAGCACTCAACCTGCGATCGGACTGCTGTGCTGTGTGAGGAAGTCTGATAACATTTTCCAGGAGCCTCTTTGCACCCCACATGGTTTGGGTACCCTGCCAGTTAACAAAGGGCTTCCTTTGTCACTCTGACAGGGCATGTTATTGTCCTCAACACTGACTGATACCAGGACAGAGCCACAGCCACAGGCTCTGGTAACAGGACTGCAAGAAATGCTTTCCCTTCATCTGTCAAAAAAAAGAATTCATCAAGTAGCTGTGTGAAACCACAGCCAAAGCCCCTCTAATTATAAAGCAATTATAGATTTGGCATATAACAAGGAAAGCTCTCAATCAGCGGAGTCATTGGACATAGAGACATCCTGTAGAAGAAGCTTCACAATGAGTCTGACTAGTTTTACCTCCAATTCTATAAATGTAATAGGCTAGTCATTATATTACTGAAAAGAAAAATAAATGCATTTTAAGTTTAAAAAGCCAAACCTTTGCAGCCTGTTGTTCCTTGGGAGACGATGGATTATGTCGAATTGCTGGTTCTCAGAGCATGCTGCAGTGCATCTGTGCTGCTCCTCAGCATTTCCTCCCAGTTAGTTGACCATGACTTCTCAGTAAGCAAACAAAAGGCTAACACTCTTGTATTTCATTACAAGTCAAACACATCCTGTGCTCTACCATGGGGTCCAATCCAAAGCTTTCCACATCAGCCCACTTCAGAGTTTCTGAAGATTACTGTATCACGCCTCCTTTGCAGTACACATCTCATGTGACGTGAAAACATTTGGCTTGATAAGAGCTCCAGATCTCATCCTCCCCTCTTACTACTTCCAAAATCCTCACCAAAAATGCTCTGCATGTGGTGTGCGGGTGAGAAAGGACACGGACAGGGAGGGATCAGGGAGAACCCATTAAAACTCAGTGGATCTCAGGCTGTGGGGTGCTGCAGACCACCCTAAAGGCAAGGTGTCTTCAGGAGGCCCTCAGGAGCAGCATGGGACTTGTGGCAGGCAGGGGCACGGGGCTGAGGATGGAGCAGGGCTGAGCTGGTGTGCTGGAGCAGACCAAGTCTCGATGCAAATATATACATGCCAATACATATAAAAAGGAAAAGAGGCTATTCCACCCTTACTTATATCACATCCATAACAGCTTCTGAAGCGCTATGCCAAAAACCCGGCCTATTCCCTCTCACGTATTTGCTTGTGACTTCAGTGGGTGCTGGATCAGGCCCTGAGGCTGCCCTGTCCGCAGTGCTGTGCACTCTCCCACGTTCCCATCGGTCCATTTGAAAGGAGGGCATTGATGTGTCTCCATAATGCAGCCATTACCAGCACGATACCGAGACAGATCAATCAAAGGCAACACAACAGCCAGATTCAGAGGCTTCCAAAATTGAGGTCAGATTCAATAACTCTTAGACAGACGCCAAAAGAGAGAGAGAGACACACACACACACATATATACAGGAAGGCAAATTTTAACTGTGCAAACCTAAAAATGTCACTTGCAGTGATGGATTGGATGCGTTTTGGCAAGAACTGTTATTTCCTCCCCCATTACCACCCCTGCCTCTGCACCAGTGTTAGCAGAAGGTGCCTTTGTCCCTGTGCCCTAACTCTAACCTTCCCCTTAACACACAGCCCTCGAATTTTACAGCATCAAGCCGTGCAGATGGGTGCTCCGCTGCTTTGCTGTGCCCTGAAGGCACTGCTGCAGAATACCTCTTCCCAAGGGGAGGCCCATTCTGTGACTAAATCCCAGCTCCCGGGTCAGTCGGGCGCCAGAGAGCTTCCTTAGGCGAAACGCCTGGAAATGCAACCGAGCTCTCATCAGCTGGGATGGGGAGACAGGCAGCTGCCTGCGAAATGCCCTGTTTATACCAGCGCTCCGCTGCGGATGAGCAGGCTGTTGCAGTCGCTGAGGGTTTACAGATGAAGGCTGAGAAGCCAGAGATTTTCCTAGGTTATGGTGCTGGACTTGCACCAGGGAAAAGAAAATCCCTGTAAATCCACTCAAACATACAGTTTTGCTCAATTATCTCAGTCGACCTTGGCTTCCTGTGCATTTTCTCCTCAGCTGTTTGGAGTCGGCATGCTAACACAGATGATTAAATGATTCACATCATTGTTAACTGCGTGTGTCAGAGAGGCACTAAAAAAACCCTACCTGATACAACGCCCCACTGCAGATCAAATTTACAAGCAAGCACAGCAAAGATGACTGAATTTTAGTGGAAAATGGCAATTCTGATTTCAAGATCAAATGCTGAATCAAACACCAAAAATCCACCTCTAAACTTCTGCTTCGCGACACGTTAAGCACATCCAGCTAGTAAATACTACTGTGAGATGGCAATAAATGCCCGGGTCCCTTTCTATCACCACAGGAAGTTGCCAACAGGTTTCTCTTTCAAAAAGAGAAAAATGATTAAAAATATATCTTTAAAGCATCCTAAGAGAGTTTACATTGCATTAATTAAATACGGACTTAACCAGCGTGTCAGTGTGCGGTGCACGGTTTCCAGAGAGCTAGGACTTCATGCATGAAGGGAAACAGTTTTAGGGACTTCTCTGGTGTTCAAGGACAAAATAAGATGCCACAAGATAAGCTATATTAAGACTCCCAAACAGAATCTGTATGTATTGGCAGTAAGTCTCCACACCAGGGATCTTGCAATCTAAGCAGACAGCGAGAAAAAAGCAGGGGGAGTAGGAAACAGGGCCACAAAGTGGTGATTGAAGCAAACTTCACTCAGATCAAGAGCAGGCTTGTTCTTGGCAAGTGTATGCCCCCAGTCCTGCTGCCTCCTCTAGACTATACTGTCTTCTTTTTCACGTTCCATGGTTTAACCCCTTGCCTCAAAAAGCAACATGAGAATACACTACTAGGATGCCCGCTGATGGGCAGCAAGGGTTCCCACCTCCTCTCACCCATCAGCTGCAAACTCCTCAATTAAATACTCAGGTATCTCTCTGACACTGACAACTGCACAGAACCTGAGCTTGAGAGAGAGCCTGTGAAGAGCATTTCTCTCCTCCCTTTACAAGGAGAGGAAATTCCTCTTCACCCTTTAAAGCTATTCCCACTTGCGTACAGGTGGGACTTGTCCAGGATTGCATGAAAGATGTACGTGTGGCAAGGGAGAGAAACGCATTCAATCCTCCCATGGCCCACACCAATCCTAGGAACTGCAGCATCTTACCTCTGTGATTCCTGTACATCTGCTCCTGCTTATTCGCTGGCTAAGCATAGCACAAGGTTGGGTTACAGTAGAGACAAGGCCTTGTTATCATCCCTTGTAAACATCAACAGTGTGCCCACCTGAACGCTTATTTGGGATTTCTTTTACCTCTGGCTTTCAAGTTACACCTATCCACAAGAAGAGACTCTTAAAACCAAACCCCATTCACTTGTAGCAGAGAGATCCATTTCCAAAACAATTGTTTAGGGAATGACTGTAGGGTCCAAGAGCCTTAAAACTCTCCTGCTGCTGAGAAATTACAGATAGCAACTCCAAATGCTGTCGACAGCCAAGAAACATTGCTAGAAAGATCTCTTTAGCATGCATGGATGGATGCATCAAGGGTAGTTGCGTCTGTACAAGAAAAATTCCTCTTGCACTGTGCATTTGGGGTTTAAAGTGGGAACTGTGCACAGAGAGAATTAGCATTTACTTCTAAAACAGGAAACTTGCTTTGCATATTTCATTTTGACACAGTCACACTTCTTTTTTTTTCCCCAAATAACAAGCTGAATCCTAAAATCCGAACACAGTTTACAAATAGACAAAGCCCCAGTGAGTATCCAGTGAAATATGTCTGAGCAAGGGTGAAAAACTGCTGACACTGAATTGTGGTATTCTCTGTCAGACTGCGCAACACATTTTTCTGCAAATAGCTGTGGTTTCCAGAAGGTAGCGTTACTTGTGAGCAGCAACAGGAGAACCCATCCTTCAGGCACACACAAACGCATGCCAGAGCAACATGAGGTATCCACACACACCACCTGAATGGTCTCCTTCTCCCTCCCAGCCCAGAGGAGCCAACTGGCTGCTCTGCACCAGCCCATTCTCTTGTCCCCAGAGAGATGACCATGTCCCACCCTACCAACAAACACTAAGGCACCATTCTGCCTTTCCTGAAGTCTTCTCAGAGCACTGACCAGGATCCCAGGTAAGGATGCAAGCTGTGCAAACCCAGATGAAGACACAGCCCTTGCTGTGAAGAGCTAGTGCCCCTCCAAGCGACATGATCCTTCATGTCAGTTCCCCCGTGCCCTCTGGCACGCTTGGCTCCAGCTAACATTTTCCCTTGGAGAAACTTCACCCAGTGGTCAGCAGAGCCCCATGTTTCATGGCAGGGCATCGAGGTGTGTTTACCTGCGGTCTCCCTGTCCCCCGTTGACAGCTCTCCATTGATCCCATTCTCTTTGGTCCGAGTGTATGTCCCCGGCTGCTCGTGGCCACCCAGCCCCAGCTCCTCGTCCTCTCGGTAGGGAAAACCATTGGCGCTTCTGACCAGTCCGGCACCTGCGCCGCCCTGTTCCTTAATTTCAGGTGAATGTGGGTGTGAAGAAGCCTCTGTTAGCTGACCTGAAGTCCAGTGTGGTGCCTTGGCGTCGTCTTTCCTATCCTCCGCCATGGTTCCTTTCCTTCACCACTTGGCCTGTAACGACATTAGCAGGAGAGATCAGCTCCGAGCAGGTGACTGTGCCCCTTGCTGGCAGGCAGTGACCGGGTACAGCACAGGCTCACTACCAGCAGCGCTGCCAGGGAAAATCATGTCCGGCAGATGAGAGAGGCTTTAAATGCAGAAATGTCTCTGCTTGTCTTTCCTGGGCATGAGCAAACTGCTTTAAAACCAAAACAAACCACAAGCAGTAAAAATTATGGGTCAGGTCCTCTCTGACTCCAAGTGCCTTGCAATTATTAGCACCAGTTTCTTGAGGGCTGCTCTCTTGTTAACTTGGTTTTAACTCATTAATGACAGCTAAATGTTGGCCCACTTAAGGAGAAGTGAATGGGTCATCATAACACAACAACTTCTTCCAGGGGTGATAAAAGGAAGAGCAAAGCTGCTACTGCACCTTTCACTGCGGTTACAAAGAGCGGGTGCTCTTTGGGGTTAGAACCACAGGGTGACCGGTCCTCTGCCTCATGTGCGATCTGCTGCTAGCCATGACAGAAACCACGCTTGAGAACACTCGCTGGTGGCCCAAACATATGTGCTATTTGACCCTGTTTGCATCCCCTCTTATTCACTGTTTTGTGAACATTCACACTCATTTCCCTTTTGTCCCAAACAGCCCATGGGGAGCAGTTGTTTCCCACACAAGCATTTGCATTCTCTTATGACCATCAGTATTTATACATAAACAAACCCAATCATTATTTACTGCTTCGCATGTATTTCACTCCTGTTAATTAGCTCTCATTTGTCCAAGCCTGGAAAAGAAGCCACTGCACAAGCCACAGCCTTTGGCTACTGCTCACCAAAAGGAAAATGTAGTAATGGCTCCTTGATATGGAAGACAACAGATCATAATTTATGTCCTGATGATAAAGTAACCTCTTGGGGGGGAGAGAAAGGCTTGACCTGAGCCAGCTACTTCAAAGTGGAAACCATCAGGCCTTCTCCAAAAGTACTTGGCACCTTTTTTTTAAGCTTGTAAGAAAAAAAAAACCCACCACACTTAAAACAGATTAGCTGAACACAGTCAACTAGCCACATGTCACAGAGGCTGAGCAGTCTCAAAACAAAGGCACACTGAATGGTGCATATATCATTCAGATGTTTAACAAAAAGCAGCCAACCAAACCAGAAAAAAACCCTCTAGCTTCCACAGAGCTGGGTGGGTTTGCAGAAAACCTCTAAACTATTGTTATATATCAGACAAGCATTTGCAATTGAGAATTCGACCCCTCTCTGATCAGATATGATTCCTTAGTAATAGTGGTTTTTCAGAGCTACTTTAAATAAAATAAAAAAAAAATTGCAGTGAATCATGAAAATTAGATTTCAACTCACGATAAATATGTGACTCAAACTGTAGTTTCACCCCAAAAAGGACTAAGAACTCTTTTGTCTCCCGGTGAAACTGTGGTGTTTTGGAAAGTGCATCTCTATCTGCTCTCACCCTGACCCATCACACGATTTTCTGGGGATAACTTACTACATAAAGGCTGGAGGAGCAGGTGCAATTTCAAGTCTAGCTGTAGTGAAAATGGTGGGCTGAGCAGTATCCTAAAGCTCAGTGGCAATGGATGTGCCTCAACCACCCACAGAAACGGTAAACACACTCCACACTGCTTTGCCTTCCACCGCTCCTCTACCCTGATGGGAGACTCATCAGTGAGCTAGTCGGCATATACAGCAAGAGCCTTCATGCTTCCATCCCAAACCGTGCCAGAAGAGCTGGTGGGGTAATACAGAGGAGAGCCTGCACTGGGCAGAGACCTTCTCCTGAGTACCAAAGATATAACCCTCTGCCTTTAGGTCTGTTTATTGCATGACGCTAGAGAATATTGTCTGATCAGAGCCTTTCCAAAACTTGATGTCATGGAACAAATGCCTCTCTCGGTACAGAAGTGAGTAGCACCAGTGTTTGGGGTCCAAGGACAGAACAGAGCCTGTTCTGGGAAAATAGTAGACATTTTCATCTGTGCCCCCTGAGGAAGTTCAGGGAACAAAAAAATCCCAAACTTCAATTCAACGCTTTCCTCACCAACCCAGTATGCTTTGAACCTGACAGCAAGCCCTAGAAGCAGTATGAACCTGCCCATCAGCTTCAGCAGCTCAGCCCTTGGGTCACCCACAGGAGAAGCCCAGACCCTTGGCAGGGAGACGGGAGGGTTACGCAAGTCCTGAGCGTGGGGAACGCAGTTCTGAAAATTACTGGGATGAACGTAACAGTTATTATCCCAGCACTGCGGTTTGGAGGCTGCCATCCCTGAAGCACCCTTCCTCGTTGCAGGCAGACACTCCCTGCTTCACTTGAAGCTCCTGAGGAAGGATATTCACATCCTCACAATGGACTGTGCCACAGAAGTCCTCTGTGAAAGTAACAGAAGAGCTTTTATCTTTAAAAATAAATACAGTGGGCAGGCTTCAATGAGAGCTGTGTGTATCTGGAGGCAAAATTTGGCTCAGTATTTATAATAGATGGTTACAGAGTGAAACATGGATGAATTCATTCTTGACTCTCTGTTATTCATCAAGTGCTCTCAGAGTTTATAATGGTAGTAGAAACACAGCGAGTGAGTCACACGATGCATCTTTGTACTCAGCAATTTAGCCATGACTATCCGCTGTTTGTCATGATTCATCCAGAGCTCAGGTTCAGATCCAGAATGCACAGGTGTGCTTTTTACCATCAGGTTAGTTGTTTTTCTGCCATTTCATCAGCATACCATGGAATTAAATTAATCAGGTAATTCAAATACCAACACAGAAATACTACGATTGGACAAATATTATGGCAGAGTTGAAATAGCATTAGGTATATAAAAAAGAAGAAACCTAGAACAGCTTGGACAGTCCAGGGAAATGGTAAATCAAGGAAGCAGAAAGTTCCTCTCCCCAATACTATTTTCTTTTTCTTTGTGTAAACTGCAATGAAGGCTTTCAAAAAAACATCAGAAAAGAAGGAAGAGCCAGTCCTCCAAAATGTCACATTGCTTAGTTAAAAATTAATTTGGCTATTTACAAGCCTCTTTTCCCTGCCCATTACAGCAGAATCGCCCTATCAGAGAACATGCAGCAGCATCAATCTCACTGGCACATTCTCACTAGTGTGTTCTCACTGTTTTTCTTGTCCAGTTAGTGACTCCCAGCTGCAGCAGCAACGAGACACTTCACAAGCCTTAAATTCATGTCCTTGTAACTCAGGCAGTGCACTGGGGATGGCATTATGGATCCAAACTGTACATCCTACCTTCTATACTAATGACTGGTAGCAGAAATGATGGGAAAAATTAATTACCCCCCATCCTGTTCAGCTGTTTGGGAACTGTACTGAGGCAAAAAATATTTAGATAACTTGGAACGAACACACGGGGACAAACCTTGTGGGGAACATGTGGTCCAACTTTGCAGTTACCTCCCCCTTTCACAGGCACAGTACAAACATTCCTTAGCTCATACGCTCTTCTATGCGATACCAGCTCCCATCACCACGGCTGGGTTGATCCAAGCCTGAGTGCTTTGAACTCAATGCACAGCAAACAACCTCAGTCATACAGAATGAGAACGTGATATGCAAAGCCCAAGATAATGCCGATTTAAGCATCCTGTTGTGCTAGCTGTCCTTCAATGTATTACTTAACTACCTCTCACAGAATCATCTCAGTATTACATTAACGTTGCCTTTGCAAGTAAGAAGATGAATTTTATATGGATTTCACTTTTTAAGAGAACAGAATTAGGCCAATACTGAAGGATTTTGCAAATACCCTGCCCTCCTGCTTCACGCCATGCTTTTACCTACTCCCGTGTCTGCCAGCCCGTTCACGGTGAAATGAGGCTCTTTTTTGTCTCAGGGAAGCCGATTCATTAACTAGGAGAAACAGCCACGTGGATACACAGAGGAACAGCTGCAATTCCAGTTCAGGGGAGAGAATAACTCTGGAAGGTTCCTCAAAGGGGAGACAACAGACTCGTCCAAAAAGAAAAGCAAACCCTGGCAGAGGGCATGGCCAGACCCTGAGCTCGGTGGGAGGGAGCGGGAAAGTGCTACTGGTATGGCTCCAGGGCCAAATCCTGCTTCCCTGAGGGCTACATATGTCGCATGTACCACAGCACTGACATGGCTACCCTGCTCCTGAGTCCAGAGCCAGCGGAGAGTGGACACTGCTCCACACAGGTGGGCTGGGGCATAGAGGCATGGCTAATGGGCCTTCAGGTACCCAGGGCTTCCAAGTCCCCCGAATGAGACTGTCTACAAGAGGCTTTAAAAAGTCTGATATATAAGAAATTCAGAGACTTTCATTCAGATAAAGGACATTTGTGAGGTGTTTATATATTTTTTGTTGAAAAGAGGGCCCCAAGAAGTAAAGAAGAATGAAATTAGGATGCCTCTATAATGAGTTATAATTTTTAAAAAATATATTTAAAAATCCCTATCCTTCCTTAATGGAAAACACCAAGCCATATGCCCAAATAGGGTGCAATCTACCTTTTACTGGTAAATAACAAAAGCAAGAAAGCCTTTAATTTGTGTCCACGTCCCAACTGGCCAGTTCGGATCTGTATGAATACGAAATATCAGGCAGTGTGGATGAAAAGGTCCCGAGGGAATATCCCAGTAAATTTCATTTACTGACAGCTCCTGTGTAGAAGAGCCAAGCAAAGCAGGTGGCTATCAGAAGGCCAGAATAGACGCAAGAGGCAGAAGGTGGGAAACCTAGATGGACCAATTCTAGTAACGTCCTGCCACCATTGAAAGGTTCAGCCTGTGGCATGTAGTACCCAAACACTATCGGTGCTGTTGTCTTTGGAGACTCTCCACATATTTACTAAACACAAGGGCTAATTTTGGACATCGTGAACACACAGAGAGCTTTGCACCCAAATTTCACCCTTTCATTCCAGTTGACATGCATCTTCTCTCAAATTAATTTGACTATTTTTGGATGTGAGCAGTGTGTCTCACACCGATCAAAAGGAATCCCAGCAAACAGCATGCACGCAGTCTGACAGGGCATGTGTTATACCTTCCCTCTCATTTAAAACACTCGCCCATGGTCCACAAGTTGCTAGATGATTAACAAAAGATACTACTTGATCCTAAATGTCTAAATAGCATCATTCTAGGAATACAGTGTATGTTATTAGGCAGAATTATACATTCCTCCAACTGAAGCCGTCCTACCTCTTAAGCCTAATAAAGGACAGTTTTTCCTGGTAATTTCTAACACTTATGATTTATTTCTTCCTTGCCCACTGCTTGAGCTATTAGCTTGCAGGTAGATCCCTCTTTCTAGACAATGCAAGCAAGGCTCTCTTAAGTGCCAGCTTGCATTCGTTAGAAACGCAGGCAGTGTTCATCTCCTTGCGCTTGTATGAGCATCTAGCCATTTTTAAAGGCTTTTCATTTCCATGCTGCAAACAGGGAATCGTCACATAGTCTTTGTAGAAAATCCTTTTGACTGTACCTTGGATTACAAAAGGGATGAAAACGAACGGATGGCGCCTGCACCACAGGCTGAACACAAAGGAAACTCACTGTGAAAAGATCAAGAAAATTTACTGCAATCTATACCCTTGCCAGAGCTGAGAACAAGGGATGGCCACAGCCTCCGGAGCAGCTGATCAGACCTGCAGGACTGGCATGGCAGAGAGGAAGCAGAGAGCCAGAGGAGCAGCCGCTCATCCACACCTTCCTTCATGCTGCCCTGCGGGCGTGGAGACTTAAATCCCTCTCGGAGCTTCCCACGGGTGGGCACGCAGGAAGGTGGGCACGGTGGGTCACCCCACTGCCAGAGCTGCAAAGCTCCTGATGAAGGGGGATGCTTTCCCTTGGAGAAATGCAAAACTGGCACAGTGTCCATGCTCTGTACTGAGTAACAAACCTGTGCAGTTGCATTTCTGATGGTATCAAACAGCACCATCCCAAACACGGGACCAGGGAAATGTATGGGAACTCATCTTTCGGCTAGTACTCTTAGCAACAGAGCTCTTCCTCCCTAGGAAAGGTACTCATCACTCCTCTGGGATGCTGGACAGCAGAGTGCTACTCAGCAGACCTGACATCGGATGCTCCCCTCCTGAGACCTGTGGCTGCCTGGCACGCAGCGCTGCCCTTCCTCCCATGCTCAGGGACAGCATCAACTGGCTCGAGCTTCAAAAATCTAAACCCAGATGCCCTTCTCTCTGGCAGTGATGAAGTTATTGTACTAGCAGCTTCTGCCCAAAAAACCATCATCTAGCTAAAAATCTAGAAGAATCCCTGCACAAGCCTTCCTGCTCCAACCCGGCCCTCTTTGACAAACTGTTTCTATCTGTCATGCTGCATTTTTACACCATTCACCAAATACCCTCGCACACACTAATCATAATTACTTCCTGCTGGAGAGAGGAAATGCATTTTAGCTGAAAGAGATGGTAACCATAACAACAGCACCATGACAACTGTAAGTGATATCTGAAACGAGGAATAAGGCAAAAACTTATTAGCAATAAACGTGGTCCAGGATAAAGATGACAAAGGCACCAAAGAAGCAACAGCAGTCAGTGAAGGTGCCAACATGAAGAAACACAAGTCTCTGGATTCGATTGCACATAATCCTGCCAATTTGAAGATGAGGCATCGCAACGTTCTTGCCTTGCCTTGATCAGTAAACAGAGAAGGCAGTCCCTGCTTAATATTACCTGAGATCTCTCCTGCCTCAGGGACCTGGAGGGGCTGAAGGATGGAAGGAGTGCTGCTGAGCAGCAAGAATGTTTCACAGCAGCCAAAAGACTTCCAGATTTCTCAGTGAGTCTTCTGTTTCTGGGAGATTCATTGAAATGAGTCCTGAACAAGGATGGGATGTCTCCCAGGGGAACACCTCAGAGTGAGACACACCGCATTGATTTTTCCACCAAGCATGGTTTCAAATTGGCATCATGAGCTCCCTTTGTGCACTTCAGAAGGGGCATTGTAGCTGGCAGGCTTGTCTGAAACACGAGGCTCCACTGCAGTTAGCCAGTGACCATCTAAACAACTCTTGCCAATCCCAGCAGAGAAAATGATTCACCAACACATGTGGCCATGCTAGCTTTGTCACCCTCAAAGCAGAAGGCACAGAGGGCAGACAAAACACTATCAACAAACAGCACTAGCTCCAATTGCTGTGTGCAGATAACGGAGTTATTCTGGGTGGAATCAGACAGGAAAATGTTCAAAGCAACAACTGCACTAGGGACTGTGCCGTGGCTTTTCCAGGGGAATTCGGCACACCAGATTACCACACAGACCTGGCCCAGGAGGGAGCGCTGAAGAGGTCTTTCCCCCAGTCTCTCTAAACACAGCCCCTCTTCTTCAAACCCCTTTGCTTTTCAAAGCACTGGAAAAATCTAACTGGTTTGTTCTTAGGACACTTCCTCTGTCCTAAGGAACCTGCTTTGGCAGGGGGGTTGGACTCAATGATCTCTTAAGGTCCCTTCCAACCCCTAAGATTCTGTGACTCTGTGAAATTAAAATTTCCTACACAGTACTCTTTGGCTCTTCCACAGTATGAATAAACGGTGATTTTCAATCCTATGTTAAAGATGTAGTCAAATAAATACTTATCTCAACAACTTGGTCTTTTGTTTGTTTTTTTCCACCAAAGTAATCATAAAATATTTGCCTTACTAATTACACATACATTTCAAAAATCTAGGAAGAACAGAGGAAATCCAAAGTTTGAGGAGATGAGTTTGAAGGGAAAAGGAGATACAGATGGCATCCAGGAAACTATCTCCCATAATAAAAACATCTCTGTTTTGCCTATTTTCCTCTTACCACAGTTGGGCACTTCAAACTTTGGCAAGAGACACCCGAAAATCCATAAAATCAACACCGCTGAACTGGAAGAGGAGCTATATAAGGCTCAAAATACCACCTAAGGGGAAAAAGTCTTCATCAGTCAGGGAAAAAGTAGTAAATGACTTGATTTAATCAAGTTGCAGGCTTGGGAAAGAAAAAAAAAAAGGTAGGACTACTAGAAATACTCATACACATCACAATAAAAGCACTGTGGCTGCCAATGTTTCACAAGTTTGGCCAGATGAAATCTTGTCAGAAACAAACCCTGGCAGGCTAATAAACCTGAATACTGAATGCTGGCTCCCCTCCCTGCTCCCACTTCCTTTACAGTCTTCAGCACTTCTAAATGGCTGAAACGAAGTGATGTCCTGCGTGTTCATTGCTCAGGTGTCGAAGGTGATGGCAGCACACGCTACCCCGTTTACGTTCTTCTAATTCTTAGGCTCATGTTTTCAAGCCTGCTGTTTGCAGGAGTGCCAGCCCAGCTGTATTTGCAGACAGGCTGTGCGGCTACAGGCATCCTTTGCTCTCACATCACACTTACCGATACTCAGTATTTGGATGGGGGCTGGCAAAGGTAGCCCATGAAAAGGCTGGAGGGAAATTATTTAGGATTTCCCCCTCACTGACGTTCCTAAAACACGTTGATATGATGTCACCTCTCTCATGAGACTGCATGGTAGATGAAAGCTCAGATCACACAGCAAGGAATTAGTTAATTATGCTAATATTTTACTTGCACATCCTCTGAACAGGACAGGGCTATGCTCTTGCCAACATCAGTGGAGCTACTCTGCAAGCAGGCGAGGCAAACTGGACCACAAACTTGACTGCTAAGCTGAACCTCCTATGACAAAGTCTCACTTACTCAGAAAAAGTGCTTTAACTACATTTCCTTCTCTGCATCCATGAATTGCTTTTACATCCCTTCCAGTTTCACCAAGATCTCATCAAGCATGACACATTTTCACACAATCTTAACCTTACTCAGGGAGTTTCTAATTAGGAAAAAAAAATGCTGCCTCTACAAATGTGACTGCTTTTTAAAATTTGTTTTTAACAGTCTTACCTTACTTTTAAAATAAATTCCACCCCTGCTACAGTAAAATCTTTGAAAATGCCCAGATGCTATCTTAGGGAACATCGTCAAGTCAGCTACTACTAAAAAGCCTGTTTTGGGCTAATTTCTGGTAGATTATTCCCCATAAATACATGCAGGAGAACCAACCTACAGAAATCTGGAACGCAGCATTTGCAGCACACTCCAGCTCACTGTGCCCTCCAGAGCCATGGACCTCCAAAAAGGGGGTAGTTCAGTAACTCCCAGGCGGGACTTTTTGATTCAGCTGCCATCCCAACTTAATTTTGTCCTTCCACACACTGAAGCAAAGGAACACAGTCAATTATACCACAACTGGACCAGTGACACAAAGATGCTTATGGAAAAACAAAGCATGGAGCTGGTAACTGGAAAGATCTTTAGGGCCCCATGTTGCTCCAGTTTGTCTGGGTAAAAATTCCTGCTCACGTGAAAAGAGTATTCTCCCCAGATCAAGGGCAACAGGTTATTTAGGGTGTTTTTTTTTTGTTGGGAGTGCTTTTAACTTCTGTTCATAATACTGAGACACAGCAGGCAATCATGCCAGGTACACCGTGGAAGCAGAAGCATCTTACTGTCTAACAGAGGCATTGTTTATTCATGCTGAAAAAGAGCATCAGGCAGAAGAAAGATAGTTCTGAGGTCCCTCCATCCAGACTCACTTAAGCATCTTTGACTCTCAGTTTGACAGTCAGGAAACGTCAGAGCCAGAGGCCCAGCAACCCATTTCAACCAACAGAAGCCAATGCTTTTAGCTGCAGTACGAAATAGCAACTGTAAATAAATAAATAGAAATACAGAGACAAAAGGGTAGAAAGCTAATGGGGAAAGAGGTCATTTGCAAAGTCTGCTTGCTTCTATATTTACAGCAAACTTAGCATGAGTAAGCTAGTGCTAGAATTTTCTTTCCTAGGGCACGTCTGAGCAGCGACTTGTACTGCAAAACCTTGGTCCCATAGATGCCTTGCATTATTTCATTCCTTTATATTATTTTCCAACCAACAATGTTACAAACAAAGGACTTCTTTTAACTGAAATATACCCTCACACTTGTATGGCTTAAAAATACACTGTCCACCCACGTTCAGCCACCCACTTGTGTGACCCGTGACTGCATGCCCAGGCAAATAAAATAATCTCTCCCTACCTGGAAATGAGAATACCCAGAAACCTTTTGTGCTCTTAAACGCTCTAGACAGTCAAATCACAATATTTGGGATATAATTTTATCATGTGATAGCTTTTCCCTGCCAAATCTTTACTCAGCCAAGCCTACTGCCTATGAAAGAGAAGCAAGCAGCCGCTTCTCCAGCCTGCTCAGGCACAGGGGCTGGAGGGAGGGAGGACAGAGCCAGTATTGAAGGAACCTGAAGCCACAGGAGTTGATTTTGCAGCCTCTTGCTTTCAGAGGAAGTTTTTCCCTCATAAGAGCTTCAATTAAGAGCTTGGGATGTGCAATGAAACAGAAAGAAGAGTTTATGCGCCCCAGATTCTGTTTTAACTACAGTGATTTGTTTGGGGTTTTTAGTTTTTAAGTCCTTGGATTTTTGAATTAAGAAAATTAAGGTATCTAAAGTTTGAGGAGGAATCATCTCACTGAGTCATTGCTTTTCTGAAGTCTTAATTGCAGAACCTGCTGTCACAGCAAAGACCGATTTTGGAGACTCATTTCCCCCCCAAGCTCCTGTGGGTGTATGCACAGGTTGGGTTTAACCTTGCTCTGGTGCCACCTTTTCTCTTCCCACCCTGCGCCGAGGGGCTGACATACAAATGTGAAGTCAGCAGCATTCTCCTGGGATAAGACAAAGAATGAATGAGTTTTGTAGGAGGCAGGGAACAAGCTGGGGAGGAGGGAAGGGTAAGAAAGTTGCACTGGATAAAGAAAGTGCATGTCAAGAATGATCAGATGTGACTGATGAACAAATTCAGTAACTGAGGAAAAAGTCTGGAAAAAACCTAAGCCATGGGGCTGAATGTGTTCTTTTAATGTAAAGAGACAGCCAAGGGGAAGGAGAGAAGCTAGGATTTGCCATCTCCAATCAAACCATACAGTCTAGACTCCTGCCACAAGCAGTGGCCAGCACGTGCTGCTCCACATGAAGCAGCAAGAAGCTCCACAGTGCTTGGGTCTCACATCAGCATGTCCTCAATGCACAAAGTCTGTAACTAGTGACGCAGACTTACTGATTTCCAGGGGAGCCAGATGCCTACATGTCTACAAGGATCCAGGTCACAGAAAAGCAGGGATTGGAATAGCCCTCTGGAGATCATCTAGTCCAACTGCCCTGCCACAGCAGGATCTCCTCGAACAGGTTGCATAAGACAGCATCCAGGGAGGTTTTGAATGTCTGCAGAGATGGAGACACCATAACCTCTCTGGACAGCCCATCCCAGAGCTCTCCCACCTTCACAGTAAAAAAGTTCCTCCTCATGTTTAGGTGGAACTTCCTATATTCAAGTTTGTGCCCATGGTCTCTTGTCCTGTTGCTGGCCACCACTGAAAAAAGACTGACCCCATCCTCCTGACACTCACCTCTTAAGTAATTTGTAAGTATTGATAAGACACCCCCACTGTCTTCTCTTCTCTAGGCTAAAAAGTCCCAAATCCCTCAGCACCTCTTCATAAGAGAGATGTGCTAGTCCCCTAATCATCTTTGTAGCCCTTTTTTGTACCCTCTCCAGTAGCAACCTGTCCTTGAATCAGGGAGCCCAGAATTGCACACAATATTCCAGGTGAGGCCAGCCTCACCACTGCACTCTTTCCGATACAAGTGGTGCATACAGAAGACACCCTCAAGGTGTCTTTGTGTGTCCTTCCATGGACTGCCATCAGAGATTTCCATTATAAGGACAAGAGGACACAGAAAGCACAACAGGATACACGACATGCAGAGCATCGATGGACACATTAAAATTCACACGTGCATTTATGTGTTCAAGTGCTTCTGATGTCTTTTCTGAGAGGTAACCAGGATCCAACACATGAGTCATGTTGAATTTCTCTGTATGTTTTTCCTTTGCAAAGTCTCTCAGCAGCAGCAGTAATGCTGATGTTGGTTTAGGATGCCTGACAGCATTAAGCACTAATTAAAAACAGAATACAGTAGACCTGGAAAAGGTATGGAGAGCTCAACAAGGATGATCAATGATCTCGAGAAGCTTCTGTGCAAGGAATGACTACACAGGCCATGACTCTTCAGCCCAGGAAAAAGGGGAATGGGAGTCATGTTTCTAAAAATATATACAGCATAGAGAGGATAAACAGAGAAGACAATCACTCTCTCCACAGAGCGCTGTTGGTGCATCAGTGAGAACTCACTGGTGGCAGGCTCTCTGCACATGGATTGTGATCCTTCCCTGTGCAGGAGGTGGCATGTGACAGGAGTTCACATAGTTTCAGAAGGGAACTGCTGAATTTTTCTGCTGTAAATTTGCCCACGATTTCTCAACCTGAGAACCTTTTCTGTGAAGGGAATGCTTCTACCACTGAGATAACACCTAGATCTAACATGGCTTAGAGGCTTTATTTGCTGTTATAATACAGAAGTTAAATAACTTGTCACTGACTTTTAAAGTCCACCCTTCCCATCAAGTGTAGCGGAACGTTACAGCTCTTGCTAGGTGTTGTGATGTTTGACAAACTAAGTGAAAGTACACTGTATGACAGAGACTGTGGTACACTGCGAAGGAGAAGCGCTTGGTGCAAAGCCAGGCTCTAGCAAAGGAACAGCTTTGGTGGCCTGATGAATTTCTAACTGAAACATAACATTACATCCCAGACAGGTATTTTTCCATATTCCTCTGCTGATGCAGCAAAAACCACTCTGGCATCTACGTCTTGCCACTTCTGTGGGGCTGGTTCACCAGATGAAACAAGGAGGTGTCATTTTCAACCCATTCTGCAGAATCAGCTTGACCACCTCCTGCTAAAAACCTACAGGCAGCACAACGCACAGTGACGCTGAGCTAATGCTAAGGCCAGGGACATCAACTGGAAGATCAGCTTAGAAAACTGTCCTGAGGTAGAGGTGACACTGAGGAGAAAGAGCACACGAGCAACTACAGAGACAGATGGCCCTTCCAGAAGGACCCGGTTGCGTATCCAGAGCAGCCACTTGTATGAGGTCTCAGGAGATGCTATATGTAAATGTTTTATAGATGAGATGCTCCAAGCTGCAACAGTGTAAGCAAAGTCTTGTATGTTTTCATTTAGGGCAAGTAGTCTGAAACACATGCCCCACCACTGACCTCAGCTCTGACCCAGAGGGGCTGTCTCTGGTTGGAAAGATGATTCATTCACTCTGCTAGAAGGGCTGAATGAATAGGCAGTATTCAGACTGCAGAATGCTTATCACTTGGGATTCCCTCAAAATTTAGGTCTGACATGACTAGGTCAGTAACCACACGCTTTTGTTCCTAGCTCCTTGAACAGAAACGTCTCTTTGCATCCTTCAGTGGTTCCACAAATCAGGTCGATTTTTATGGCTTGCTAATTATTACTGCTAGACTTCTGCCGGGCTTCAGGATGAGAAGTGGTGTGTTTCTGAAAGCTCAGGGCACAAAACTTACAGAATGAATCACTGTCTATCTGGCAGCAACAAAATCCAGCCATGGCAGCTGCTTAAATATACACATCTGGATAGCACTGAACTTTATGTTTTTAGGAATAGAAAGTTTTCTGCTTTTGTTGACAGAGCACATTAAAGACTGCCAAAAATGCAAAAAGGGAAAAAGAAGTAACTGTCACAAACTGGATTTTGTCTAGAGGTGCATCAACACACATCACGCACACCAAGCTATCTGAAACAGCATTAAGGCTGCAAGGTTACACCTCAGGAGTTTGGCTGTGAAAGGAATGAGGGCTGACTGCATAATTCTAACTTCTCCATATGTACTAAGCTACTGCCTACTTCAATAAACATTTTATTTTTCCCATTTCCTCTGCCCAGACTACACCAGTCTCCACGGCATGAGCTTCCTGTCCCAGTCCAGGTATTGCCCCTGTGGGTTCCAGTCCTTCAGGCAGGGCCTGTCTACGTTTTTGCTGGCCAGACTATCAGTTTCACCACTGCAAACTTTCACAGTTTTACTTTCCTCATACTAAGGTACAATTCCAGATCTCTCCTGGAGGCTTCATTCCAAGCAGCAGTTTCCATTCCTCTATTAACTTGCAGTTTTTATTCCTGGACTTCCACCCAGTCCCTCTCTACAAGTTGCCTTCCATTGTCAAATTTCCCCATACATCCTTTTTAAAAAGACCCATCTCTTCTGCTCTTGACCCTCCCAACTCCACAAGTTCTTGGCCATGTTTCTAACTTTGGTTGCCTCTGCAGTTGAAAGCATGGACTTTCTCCTCTTCCAGAGACTACAAGCAAAGGAGAAGCAGCTTACTCTTTCCACCCCCATCCCCCTCACAGCGATACAATACAACATGACGCAAATTGGGCTGGTCAGGCTTAGGGAGGTTGGAAGCAGCAGAAGCTCTACCAAGTCTATCCTGACACTCAGTATTTCAGAAGGTACGTTGTCCCCTCCTCGATGGTGAGGATACTAACAAACTTCACAGACAAACTATCTTGAGTTAAATCAGCAAACCTGGCTTCCTCAACCCAGCCTGGGAAGGCAGCCCCCCTCCAGGAAAGCCTAAACCACAAACAGCCTTACTGACCATGTGTGAGGGGATGTGCATGTTATGCTCATACACGCACTAGCAGATAAGAGCACCGTATCCAAAGTGATGGCAAGTGATGCACTGGCAGTACTGCAAGCCAGAGTGATGGTCTGATGAGAAGCACAGGGTGTACAGAGACCTGGAAAGGCTTTTCCAGAGAGACAGACAACCGTTCTTTGCATCCAGTGAAAGAAAGTACAGGTTCAATCTGTGGAAAGCGTAAGAGCACCCAAAAAAGGCATGTCGAAGGCTTTGCTAAACCTTATTTGGCAGCAGAGAGCTACCTGCCATTCTGGGCTCTATTCCTGCCCAAACTCCTGATACAGCTGGAGTCGCTCTTGGAAAGAGTCTGAAGGGATACCGGGACTACAAAGGGTATGGTTTGGGACTCTATGGACCCCTCTTGCTGAGGGTAATGCAGCATTCACATCTCCTGTTGTGGATCACAGTCTTTGGTCCTGTCCTCTGGCACTGCCACCACCACATGCCTGAGCCCTAGCCACCTTCCCCAGCCAGATCCCAGCCAAAGGGGCACACCACGCTCAGGCCTCTCCCTAATCTCTTCTTGAAGCAATCTAGTGCTGAGTAATAAGCAGCAAAATCTTTGTCCCAGATCCCGTCTCACCTGAATTTACTCAGCTTGGGCCCTGAACTGAGGCCCATCCTGGCCAGAACCCAGGCTGTAGCCCGAGAAGCCCTAGGTTCCTTGCAGCCCACAGGACAGACCACATGCAGAACAACTGGGCAACTTGTTCTGAAGTCCAGACACCAGCCTAGCTCCAAAAATGTTCTGAGGCAGTTATCAACCTTCACTTCTTCTGCATTTAGATTTACACCATGTGGAACAAAAGAGCCCCCACATCAAATGCTGGGCACCCCCCCCAAAACTCTGGAAAACGTGCCCACGAACACGAAAACACTAAATGCAGTAAGATACAAAAAAACTGCCCCAGCACCAGGGTGTCCCTCTTCAGCCTCATTCCTCCCCAATCCCCTCTCCAGGCACAAGAGAGGGCACGCCTCAACATACAGTACATGTCTAGCCTCACACCTATCTTTGAAACACACCTATGGCCAGTGCTAAATGTTCATGGATGAAAATACTGGTTCAGATATCGAGACTTCCTGATTAATTTACAGATGATCAAAGTCTCCTTCCACTCCACACCTGACTTCTCCGCTGTATGAGGCTGAGCTGGCACTTGAGGGACATGTTGCAGAGTACAGTATTGGGGTATTTTCAAGCATCACTAGGTACCCCTGTCAAGAACAAAGACATGATAAAACCCACTCTTAACACAATAGTTACATACTATAAAAAAAAAGGAGGACTCTGCTACTGTCCTTTTAGCTGTTACCAGTTTGAAACACTTGACATAGTGAGATTGCAGCACAAATCAGAAGAAAACCCTAAAGCTCCTTTTCCTGAAGCACCATTAGGATCAAACCTTGCTGTGCGCATATCAATTGGCAGAGATTTTCAGTGGGGATTTACTCGGGTGCTTTGTCAGTGTTCTCCAGGAACATTACAAAAGTCAGGAGATTTTTCTCAAAGCAAATTTTCACTTGTTTTTCAAAGAGACACCTGACTTGATACAGGAGGATTTGATGCAAAGATATTCCAAAATTGCAACACATCTCAATTTTCTTTAAATTTCTGAACATTTTAGAGGGGCTTTACTTGGAAAAGTGGGAATATGGAACATCAGGCTAATAAAGACTACAAAATCCACAGTGTTACGTGTGACATAAAGCCCATGCTCAAGTGCAAAAAAATTACCATTAAAAAAGACACAGTCAGTGTTTCAAACATCAACCATCCAAACGACATGCTCCTTTGAAGAAGAAACTGCACTTTATTTTGTTGTCTTGCTTCCAAGGAACGTTGCTCATAAGCATTTGCAGCTTCTGAAACGAGGGTGGTATTCCTCCTTTTTCCACAGCAAGGAATGACTATTGAGACAGCATGGTTTTAAATAGAAGGGTTCCTTCTATCAATAGCGAATGCCCACAAATGTAAGAGGAAGTGACTGTATAATCAGTTCTCTCCATAACAGCTAATATTTCACTGCTCTCTTTGTTTCCTAGAATAAAGACCAACTTGACTCTCCTTTCTTTGGCTTTTGACCTTTTAGTGCTTTCTCTCCCAATTTACCTGTTCAGAATCCCAGGAGGTCTTAACCTGAAAGATTTCCAAGAACCAACGAGGAGATTTATGAACACTATCCAATGTTCTCCTTACTGCACCAGAACAATCTTCCATGGCAAGACAGGTGCAGGAGGAGTTCACGTTAGGGAGATTGGTGCAGCATTCACAGTCTTCTGCTCAAATTCCCAGACTGGTTCTCAAGCCAGTAGTACAGAAAATGGCCAAGGAAAATACTCTGAAGACAGAGCATTAAAACACTTCTTACTCCAGCTCTTCTTAAAAATTCAGATTTTAAAAGAGAGTTTAAAAAATCATCATGATTTAATTCCTAACACTAGGTTTTTTTTCATTTCCACTATTGCTGAACTATGAAGTTGCAAGACCATGAGTACAGGGGCAGCAGCAGAGCCCAGTGCTGCAGTTGCGCTAGAAAATGCATCAAGGCCCTGGACAGTCTCATCTCTGGAAATCATTGTGAAGTCTATACACAAGGCTAAATTAGACAGGAAAGAGCACAACTGGGCTTTCATACACTAAAATGAATAGCCACTCCCTTTGCAGCAAAATGTCTGGGCATCCAATAAAGATGCATCCAGCTGAGGAGGAAGCGCAGACCAGTGTGTCCTCATAGCAAAGCAGATCAATACCTCTGTGGAAGACCAGGGAGACAAGCAGAGCTTTCACTCCCATAGCCAAAGTGTTGCTGTCCTTTCTCAACTCCTAACTGAAGCATTCTGTCCCGCTGGCAATTCTGGTCTTTCTGTAAACCCTAATTTCAACACTTTCTGAAGGTGTGGGCTTGGCCTTACTGACAGAGACCGATATGTCTACGCTAGGAGGTCACCAACGTGCACTAAGCACCCCTGACATACAGGTCTGGACACAAGAGGTCTCTGCGGGTAAGCTAGGCAAGGACATGCAGGGTGTCACGGTATTCAATCTTACACTGTTAATCTCCTGAAGGCAGGTTGGAGTGGAAACTCAAAATTAAAAAAAAATTAAAAAAAAAAATCACTGGAATTCGTTTCCATGTGTATTTAAGGGCAGGAAATAGCCAGTACATTTGCTTATTGTAAATCAACTTTCTCAGCAGCTGTACCTCGCATTTCCTGACACCCCCACAGGACTACTGACGTGCAGTCCCTCGCCCACTGCGTATCTGCAGGGCTGCAAATACATTGCAGCACAACATTGTTAAGTGAATTCGTAACATGGAAAGCATCAAACACAATCGAACTTGGCAAAGCAGCAGACCATCTAGTGATGAGACACGATTGCCTAATTTCCATGAGTTAGCATGTTTTAGCCATGTGGTGCTTTCCAGATCAATTCATTAATAGAAAGCGAAGCATTCAATTCGGATCCTCCCTGATTACATTTTAACCCCTTGTTGCTACTTTGCTTTCCATCTATTTGCACACGTGGAAATAAATGAGAACTGCATACAGCATTCCATGGTTTCTCACATGCTTTTCCTGGGTGTTTTGATGGGGGCTCGTGTTCACAATAGTGAATCAAAACATCTGTCAATAATACCGCCTCTCAGGAATTACAAACGTGACAGAACCATAATGCCAGAGTACATCCAAAAGAATGAAAAAGCAATGTTAAGAAGTACATTACACATTGCTTTAATTGCACCCTCTTTACAGAAGAGACAACGATAGAAGCTAGTAAAAAGATGACGAAGATTTGCTGCATTCAGCAACACCTCCTTCCATTTTACTTCCTTTGTCATCTCTGCGCCAGCAACACTGAAATAACCAGCATCACTGCAGTTGTAATGACTTAACACCCACCTCAAACACATACAGGAAAAAAAAAACCCACCCCTAATTTTGTAGGCTTCAGTGCTTTTAAATTATGTTTGTTACCATGAGAACTTGATTAAAATGCCACCCACAAGCTTGCAGAAGGGGAGAAAAAACAACAACAACAACAACAATCTACTTTTAATCAGTGGTAGTACACTTACTGCATTGCAGCATTTTCATGAGCTCCACAACCTTCTGCAGTAAGAGGCAGCAGAGATGCCCAGACAGATACATTTTGCTGAATACTTTATTCCAGAAAAAAAAAATTTAGCTGACAGTACAGTTGCCATCCAGCACTATTCTGCAATACTCCATCTGAGGAAGATGAAGCACACATACATGTTCTGCACAATGGCGCATAGGGCTTGGTTTGAAAACAAGATGGGTGAGGGCAACTCTGACTGCCACTCAAGACACTGATTTATTTGTGGTAATATCTGAGATAAATCAAAGTTATGAAAGACTGGCTTTTTAAAAATTTTATCCATTTACCAGCTTTATAGATTTCAGCTGATTCTTATATATATATATCTGGAAACTCAAATGATAGCACTGCATCACCTAGGCTTTTTTTCTTCTTTTTAATTTAAAGTCTCATCATATTTGGATTAATGGCAATGGACACAGCATTACTGCAGTTTGACTAGGAGCCAGAGTTTGCAGAACAGGCACCCTGAGCCTGCAGCTACTTCAAAGCAGATAATTAGCATTGCAGCCAAATCAAGAGCCAGTAATAAACTACAGAAAGTAGCTTGTTCAGCAGCATACGTGTTAAATGTCACAGCTGATGCAGACTATGGGAAGGGCACACAGCCAGTGGTGGGCTATGAAGGGGGAAGAGTTTCACACCTCTGATCAGAATAACTCCCTAGCCACTTAAGGAGTCATCTCACACAGTTCTCTAAAAACGTCTACTCGTGCACAAGAGGGGAAACCACTGCTACTGAACTAAGAGACTGGCTGGTCTGTATCGCATTTAGGGTGAGAACAGAATGAATTTCCCCATGAAAGGTCAAGCAGCCTCTCGAGGACACTGCCCATGCCAGAGCATTAGGCATCCTTTAGACTATCTATCAGCCAGAGAGGGATGGCATGCACTAACCCCAGAAACCCTGGCTACCATCTTCTCAAGAGGGAAATGAAAACTGAGATGAAAGAAGGGGAAAAAATAGCCACTCATATAAGTCCAGTGGGGTAGGCAAGTCTCCTGATTCCTCACCTGCCTCTTTATACAACGTTAGCAGTTGTATAACCATTCTGGATGTAATGTGTAAATGTATGCATTTGCAGTTGTGCTTTACCTGCCACAGAATCACCTGTGCTGGAAGAGACCCTTAAGATGATCGAGTCCAACCACAGCCTAACCCTGACTAGTCCACCTCTAGATCAGCCATGCAGCAAAACACAAGTGCACTGGCTTGAACTTAGAAGGTCAGACAGGGAGCGTGTTCTATCTCCTGTTAGGCAAGATCCTACAGGAGATTCTTTAATCACTGCCAACTGATATTTCTGGGAAGTATTCCCCACCCCCTCCTTCCGTTCCCACTCATGTACAGGCCTGAGTCCCACCAACTTCCATGGAGTATACACCACATAGGCAAAACGTAAGCAAATCATAGCCAAGGCTGGAATGTGGCACAAAGAGGGACATGGAGCAATCAGAATCGCCGTAGCCATGGCTGAGGTCTGCACAACCCACTTTCACACCTAGGATGCATGATACTGTCCTGTACCAGTGTAGGCCAGCTCAGACAGCCCCTCGGCTCCATGGCACCACTTTCCTGTCTTTCTCCTCCTTTCCTTCTCTCTTTCTTTCTGCTAATTGTGGTGAATCTGGGATCATGCTCCCATAGGATTGCAAAGAGAGGAAGAAGATTACAATCATCCAAACCTCCCAGTGATGAAACAACAAAACTTCTCTCCTTTGTGTTCAAGGAAAAGCTTGGCTTAATCTTCACAGACACAGATTTTCCAGGAGATTAACAACATTAGCAATTACAAGGTACTTTAAATAAAGAGATTTCCCTTTTATTATCTATAGACTGCTGAGAGTACGATTGTTTCAGCTCTTCTCTGGATTACCATTAATTTATTATTTGCTGGCAAGTTATCTTCTTCCATTAGGCATTAGCTGCACAGAATTTGCTAAAATGGACCAAAGGATGAAGAAAGCCACGCACTGATTTAAGTGCCTTCAAGATTATATCACTCAGAGATTTTCTTCTTTCTACCACTGTAGCGTATAATATAGCTGTTCCTGTAATCATGAGGAATTTTCAAAAGGCAGAACACCTTTATGGTTAAAGCACTGAGATACAACTTCAACACAGTTCAGTCCAGGGCTCTGCTGCTCACCTGCTCCATGACCTTGAACTTATAAATAAATAAGCCTGTGCCTCAGTTCTCCCAGCTGCAAAACACGGATTACAGTGTTCACACTGTCTGTAACTTGCCTGTTCTATGCTGCAACCCCCTCCGGGCAAGGGCTGTCTCTTCCCATATGCGTGAGGATGTTCTGGCTCCCAACCAAAACCTTCAGATCCAGATTTCAGAAACTTTTGCTCAAGGAAGGACATTTACCAGACACAGCATCTGCCTGGAAGCAGCATGACAAACTTTTTCAGCCACAAAAAGGAGACCTAAGAGGAGAGAATTGGCCACTGACACCAGAACCTGTGGTGCTTCTTGAGCACGCTGGGGAAGGAAGCTGAGGGATCCAGGATGCCATGTGCCTGCTTGACAGCTCTGGGGACAGTAGCAGCCCTGTGCTTTGGCTAACAGCTCCGGCCCCTGGGAGTTTAGAAGATCAGCCCTGGCCCTGCTAAAAGGGACCCCGATCCCTTAAGACTCTCCATGATCAGCTGGGGCTATCCAGAGTACCCACTGTTTTAAATATATACAAGAAGTCTCTGATGAAGGTTGCAGCCCATGAACTACATTAAGGAGCCCCACTGTTGATGTCAGTGTGAAAACAAACAAAAATTTTCATTTTAACTCCATAGGGCTGCTGGCCTGGCCAACTGGGTTGACTCTAAATGACTTAATTCACAGAATCTCCATAATGCTTCCCCCTCTCTCTCCTTTCCTCCAGGGAAGCTTTCTGCATTTCTTTTTCTGATGGATGCTCATTTCTAAATATACTTGTACAAAGAGCTGCCTTTAGTAGCGATTAAAAATACAACATAACGTAGTGCCAGTCTCCATTTATGAAAACATAAACCACAAGGTATACATTGAGTCTCTGATACTAACCTGCCTCCACAACTACATAACAGGTCCTTAAAATTTCTCCCTGACATTAAAGCAGTACTGCCAACCCCCGCCTCGATGCCGCTGGTTAACTCAGTTGAAGATGTGTGAAGGTACAAGCAATCCAAAACCACTCGCTCCCTAATTCTTTCATTATGTTTGTGCTCTGGTTTCCTGTCTCTGCCTGTCTGCTGTGTCTATCCACATCCACAATTGTGAATCACACCGGCCAATTTCTTTCATATTTGACAGAAGGTACTAAGCTCCTACCTACCACCTTAGGAAATCCACAGATGGGTAGAGGGGAGAGAAGATATTACTGTCTCTATGATGGGAAATACAAGGAGAAGAAGAGCTCAGCCCTTATTCCTTCTGTTTGGCAGTGTCCTGGTGGTCTAACCAGTAGATGTGGAGCTCTCATGCAGCTATAGCATATGCACTTGCTCATCCAATTAACAGTCTAAGCAATGGCAGGTAGAGGATGAAACAGGTGCTGGTTAACCTACAATGGGAAGTCACTGCAGAGAGGAAATGAAATGCTGCTGATAAAGTGCTACGTGGCACTCAAATTACGACATGAGACCCTAAAGGTTCAAGGAGCAAATGGAGATAATTTGGTGAAGAATCAGAAAACAAAACACACACAGGGGAAGAAAGCCAAGGATGCAGAGAGCAACCAAGTGCTGTGGGTCCAAAGGACCACAGGAAAGAGAATGAATCCTTCACAGGGAACCAAGAGGATGAGAGAACTAGTGGTACCTGGTACCTCAGGAAGGGAAGGAGGGATCTGGAGAGTTAAGGCTAGCCTGTAGGTATTGTGGTGGAAAAGGTCATGAGCTGTGAGTAGAGCCTCAACACAGCATACCACCCCATGCTGAAAAATAATGCTAATTATTTCAGTTTAGAAATTAATTTAATCAGCAACACCATTTCCAACAGCGAGCTGAACTCAAACCAAGACAAAAACCTGACTTCAGGCATTTCAAAGTGCAGGTTTGCTCCAAAAGGTACAGGTACATTTCAGACTGCGAGAGAAGGCACTTTCATGGCTTTACCAGATCCTCCTCACTCGGGCTAGAAAAAGAATAGCTTTTCTTGGCTTAACATGGTGGGTTTATTGCTGGCTGAAGCCAGTTATCTAAACATTCGGAATATGGGAGGGGGGAATATCTAGCTTCATTTTAAGACCAATGTTTAGATTAGTTTTGAACGGAGCTGAACTATTCTGTCCCTTTCTGTTGTTACACCTGCCAATATGCAGAAGTACAGAGCTGCATTAGTAACTGGAATTTTGCAGTATTAGAGAGAAAAATATTCCCCAGTGAGAAACATGCTAACACAGGAGAGGCAGACTAGAGATGAAGCTGGCCTTGTGTATTTTACGACCCATAATAGACCAGATTTTGAGCCAGAAAACCCAAGCAATTTAGGATTAGATCCCTTGTTAGCTACATAGTGTATGTGTTTCCATGCTGATATGTCCCAGGTGAACTGCAGCACGTGAGTATGGTTTTCCATCTACAATTTCCCAGCATGAACTAGGGAGTCTCTAAGCTACTAATTACACTGACAATTACGGTCTCACCAGCGTGCTGTCCGGTTGCTTACACCTCGATGCCTCTTCTTTGTGTTCTTTGGGGTCTGGAAAAGCTCTGCTGTTTGAGCACACAGCATCTAACAAAACAGTGATCTCAACCCAACTTGGACATCTAGTTACTAATATTATGGTAGCTACAGCAGTGAATCATGAAGCATTAACAAGAACCACAGCAAAAGCTGTTTGGTTTTCATTACACTCCTAGAAGGAAAATACAATTCTTCTGGGCTCCTACAATTTTTTAGCAGCAAAACTGGCACTAAAGTAATTGTATAAAGCAAGCAAAATGTCTTTTTTTCTCCTCACCAAAAAATCATAACTAAACTAAGGACACCAGAGTATGCTGCAGAAAAGTCTCACAGATGTTGATATGGGTAACATAATGAATTAATTGTTGAGAAAGGACTACCAATTAAGCAGTTTGCAATCTATCCCAGATATCCCCCCCGCCAGTCAGGGCCGAAGGTAGAGTAACAGGCAAACTTACAATTTCATTACAAACCCCCTCTGAAACTTTTTCATTTAGAATTCAAAGACAATTTGAAAACCAATGCGGAAAGCAACATGTGACTGTAATGTCAGGATCTCCGTTTTAACATGAAGACCTCACTTGTGCATGAAGTGCATGGCACATTATATACCTCTCCCTGCATAATTATTCCAGATGCCCATCGTGTCATAGCCAGAGACTGCACTGAATTATAACTTCCTGCTTCAGGAGAGACCAAAGTCTCAGAAGGATTAAAAATCAGGGGGGAAAAAAATGACTCATCTCAAGGATGACAACTGTAATATTTTTTGGTCACAATTACGAAGAGTTTTCTTTCACCAACTACACTGGAAAGAACATTATGATTCAAACATCTGTTCTTCTCATAAGCTTCACTCCTCAATACAAGTGAATTCGCGCCCCTCTCAAACTCCTCTTACAGAGAGCACTCACAGCACTCCCGTTACTCCCACTGTCTCTTTCAAAAGCCCATTTACTAGCCTAACTGCTTAAATACGTGTAACTCAGGCTTAACTCTGAGCATCAGGTTTCCCAGCACCGAAGGCAGCAGGGTTGGAAACGCCTAGGAGCTCGGTGACTCGCATTCGGAAGCCATTTACAGTTATCAAGTGGGAATGGGATAATTTTTTCCACAAGTGCTTCACAGGCAGCACTGGCTTCCACCTTCCCCTCAGTGCTGACAGGCAAGAACACATCCCTGTGTGCAGTATTCCCAACTCCTGACACTGTCCAGAACCAGCCACTTCACAGGGAAGTTCAGGAGAACTCAGCAGTAGGATGCTGCCAATGGAAAAAAGTTGTTTCAGACAGCAGCGGGGTTTGCTGTGAAGACAAACAGGGGACATCTGGTAGGTCAGACCGCTGGAGGAGGCAAGCAATAGAAGGGCTTTCTAAGCAGGTCAACAGGCTGGTCACAGGCTGCATTGCATAACCTGACAGGGACAGAGATGCCCTCCAGTTTGCATGAATGAAGGGCTGGCACACACACCCCACACAGAAACTGTCCACCTTTCCAAACTGAAACTATAATTTTTATAACTGTGGGCAATTTTCATACTGACATGAAGCCATAATCCTTGGCAAGATGATAAGGTTTTAAAAGGATGTACAAGACAAAAGTTCTACCGCCTTTAAGGAGAGCTGAGCTGAACCCCTCAACTGCAGTAAGTCTTCACAAAACCAAAAACCAGACCTCCAACTAACCTTCACCATGCTTAATTGTGCCCCCCCTTAATGTTATTTATGTACTGCACAGGAATGGAAAAACAGCATTGGGGTTGGCTGCTGGTCCTGACAGAAGCATCAGAAGTATGAGCTGCAACACACAGAACAGCCCAGTCTCCCTTTTGTATCAATCTCTTCCTCAAAATTAAGCTCCTTTGGCTGTCACTATGCAGGGGAAAGGAAGATTATTTCCTTTTTCCTCTCCCCACCTGGTCTCTCTGTCCCACCTCCTGCATCGAAGGAGTTAGGGAAATGCTTACTAAAAGCCACAGCAAGTCACATAACCCCTGCCTGTCAATTCCTGCCTGCACAGTCTTGCTTCTTGGCTGTAAACAAGTTTTAAGCATGTACTAGTGACTCAGCCTGCTAGGTAGGATCATTACTAACACCATCATCATCATGATTTTTCTAGTGACGGGGGACATTCTCCTTCCTTTCCATTGCTTAACCACACCTGAATCCTTTCAAAACATAGCAAATGCTACTTCTGAGAGTTGATAAAATCAAGTTACACAGTGCTCTGCCTTTCCAGCTTATGTTCAAAACAGGTGCTTTCACCTGAGTAATGTGCATGTAATGGCTATTGAGATGATTTGAAGAATCAGGAAGGAAACAGGTTGGTTACAAAATCAGTGACAGCCCCCTTCCAAATGAGCAAAGAGGTAGGTTGATTATAAGGGCTAAACACAAAGGAGACAAAACCAAGGGCTAGTTTCATATAAGAACCTTGTGGCCATTAACAAATTTTAGCTGGGAACTAGAGAGAGGTTTCTAGCAGGTGGTGAGATTGCAGAATAGCACACCGGTTGGCAGGACACTAATTTCAAGAGGCAAGTTGCTGAAGGAGGTGTTGGATGCCACGTGGGCTGTGAGAGCAGGCATGCCAACATGCAGGCATGTGTCAGTACCACCCAGGTGGGGATGCCTCCTTACAACCCTCCCAGTGCCAAGCAAGCAACACTCAAGCCAGCTGCACAGGAAAAGAGAAGACACTGCTGGTAACACCACTAAGTTTTATTTTGTGCTTTGCCCACTTATGATCTTTCCTTAATCATTTTCCCCTTTGTTACAGTGCAACATGAGGCATTGCTGCAAAGATCATTGAGGAAAAAAAATAAGAAAGGAAAATGAAAAAGGAGAACAACATCTCTGGAGTTGTTGACTATAGAAATCCAGACAACTTTCATCTGTAGGCACTACAAGAACTCCTTCTAGCAGGTATAATTTTGCATCCCTTTTCCTAAAACCTGCTCTGATCATTGCTCACTGACATCCTTCTGTATAATGTTCATTTCTCAGTAGAGGTGAGGGAGATTTCTAAGCCTGAAATACAAGCGAGGGTGTATTTAAAGCACAATTATTTAAGGCACACAGTACATCTGAAGAGTTTCCAACCTAACTGAACAAAATATTGATTCATAGATGTTCTGAGTACACCACAGGTTCACCTTGAGGTCTCACGCCATCCTCAAGCCTTTGCTCAATGTGGCTGCTGCCAAGCACCGTCCCCACCTAGGTGCCTCTCCTTTTGAGTAGATTCACAACAGAAAAAGAAACACAAGCAATGTTTATACTTCAAATCCTACTCCAAATTAGTAGGAATCTCAATGTGACAGCCTGTGGAAGGTCTTAGAGTTCCTCCTTCAAGAGAGATACACATCCAGTCTAGGCAGAGGCCAGATGAGCAGGCTGTCATGGTAACTTCTTGTTGCACCTTCCTAAACCAGCTCACAGGCAGTGACAGCAGAGCAGTGTACTCATCTCAGAAGGAGATGCTGAGCTGTCTCACTGCACAGGGCATCACAGGTTCTAATGGCCACTGTGAAGAGATGCTACAGCAGCCACAGAAGCATCAGATGGAAACCTGCATATCAGAGTGCCACAATGCTTCCACAGCCAAGCCCTCAGCTCCAATCTCTGCACCAACACCCCAGCTCAGAGAAGTGAGCTTATCACCCATCCCTGTAGGCCTCTGTGCCACCTTGCTGGTTCTGTCACTCCTCCTCATGCAACAGCCCAACCTCGTAGGATACTCTTACATGCAAGAGGCGATCGGACAGTCTCCTTTCCTTGAGCATCTGCCTCCTTTGTCACAACTTTCCTGTTATCCACCTGCAGGACAGACAGCACCATTCTCAAGACATTTTCCTCCTAACCATGATGCAGTAGCCCTGTGTAGAAAATGCTAAATGTGATGTATGATTGTCTCCCTCTCTTTTAATTTCCGACAGACTTGTCCACTTCTTACCCTGACCGTAGCACCCCAGCTGCACCAATAGGGCATTCCGTGGACATGCACTTTATTTCAGGAGCAGCAATTTAGGACTGTCAGCTAAATAGGGGACATGCAGAGAGAGTTTAAGCTTTGTACAGTAGACATCTGAGAATTTATTTTATCACCAGTTGAATATTACCTACAGAGAAATGGTGAACACCATGAAACTGCCCGTTACTTTAAATCTTCGTGGCTAATTTAATCCTTCATTTAGTACTTGCACGCAGCCGCAAGGGTATTCTGGGGCCATGGGAAAATTCCTGAAGCATGCAGGATCACTGTAAGCAGCCTTATGCTGCCCTCAGCCCCGGCAGACACTGGCAGGGAGCCAGCCTGCAGGCACGCTGGGCTGCCCTGTGTGCTGACTGCCCTCCGGGAGCCTGGCGTGAGCGAATGCTGGGGATAGGATGGCTCCTGCCCGGCCATGGTGCATTTGTCCAGAAGGTGAATACTCTTGTCCAAACTGCCAGACTGCTTGTGCCATGCTTTCCAAAGAGTAGCAGCACTGGAATTGTTTACAACAGACACCCTAAACCTCAGGCACGCCAGCAGCACGTGTCTCAGGGATGGGAGACGCTGGCACACGCAGCCCTTATCAGACTCCCACAGCCCAAGGCAGGTCTGAGCTGCTGTGGCTTGCAAGAAAGAACAGTTCACGGATGAGGTGTACTTGTGTGTGTGTGTGCTTTATACAGCCTGAAAACAGAGATGTCCAAATTCGATCCTTGATTTCCCTTTTCTCCAAATACATAGATCCAGAAGAGAATGTATGCGGAAGTAAACAAGGAGGCTGGTCAGGAAATGGACAGATTTACGAGCTTACAGAAGTCCAAGCAGTCAAAAACCAGCCTCGTACCCAATACACACACTTCCACGTACACCTGCAAGCATGAACATGCACCCAGACCCCAGACCGTACACTATTACAAAGCTCTCATTCTGTAGCTTGCCTTCTTTTAAAGGTGCACTTGACCTTTCAATTTTTTCATCATCAAGTATGTTGGCAGCCTCAGAAGCATGCCACAGACTACTTGGGGGGGAATAAGGACAATTAATTTTGTTCACAAGAACAGTAAAAACATGAGAGATTTAAAAATACCCTTTAATCCTGTAGTCTATTCTCTGTAAACCAAAGCCTTGCCTCACTTTTCAGATGTCAAAAAATGGCAAATTTGTGAGATTTCAGTACAACACGATCCAGAACAGACTGCCCTCTGACTGATCAATATCCCCAAATAATCACTCATTGCCTTCTCCTCCCTGCTTAAGTATAACATCACTGAAGGAACATTAAACTGGCGTAATCCGGCACCTTTTTATTAAGAACAATGCAGAAGAGGTAACTTCTACAAGCTGAATATAACATGTGTGTGCATTCATGCTAGTTCTCAGAGGATCAAGAGCGTGAACCTTCTCTAGCTTGCTGAACTGAGAGGAGATCCTGGGAGGGGGATCACTATCCCAGTATGTCTCGCCCTCCACGAGCTTCCTTCTACAGGCATCTCCTGAGGTGACCGAAACCCTCCTGTTCAGCTTGTGTTGTACAGCCACAGTGAACACAACACTTCACCCCAAAAGAATGGCTGCATTTCACCCTGCCCTGCCCCAGTGAAGTTCCAACAGCAGAAGCTTGGGCACTTTGCCCTCTGCCCTACCACGTGTCATCTTCATGCTTCATACAAAATCGTTCCATTGAAACCCATTCCCTGAAGTTCAATATTATGTCTTTAGCATTGCAAACTGATGCTTGTGAGACCAGAAACTACGCTCACTTGTAAATTAAGCTGAAATGGATACATGTGTATAAGGAAATACTGGCAAAACAAGTACCTGCTCATCTACATGAGAGATGCAGCGCAGGTTCCCTCAAACGCTTCTTTTCAGACTTTTGCGATGGAGGTTTCTTGAAAGTTTTCTCTTTCCCAAAGAGTAAAAAATGTGCAGCCCTTTGATCTAACCCAGTAATTTTTGATTCTGGGGATGAGTTCTGCCAAACTCTTCTCACTTTTTCTGTGGTATAACTCACAGCAGTGGCGGACGTGACAAGCCAGAGCAGTGTGCAGCAACACTGCCAGCTCTCTCAGATGCTCTACCTTTGTATCACCACCATCTCAGGCCCTTTCCACCCAGAGCTGTAAGCAGGTACTTGCTAAGCCAAAAGCAAGAAGGCAGCTGCTTTGACAATGAGTTAAGGTGGCTCCCATCAGACACAGGAGGCTTTTAAAATAAAAAATTAGAAAGGGTACAAAAGTAGGAACTAACCCAACAAACTAAAGTGTTCCAGGAGCCAGAGGTTTCCCCCAGCCCCTCTCTTCTCAAGCATCCTTGGCCTGTTGAAGCAGCCTCCTTGTACAATTACGCTAACAAGTAAAAAGGTCATACCTGTTTAGGCAGATGATAGGATGCTCCGTCTGGTTGTTAAACAAGGGAAACTCTCCGTTCCTATAAAGAAATAGGAATACACACTCTATTTAGTCCCTGTGCAGTGAATTTAGTATTAGCATTAACTCAAGACTATAAGGACTGCAAGATGCTACACACACGTACATTTACATCCAAGCCTTTTTCTCTCAGCCTTCGTTCCCAAGGCTCACTTGAGACACATTAACTCCGATCCCCTGTTATGTCCAGACTGCTTTGGGACCACCAAAGAGCTGGTTAATCCCTAGCCTAAGTAAAGCTGGCAATGGCTCCAAAAAGCCACCCATCAGGGAAGGCACACAAAGCACAGCATGTTCCCAGCCAAACTCCATCCTCTGGGAGAAGTGGTGGGGCTGCTACATGTACCACCTCTGCTGTGAGAGCATCTCAAGCAGGAGCAGGGAAAGTATTTACAAAGATGCCCAGAAAAGAAGAATAAGACACTCCCCAGTTGATTTCCCAGTCAATCTTCAGAGCAGCTGGAGATACCAACGTGGGGAACAATTCACTTGCATAGCAGAGTGTCTTAAGGTTTCCCCAGTTTGGCTGGGAGAAATAGCAAGAGTCAACACACATGTTACTACCTCTTTTATGACCCGCTTTACTCAGTGAGAAATGCTTGGATATTAAATGTTGTTAGGCTGTTGAAATAACCTCCTCCGCGTGTCCTGCTATACACCTGTTCTCCTGATTGTAGGTCTTTGATGAGAGCACACTGGGGAAAAACATTACAGATGCAAGCATCTGAACAGGGGCAAAAAGGGAGAAAGGGGCCTCCTTAATACACGCGTCTTTGAGTATCCCCTAAGTATGATGGGGATGGACAGTACTATCACCTACATTTAAGGCTGCCCGGTTCCTTGCCTCTCAGATATTTTTAACTTTTCAACTTTAATTGCTCAGAACTTAATTTCCCATATATATATCTGACTCAAACCAAATCCCTGGGTTTAAGAGGTCTTAGTTTTAATGTTATAGAAAGAGTGGGCCCAGCATCTCCAAGAACTACATTAGGGAGAAATAGATGACTAAAACCCAGTTAAAAAGAAGCATATTATTAAGGTAACAATAAAAAAACCCAGATACAAGCACACAATTAGAGAAACTCATCGCATGTACATACAAAGATGACAAACCTTAAGCTGGAGAATACTTCAGGCTTTTCCTCTTTCCAAGACTGGGCTCTCATTCTTCAGTACCAAGCTAGTCTCCTTGCTTGTCCCATGTCACTGGCATGGGGCAGTGCTAAATACAAGCTTTTCACCAGTTTGCCGAGTTAACACCCAGCAAGATTTTGCTGCCTTGAAGGGGGGAAGGTTTCCAACAGTTCTGACAGCAAATAAATGGAAGCGACTGCTCCACCTTACTGCAGAGGCTGTCAGCAGAGTGTAGCATTCACTTACACGCAATAGTTATCCTAAATGAGCTATGTGGAAATGAGGTTCCAGCCAGCATCAATTCTATTCACCCGCAGGATGAAGAGGAATGTTAAAATAAGCTAATTAAATTTGCTCTGGCTCAGCAGAAAGATCGATGTTCTCGACAGCTGAGTGTTCAGCACTCAGCGTCCCAACAGCCCTCTGATGTGTCACTGATGCAAAATAATGCCACGTAGTCAGAACCAGAGGAGGTGGATGCACATCTCTTGGGAGAGGTAAATGCAGAAGACAGAGGGATTCAACAGGGGCATTAACAGAAGGAGAGGCACACCTACAAGAAGTCCCAGGTGACCAGACGGAATTTTTAATAAATAAAAAAGATCAGTTTAGTATTTTCAGGCTATCTACTATAAGGCATTGAGCAGTCTGAACTGATACCTCAATCCCTTCTCTGTTTAAGGTCGACCACAATAAATATGACTTTATCCAGCAGCAGAATACCAAAAATACCAGACAATCAAAGTACAGGATGCCAAACCTAGGAAATGGTTTTCCTACCCAAGGAGTTTGCTGGGGATACACTGTAATCAACGTTTCCATCTCTTGCTGACCAGAAAGAAAATGAGATGTTTCAAAGATTCTTCCCCTAGGAAACAGGAGAGACACCCAGCCACGCAGAGGGGCCAAAAGCTACGTATTTTGGGCAGTTATCTAGAAAGAAGCAAGTAAAACATCAAGTGCATGGTCAGTACCTGGCCACTTCCTATGAGCGCTTGCTAATAATCACAGAGCACAATATCTTAGGAAGGGTTTCTTTTAGCTTTTCTCCCTGGCCATCTTGCCTCAGACAGAAATCCCTGAAGAACTTGTCCCAAGAAGGAATTAATTGAAATTGGCATGGTCTTTAGAAAAGCTTCATGCTTTGATGAAGGGGCTTGCTAGCCTGTTGATGTCCCAGAGCCAGGACAGCAGGGGATGGCGCCTTGGCTGCTCCAAGTATTACCTTTTCCAAGGGACAGGGCACAAAACAGGCAAACTATTTTTCACTCCTCATGGGAAGCTGCCATTAGGAGACCCTTCACTCTGATACTGAAGCCTTTAGCAGTTCATGCAAGCTTACTCCAATGAAGAAACCTTGCGAAAGTCTTATTCACAACTACAGCCTGGTAAGTGTAATTAGCATGCATTTACTTCCACCTAAGCACATCACTGATGCAGACTGACACAGGTCTAGACAGCTCTAGGCTGGAGGCACGGTGACCTAGCATGAAATGGATAGTGATACCTGTTTATTCTAGCTCTGCCATTCGCCTGTGGGTAGAGCATGTCACCAACTGCACCCTACTTCGCCTGTTGTATGTACCAGAGATTGCATTTCCTTCCTTTTGTTAAAGACTTTGACATCTACCTATAAAATTGACAGAAAAACCCCAGTGTGTGTGTACATACATATGCACAACAGAGGACTAAGGCTGACTTCTATGCATAAGGCATTTGTGACTATTCTTCACTACCATGCACCTACTTCTGCTTCTCCTCTTACTAGATTTTCCAAAACAACTGGCTTGACAGAATGATGTATTTTATTCAATAGACAAATGTATCTGTCTCATGCAGGATCTGCTTCTCTTTCATTTTGGGGGGCCTTGTCAAAGACTCCTACTAAACTGTGCACCTGTTCAGTCATCCATGATGAAAACGATAAGGACTAAGTGCATATTCGTCCTAAGCTGTGCCACTTCTTCCCCTCAGAAAGGAGCTGTGCTGTCATCCTGAGGGGTCAGCCAGTCTACTCGAGGCCCTGACTCTGCCTTGAAGAGATCTATTTGCTTCACCGAGCTGCCTGCACAATTGCACAATCAATACCATAAACTCTTCAGTCTGGGAACTTGTCTTTTGCTACATATTCCCCCAGAGCAGCGTGCAAGCAACGATAAAAAGCTAAATTACCACAAATTACTTTTAAGCATTTAGTGTTTTGCCCAACAATGCATTACACATGTTAGTCTGCAAACATTAAGGCTGCAAACAGATACGATCCATTAGCACCAAAGCTTTCCAATAGCTTTTTCCCTTTAGAGTATGCTCTCTTCCTCCTTTCTATTTCCTACTCCCCTCCTCCTGTTTTTCCCTTGGCAGCGGAGGCTTAAAATAAGACAACAAACATCCTTCAAAAGGATGCAAAGAAAAATTATCTGATATCTGGAGGGCAGAATTCACTACATTATTCAGTTTCATTCTAGAGAATGAAGGTCAAATATATCCAAATTTCAGCTGGTGTTGATGCAGATAGCAAATGCCTTTAAAGCACTGCAGCTAGAAGAGGCGATCCAGAGGCCAGGTTATGCTGGTGTAAGTTGTTGACCTCCGGCAGAATTTAGCAGCTTACCCTGGCTGGAGATGTTGCCCAGAAATTCAGAAAGGACTGCAGCAGGATGGTGCCTCAACTTGAGAATCAAGAGTCCAGTGCCACCCTGACTGAGAAAAACCCATACTGAATTCTCACCGGGAGTCTGAATGGGCTTGAAGCAACAGATAGCTCGGTATTCTCGCCGCTACAACACGCCTACCTCTGAAAGCTGGCTTAGCAGCACTCTTAGGACATGTTCCCTTTTGATCCAGTTGATCTAGAAACAGTTTTAATGCTGCAAAAACAAGCAATGCTGATCTTGCCATCACAAATTTACTTATTCTAAAAGCTATTAAATTGCCATCTCAACGCTTTTTAACTCCCACCACTTGCCCTGCTTGTCCAGTGACTGCAGAAATTGCCTTTTCAGTATCCTATCCACATAAGTCTTTTCAGTTGGTTAAAAGCCATTTTAAAAAACGGATGACTTGAGAAAAGTCTTTTCATGTGGAAAAGCATCTCAGGGCTGTAACTGCTAGTCTGAGCAGCTCAGAGCTGTGAAGGCAGAGGGGATGGAGCCAGGCTTGGTTATGATTAGGGAAGAGATGGGGGAGATGAAAAGCTCTCTCAGCATCCAAGAATCTTGGTTACTGGAGCCTGAAATACGCTGCAGACAGGAGACACTGTTCAATCATTTATGGAAATCAAGGTTAGCAGTGTCAGCACAGTTGGCTTGGGAGGAAACAGTTTCCTCACCCTCTTGGCGCAGAAGTAACTTGGCTACGCTAGTGGCTGCCAGTGAGTAAGGACTAAAGAAAGGAAACACAGAAGGACAAGGAAAGCAAAGGCTAAAATGAGTACATCAATATTTTCACAGCTTGCATACAGCAGCCCAGCTAGGAGCCCAAGGGGGTTTATGTTTCAGGAACCTCAGAGACGGAGACGATTGCTACATTTGATGAAAATATACGGTGTCTGGGTTGTACAGATGCTGTCTCTAATAGTGTATCTGATTTTATAACTAGCAGGGAAAGAAACTGTTCCGATGACAATTACTGCTGAGGCATTTTAGGCATTTTGCTGCGTTTACTGGCATAGACCTGACATTAGCACTCCATTTCTCTTAACTACAACTTACTTCCTTTGTAGTTGCTCAGTGAAGATAGGTCTGGGGGCTATTTTCCTGGTCTTGTCAAGATGAATTTTAATGCATGCTGCTTGAAAGATGTGCCACCTGCTATTTTATATCTATAATTTATTGTATAATGAGTTCATATAAATTCTTATGATAGCTTAAGAGACTTGTAAAATAAATTGCTGTCCTATTTTTTTCCTCAGTTCATCAGCAAAGCAGAAAGAGCTCAGGTCACTTTGAGTTCCTCCAGGCACAGCTCTGGCTTCCTCCATGGAAGAATCTGGCCTCCAGAAGGGCCATTATAAGACTCTAACGCTACTAACAGAGAGATGCTGTCATAGCAATGGACCACAGTTTAGGCATTTGCTTGAAGAAGCCTCAGCTATTTCAGACACCCATTAAACCCTTTTGTGGACACAAGCTAAGGCTTCACATGCTGGAAAGGAAAGCTCATCAGAGACTCCTTTCTGGACAAGTACTGCCTGCTACAGTCATTTAGAGAAACAGAAACCAGCCACCCTGCAAGCTGGCAGCCAAGATAGAGCACTTATTTAAGATCTGGGACTGAGAAATTTTTCACCTATTAGGGACATACTGTCCTCACCTCAATGTCACACAGCAGAAGACATGCTTCCACACTCTGGTCCAGCACCACACACAGAGCTTACATTGGAAGGTGGAGACTTGTCCATTTGGGACAGTTCCCCTACTTCTCGGGGCCAAGAGCTTGCCAAACATTACTAATAAGTTTGTAGGAAGCAACTGTGATTTCTTCCTTTTTTTTTTTCCTTCTGTAATGAGCAGCAGAAAACCCCACAACTTCAGAATAAGGGTATCATATTACACACATCTCATTAAACACTGCAATTTAATCTGGTTTTGGATTAGCGGCACTTTCTAAAACAAGCCATAGCCTTCAGCAAGCTTATGGATGCAAAACCAAAAGCCTGTGTTGAAATGAGACTGTTCCCATGCAGAGCTCTTGCAGTGAATAAAGCCAGGATGTGCCAAGATTGCAGAGGGCTCTCTATCTCAGCCATGAGTGACAGACACCATCAACAGAGAAAAATCAGCCATTGCCTTTCATCTCCTCACAAAAGGCGTGACAGCCAAGCTGTTGCAAACCAACAGTATAGGAGTGTCTCCCTCAGACTTCACAGTAATTTGGGGTGAGGAAAGGGGAGGGAAGAGAGGAGGGAAGAAGAGGGCCTGAAGAACCAGAACAAAGCATCAGGACAAAGTATTGCAATGAGATCCTCTTGCTTGAGGATCCTTTTCTAACACACCAGTTCTGTTCATCCTGCAGATTGTTCTGTGATGAACTAGGCTGACTAAGTTTCCTCGGTACATCCTACACCCAAGAGTCAGAAGTATTCTAGAGGTGTGATGGGAATGCAAAGGAAGACACACAAAAGGCTTGTCACGTTCTCCTGTTAGTGTGACTTACACATTATATCGACTGAACTTCAGAAGGCGACTACTGAAAAAGTAATAAAATCCCGTTTTGCAGGTCTGCAGACTGAGAGGTCCTGTGGGGTTCAGGGTGGGTCAGTACCCAAGACAGGGAGAAACGCAAGGTGTCTCAGCTCCTACTTAATAATATGGTTGAGCATATTATTCTCGGCATCGTCCCAATGTAACACCGTGTGGAACCCAATACTCCTGTAGTAACCAAGAGCAGCCTTTTCCCAGCATGCCTGTCAGCGCAAACTACACAATACCAGGAGAACAACAACATTCCAGGATTCAGGGCTGCTCTGGGGCTGTACGGGGATGCCACACTAGCCTACAGCTAGTCCACAGGTTCCTGTAATCGGCTGGCTGCATGTCATCTCTTGTTTCAAATGCTCTGAAGTTAGCTTTAAGGAGAGGAGAGCAGGCTGTGCAAGTTGTGTGGTACCCATGGTAACCGAGTTTAAGCTGTGGTTTTGCACTGAGATGGATGTATTTGAGATAATAAGGCCCAAAGCACCAGATTAAATAAGGAAGGGATGTGAGACTTTGGCTAGAACACATCCTCAAAGGCACAGCTCCATGTTGTGGCACATGTGCCCAAGATAAACACAAATAGCATAAAAACATTGCCTGAAGACATCCACCTGTGCACAAACATGACAGTGGCCATACTACAGGTCAGCAGGCATTCCCAGCCCATTTGGGGTTTTTGCTTCTTCTTCACTCTCCCCGGTTTAGAGCATCCCAGCCAAGCAGTGGTGCAGCAGCACTGATCGCATCCCATGGCACACTGTGGAAGTTTTACTGACACTGTTTTGGAAGGAATCACATCACTTTGCTCACGATCATATTGACAGATCTATTTCACACGCAGCCCAGTAGCACACACACTTTCCATGCACCACACAACTGCAGAACAAAAGCCCCCAGAGGCTTTAAATCTTTTATCTTCTAAGCCACCTCAAAACTGCTTATCTCCATTAGCAATCTGGCATGCAGAAGTCACCTGTCAGAGGGTGAAGGGGAATTAAGTAAAGCAAAGTCTTCTGGTAATAGAGAACTGGAAGCCATTTGCTTGCTTTGCTTTGGATTTTCTGGACATTCCCTGCCATAATTTCCTCCAGGTCTGCCTAAATGTCAGCACCTCAGGAGTCCTGAGAAATGCCTGACACCACCTCCTGCACATTCCCGCCACCACCTCCAGGCACAGCATCCACAAACTGTTATCAGCCTAATTAGGACATGTCACACCAGCTCAGAAGCTGCTAAGCAGGACAGCCCAGCAAACAACTTCCTTGTGCAGCTTCAGAGGTTTTGGGGAAGCCCCTGAGATGCCAGACATTTTCACAAAAAGACATCCACAGACTGGAATTTGACCTTGGCAAGTACCAGACTCTCTTCTGTGCCAGGGTAGAGCTCACTGGAGGAACTAGAGACTACAACTGAGACCTCACCAGGGTCTGCAATGTCTGTGGCTGAGGAGACGACAGAGTATGACAGCAGCCCTTGAGGTCGGAATCACCACCTTCGTGCTCTAAGGCACTTGTCACGGTTAAGTCACAGTTGTCCCAGGTGAACTGCTTGACTGCTGCAGGAAGCGTCCTGTCTGGTAGCCAGAAGGATGGAGACACTGTGTGTGAGGAACATCTGAAGTCACGGCAGTGAATGCTGACAGGTTTTCTGTCCGACAGGAAGGCTGCATGTGGGAGGACCACTGTGCAAACAGCTAGACACGACTAGGGACTGCACCCTCCATGAAGCCACTTGTAGTGAAAGGAGACAGACTCACACAGGTGCACACCTTCCTATAATTCAGTGAGTTTTTCCATAAGAAGTAACAGTCTTTGAAAGAAACAGTCTCCTTTTCACCCCAGCGACATCTATCCCAAAGCTGAAACACAGAACCACTTTATTTTCTGCTTGACCAACATCACTGCTCATAAAATCGGATCGTCTCTCCCACACCACAAACTGCTGAAGCAACCACAAATGCCATAAAATTCCTCTTAACATGCATCTGGTTCCTGCATTGTGGAAAAACTAGTAACCTGCTGATGACTTAAGTAAATGAGCAATGTTCCGTGCCAAAGAGAACATGATCCCAGGACCAGCCAGGAGATGTTTCCACTGTGAAACAGGACTCAGCAGCAGCTGCATATTCAGCCCCAGAACACAGGGTGGTTGGCACCAGCACATCCACAGCCAACTTGTCCCTTCTCCTAAGTTCCCCTGATTCCACTGTCTACCTGTCTTTTTCCTCCACTTTGCTAAACTCGTAAGAGCAGCAAACTCAAATGACATCTGTCTAACATCAGGCATTTGGTAAGAAATGCCAGCTTTGCTACGTCAGTGATGCTTATGGAACATGAGTCCCACAAAGTGCCACAGTTGCATAGTCCCCAGAGGTGCGACAGTAGGAAAATTGTCCGATGAGATTGAAGAACAATAGTCCTCCAGTCCCTAAGAGTGTCGGGCCCTGAATTCCCTAAACCCAAAAGCTTTTACTTTTGTACCCAATAAAGAAATTAAGAAAATATTGGCAAAACCTTTTCTCCCACTCTCCTGGCTATGCAAAAGCCTTTGCCTGTTTGCAGGAGAATACAGTTGGGCTCAGCTGACAAGATTTCAGGCATAGCCGTTTCACTGTATGCAGGGAAGAAATCCGTAAATATACCGATTGGGCAGAAGGCTGTAATAAAACAGAATTTTGAGCTGAGTTGCAGGCTCCAAAACAGACTGTGGGTGCTTCCGGAGAGGCTGTTGAGGCCAGCTTCACATCATCTCTTCAAAACAGACATGTAAACAATTTCTAGTCACAGAGTTTTGACCATTACACTCAGCAAGCCTATCACCCTCCATTATACAATTAATAAAGAGTCCAACTCTGAGCCCACTCACAGCAGAAACCTCCAGCTCCTCTATTCCCCCAGAGCCCACGAACACCCACCCCCCAGCTCATTTACACTCCACTGGCCCTGGGGGATGCTGTCCCACACAGTCTCCTGCCAGTCACCCAAATCCCCAGCCAGGCTCAATCACAGGTCCCAGCTGTATTTGGGCTTCGTGGGCACTTGGAAGCGTATCCTGTCATTAATCTGCTCTTGTGAGAAATCCTACTTCATTTTCAGGGCTCTTTCTGCTCAGGAGGAGGGCAGCGGGCTTGAAATGAAACACGGTGCCCACAAAGCTAATGATGCAAGCCTTGCTGCTACCTACTTGACAAATAGTTTTTTTCCTCCTGTCTCTTATCTTTATTTTGCTGATGCTTTTGCTTCTAAAGAAACTGTGGACTGGCCTTCTCCACATGCTGGTTAAATGGGCACCTACCGGAGCGGTCCCCTCACACCACAGGGAGCTCCAGCAGAAGCCAGGCTGAGCCTGCACCTCACACACCGAGCCCATAAGCCCTACGGAAACAGGGGGATTTTCCACTGGGATGAGGTGCCAGGCAAAGCAGTCATGCTGCTTTTGAAGCCTGAGTTGGTATTTCCTCGCTGGGCTGCACTGAACCAGGCAGGAATTCCCCAGGGTAGATCAGGACTGCTTACCGATGATGCCCAGAGCTGGCAGGGACTGCCTTGCCAGATCCTCCAAGGTTTCTGAAGTGTTTTCTCAATCCAAGCTCAAGATACTAAAAAAACCCATCACTGCATATGTCAGACTAGGTCAACTGAAGCGTTTCAAATCTGTTTTACTTAGTTTTTGCTCAGAAATTTGAGCTATTCATTTTATGGATTGGTTTTTTTTTTTCTGATTTAAAAAAAGTGATTTAGCTTCACTTCCTAGCTTCAACATCAGCCCCCCAACCTAAGTCAGGGAAACAAATCCCTCGTTCCTTTCCCCAAAAATAAGACAGGAAGAACTGACCTGTTTTTGTTTGGGAGAAGAGTTTGCTGTGAGGACTCTCTCCAGTAACGAATACATTCCAACCACTAGTTTATTTGAAAATTATGTGGCTCCTGTGAAACCAAGTCTTCTGCACTCAATAGCTTAAGCTACAAGTCATAAAAAGTCAAATTCAGCAGACTATATGTTATTAAGAAATAAGAATCCAGATGGCTAGCTAAGGTCAAGCTGAGGCCAGCAGATGCATAAAGAATACACACTTGTATTCCTTTTTAATGTTTAGGGATTTAAAACAAGAGTGTTTTCATTTTGGAGCACTCATTTCAGACTATTTTCTTTAATAAAATACCCTGCCTCTTTGACAAAGGTTAAAATAACTAGAAGCTACCAGAAGTGGGAGACTACAGCATCATGAGTTCAAAGAAACTGTTGCACCTTTTTCTTATCGTTAAAAAAGAACACTAACTCATAACTACTTTTGTTAGAAACCAGAAGCTGTGTTGAGGTCCCTGCATTTTGGGAAGCCTTCCTGTGGCTCACGGGTCTAGAAATCCTACAGAAATCAGTACCGCCTCCTCTTTTCCAGCCATCTGCTCAGCTAAGATGGGCTTGTGACAGCGACCGCCTCTAGCTGCAGATTGGTCCTCTGCAAAGCTTAAGTGGTCGATACAGGGTGCCGAAGCCCACACTTCCCAGTCACAGCAGGTCACACAGAGGAATCACCAGATGAAGGGGTAATCATCACTGCCTGTTACTGCCCGCCACCTCACCGCTAACCTCACATGGGACTTCGCTTCTGAGACCAGGAATCTGCAAACCCAAAGGCAACTTTTTGCGAGATATGGAGATTCTGAGCATCAGCTGTGATGGGGTTAATAGGAAAGACCTTGGTTCCAGCAATAAGTTTAAGAGATGGACTGGTGAGCATTGACATGTTGGAGCCTCACTGCTTCCAGGGTGAAGCACCACATCTCACCACGGGTTTTGCCTGCAGCCATCCCAGGGCAGGCACGGGTCTCTGCCACGTGTATACAGCAAGATCTGCCTCAGATCCTGTTTGGTACTGATGTATCCCAACAGACAACATCTAGTAGCACTGTGACAGAAGACGAGGCCAAGATGAAGCAGTGAAACAGAACTCCAAGGAAGTTCAGAGGGTACTTTTGCTCTCTCAAATCCCCACAGTATAGCCCCTTCCCTCCCACTGAAAATCCTGGTGCCACCAACTGGACAAAATGAGACAAACCATGAGCATCAAGAGCCAGCACCACAGGAGACACAGACCCTACTGCCAGCCAAAATGCTCACAGTTCCTCCTCACTATCTTCTATCACCCTTTCTCCGATAATTCCCTTTATTTATGAGCCGTTCAGAAGTGTGTTCTGTTGTTATACTTTAATTGGCTTATGATTAAGCAAGCAGGCGGTGCTAAGGAGATGAGAAACCGTGGTGCAACACAGTAGAAAGCATTAGATGCCTTATTTCCTCCCTCAAAAAGAACTGTATGGTGCATTTGAAAACACTTTGCAAGTGGCAAGCCAACAAGAAAAGCAGGGCAAATACAGATTTCTACCCTCTTGAAACTAAATCCCTGTGAAGAAAATTATTCTCTCCCAGCACCACGCGCTTCTGACTGTATCAAAATGCATTAAAATAACAATGCTTTTTCCTAAGCTGACCAATCTCAGGAAATGATTTATGGGCTGAAAGCTGTACTTCACTTGCTGGAGACTATATAAGTACCGGGCTGCACCAGTTATTCACAGCGCCACGCTTTCCCCAACAAAAGACAACACTGATTGCAATTACTTTCATGGAGACGGAATGAGTCAAAAAATAGCATTTTGAGCTTAAGATTTTGGACTTTATGGGTCACAGCAAGGCTATTAACACCAAATGGAACAATTTTAAAAACAAGTATTTTATTACCTAATTTATTTAGTGAACTTGCCTCTTTTAGAACTAGTGTGTGAAACTTGGGGAACTTTCAAAGCAGAAGCTCTTTACTCAGAAGTAAGTAGTAGCTTCCTTAAAACACTATGCTGTGTTACAGAAATACCTTAATAAAGACTAAAGTGACTGAAAACCAAAGATGACTGACCCATCTGATCACAAGGACTGCAGCCTCGTGTAACAGAGGACTTCAGATACTTCAGCACAATTTAGACCTTATACTACATGAGTCACATACAGTATGGGAAGTCCTAAAGAAAGCTCAGTTACATAGGGACCCATGTCGTAGGTACCGGTCTTTACATTCCTGATCCACTTTCAATTCACACATTTGAAAATGGATTCACAGATCTGGAGACAACATTACAGGGCAATAGAAAACCCATTTTCTGTTTAAAATCACTGCGCTGATGCATTTGCTAACAAAACCTTTTACTTTCTATTTTGAAGATACTGCAATTTTAAAAATCACCTTCTAGCTCAGAAACTATTTCTGTAGCCATAAAGAAGAGATACTAGATCTACTTTAAAAATAGAGTGAACCATACTGCTTAGAGATAAGAGCATGATGCCACAAGTAAAGGTCTTACTTTCACTTCTACAATCATGTTCTGCCCATCACATCACATGCAAGAGGACATGGCAACACTTGCAGTCCTCAGTCCAATGTTTGGGGATTGCAACGTGTCAGGCAACGAGCTCTGCTGAGGGCAAACTTCTGAGCTAGAAAAGTACAAGCAAGGTGAGTGATTTCAAAACCTCCTTACCCAGGAGGAAGGGCAAATTTCTGTGGTGGTCGTACAGAGGCAGAAAGCCCTGGCACATGCTCCCAGAGCTGAAAGAGGTGGCTCTTTCTGCACACATGGAATATACCACCAGATTCCAGCAGTGTGAAACACCTCTCAGTGTTGCCAGATATAATAGCCACCATAGCCCACAAGTTCCCTTTGTCAAGAGCAGAGCCACACACTGTTGGAGGGCAGATGCTGGAGTCGGTTCTACAACCCTCCCAAGCTCAGGATGAGTCCCATCTCACTTACAGAATCAGCCCTGCACTGCAGCTTACAGAGGTCCACAGGGTGGAACTAAGCCAGCTCAAGTTTTTTTAGCTGTCTTCTTCTAGATCAGTACCAAGGAGTAATGGGCCTGAATCCTGAGAAAAAGATGATTTTCCTTTCAACCACAGGACCTGAAAGACTTCATTTTTTCAGCACACTGCCACTGAGATCAGTACCCCACGGCTCCCTCAGCTCTAATAGCAAGTACCAAACACCTTACAGGATCCGATCCGACTTAATTCTAGTTTATATCTATGCATAGGCTTAATACATGCAGGCTTTGCCTGAGAGTGGGACCCATTTCAGGAGGCAGTGCACACACTGAAAAGAGGTGTTGGTTCTTGAGGAGTTTACAGCCCGAAGTAGACAAACAGAAGAGGGAAAAGGAAACCTCAGTTATTCCCACATACCCATGTTTACGACGCAGACGCTCTCTGTAATAAACAAACAACTTTTAATTCAGCATTATGCAGACTACGCTCAAGTGTGAGTTACATACACCAGGAAAGTTTCTGCCTGTGGTCTGCCATAAACTGTCTCCTATTCCCCAGGTGCTGCTGTGCTATTGCCTGCTCCCTGCCACTGAGTTTTGCAGATTATCTGTGGATTCATTTTCAAGGAAAATAGTTTTAAGAATTGTGTTGCGTTGTGCCCAGCTTTGGTTTCTTGAGGGTTTTTTTAAAGATTTTGAATTAGGGGCAATGAAGATAAAATGCCTCACCTGGAAACACACACAGGCTCTATAGCACATCAGGGAAATCCATGCAAGATTTTTTAGGTTTGAATCTGAGCTCTAGCAGCAGCATCCTTGTTCCCACTTAGATAAGAGCTGCATTGTCTGTGCACAGTAAACAGATCCTATGGGCCATAGGCCTGAAGTTTATCTTAAGCTCCTTTAACAGCACTGCTCATCATTCAAAGGAAAATTTGTGACCTTTGGTGACATCTCTCTGGAAGGAGCTTTCATGTCTGTTGCTCTGAAATGATTAGATGGTGGTATTTTTAATGCAAACTAAGAAATCCCAGTGCTTGGCTGCCGCTTATTCCCAGGCATTAAGAAAGAGATTTCTCCAGGTTTTGTAGGAACTGGTGAAATAGATAACAGGAAATGAGCAGTGGAGTAGCAGAGAGCTTTGTCCAGCCCCTCCTTCCTTTTGCTACTGGAAGCCTCACCCTTCTTGTGCCAAAGGGCACCCTCCAGCCACATATTAATCAGAAAAAGTGGTCCAGAAGAGGCAACAACCAAACTGGAGGTGTGAAAGGAATGAAAACCTTGCTCAGTCCGCTATTACAAACGGACAGCCATTCCTTATTCCAGCAGGTGCCTCTGAGCACCGACCAGGACGTTTTTCTGAACAAGAGCTTCAACACCCTCCCCAGGAAGGAACAAACATCCACCTCTTCATTGGACTGGCCACAATGTGGTATGTTTTCTCTCCTCTGCTGCATGAGGACCAAACTGCATAAGCAAGGAGGGTATCAGGTAACAGATATGCAGCACATTACCTTGGGGGAGATGGAGCCCCCAGTTCTAAGTGTGCTTTGGGGATGATGCCGTAAGACTATGGGAACAGGACTGGGTCAGATCTGCCAATGAAAGGATGATACCCTACCTGGTAATGACAATACCAGATGTCAGAAAGATAAAACTGTGCCTTATTGATACAACTGCACCTCACAAGCACACTTGCAATTCTCTACACATACCTGGTCAGAACTGTATCTCTGCCTAGAGAGGTATATTGTCACCAAACCCCACTCAAAACACACACACTGACCTAAATGGCACAACCCTATATTGTACCAGTAGAGAGAAGGGCCTCAAAGCAGAACCTAGTTTAGGTAGACCTCAAAGTTTGATCACCAGTACAATACCTGGTCATGGCAGCAAAACCATCAGTACTCTTGAAGTCCACGTGGCATCTGAACCAAGCCTCCCTGAGGTGATTCAGATAGGATCAGCCTTTATTAAGGTTTCATTCATTCAAGTCCCTTGCATCCACATGTGTAGGGCAAATTTTATGATGACCTCTTATTACTAAGCCGGCTCATTTCCCAGAAAACATATGCCATGTGAAGTAGTTCACCCCAAATTACTCCAAACCAATTAAAACTGGTTTAGAAATTAATTGCCTCTTGGCTGAGTGTATTTTTGTGAAGCTGTATTTTGTTTTCCTTATTGACTGTCATGGTCTTTTTATGCCCTTGCTATACTCCCATCATGGGATTTTAGCCTGAAATTACTTCAGGGAAAGTAGTATCTTCCCCCTCCTGGGGGTGAAGAGCCCAGAGGAGGAGAGTGCTGGAGGCTTTGCTGCATCCAAGTTTAATGATGGGGATAGTGGGAAACAGGAATCAAGTCTGAGACAGAGAAGTTCAAAGGCCTACTACCAACATCTGCTAAGTCCAGTCTGACTTCAAGGCAGAACGAGAACATGGTGCTCTTCACTCAGGAAAAACAAAGTCATAAAGAGAGGAGAAGCTGCCACCAAAATAACACCACCAAAAATTTGTGTCTGAATTCTGTAAAGACATATGGTGTCCCAGTAACAAGCTCCACCAGAAGTAAATAAGGACACAACTCATCCTGAACACATGTGACAGTGGGCCATAAAGTCTGGGAAACAGTGAATATCCTGTAATCCAGTACATGTGCTCGGTGTCACAAGATAAATAATCAATTTGCCTTATTTAGGATACATCCTCCTGCTGTCATGCAACCTCTACTTGGCAACAGCACAGCTAAGTGAAACCAACCCCTTATGTATCAGTAATTACTGGATAAAAGTTTAATTTTGCTATATTCTAGTATCTTCGTGGCTCGCTCTGAAAAGTTAGCCATGGCATTTTCAATTCAGATGGATATAGGAGATGGCAATACCTTAGTCACAGCTTCACAAGTAACAGGTGAAGAGGATTTAACCAACCAGCACAAACTCTGAGGAAACAGAAGAAATGTTGAAATAAAGACTGAGCATGCACTCAATATGAAAGTTAATGGTTTAAAGCAAGAAAGTCATAGAATACTACTAAACCATTCTCTGCATTTATTTATGCACTTGTAATAAATTTGCTTCAGCAATCTTCAGTTGTTGATTAACAACTGATGAAGAAACAGTCTCAGTCACACTACCTCCATGTGGCTGTTCTAATGCTAGGACTAATGGGTGCTTGTATGACTCAAGAGGTTGAAAGAGGGGACCCACTTTTGCATATAATGCATGTTGCAAACAACTTGTTCCAATCTTCTTATTTCTAAGAAAAATAAGGCAACCAGTTAAAAGAAACAAGCAATCCACCATGATCTTTCTACCTACAGAAAAATAATCTTGCAGAAGAGATTTTCTCACCTGAACTAACAATTGGACTATGCTGCACACGAGACACCACCTTGCATGGTGAAGGCTAGCATGTGTCTTGGTTTCCAAAGATAAACTACAGAGCCACAAGTGCACAAAAAGCTTCTTTCATACTGCAGCATGCACCAACATAAAAAGGCTGCCTTTGCACAAGGGCAGCTGTGGCCTCACGGACCCCTGAGAATGAGACTTGTCTCCCTGAAGCCATGTATCAGAGGCTAGCGAAGTCCTGCAGCATAAAGATGCATCTCTCCATGTACCCACCAAGCTGCTTGCAGCTGTCCCATCCTGGTACCACAGACAGTCCTGATGAGCACCATGTGCCAAATACCTTTTTGCCCAATCACTGTTACACCAGTTGCAAGAGCTTATTGATTATAACTGAGCCCAAAGGATCCCCCTGCTAGAAGTTGTTTCCATAACATTAATTTTTACTACTGACTAATAGATCCGCCTGATGGAAAATAATTTCCAAAAGCAAGACAGAAACCAGCATCAGCTGGCAACAGTTACAGGACCTCACAAGAGGGGAAAGGAGGATAATTGCTGTGGTCTGCCCTACGGATGGACAGAGTTCAAATCTGGTGTCCAACTTCCAGCATTTTCCCACAGCTGAGAAGATGCACAAATGGAGACTAATCACTTCTAGCATATTTTGTAATCCTGAAACATGGACAAGAAAGCTACAAGCCATCTCAAAGGTCTGCACCATTTGCATGTTGTTAACGAGCCCTGTTCTGTAAAAACATGCGTCCTCGGTGGGTTTATGGAGAACATATGTAGGGACTTCTGCCACTGGGATTTCTATAGATGGAAAGAATAAATAACACACAGAAAGGAACTACACTGTAGGAAACAGTGCCCTAATTTTGACAGCATATGTTTTAATGTACTGTTTGCAACCAGTCAATAAAACCACACAAATCTGTTTGAATATGGAAATGAAAGCATTTCAACGTGAGTTTAATTTTTAAGGTTGAGCCCACACAGCCGCATGTGTTGTTAGTAAACCATTTAGAAGAAATAGAATTTATTTTAAACAACCTCTTCGGTATTTCCCCACCACCACCATTCTTACCTTTAAACATTCAGCTAAGTCTATCACAATTCATTATAATTATGTAGATGTGTGAATTAAAAACATCTTTATCTGTATAAGCATAGAGTATACCTAAACACTTCCACATTACACCGTAACTACACCTTAACCAGCAAGGCATGGGATGTCATTACACCAAGTTACTCTACTAAAGATGATCAACCAAGACATAAGATACAACCAGCAAAATGTGGATGTTTAGTGCTTTTGATACGTAAGGGTTATTACATGTGTATCTGTAGCAGCCAGGAGCATTTTAGAGGAAACTGCTATTTGGGAACCAAATCAAGCCAAAGCTCTACCAGTTCCCCATGAGTAACTAGGAGGTGTATTTTAGTAGTTAATATTAAACGATAAATTCTCCCATTCTGCCAACATCATTAACGTCACTTTTCGGCATAATGACAGCCCCTGGCAAGGGGCTCTGCAGTGACAATTCCAATTAACTTTCTTTATCTTTATCTCACAGGTCACCTGTTAAAAAATGCATGTTTACTCCGTCTTCCCTCAGAACAAGACAGACTGCAGCGGAGGTGAAGTGTTCTTCTAAGTCAAGTAGGTCAGGCAGTCTCAGCTCCACTTTGTACAAGTCACTCCGCATCCTGTGCACGTTGTCATTTGACATGCCATCCTCCCCGGCTTCCGGCTGTGCTGCCTGGTGTCCTGCAGACAGGCTGGTCCTCCTTCCCTTAGCAGTGAAAGAGGACCCAAAGAGCAACTGTCTGCACCTACAGACCTCAGCAAAAAAAGCTCCCACTAGCAAGAGCAGCTTTTCTCATATCAATATCTAAACTAGTCCACTGTGCTCTCTTCACCGATTAAAGCAGCTCCTTGGGGGCTCAATACAAAACCCAGTGAAGCTGCTAGAAGTCTTTACTTAGACTTTGAACCAAGTTCTGCTGACACCACCATACATGTCCCACAAGATACACAAGGGGAAGAGGCAGACAATGTGTTTTAATCTTATCCGGTATTCCCCTGACCTTAAGGAAAGAGTGTAAAAAGGATCATTCTGTTACATCAGGAGTGCCAGGGACCTAAGAGATGATTTCAGGAATCCACCACAAGCTGATTTCACAGCATGGCATACAGTGCAGTGACAGCTACCACCTGAAGACACCAACCAAGTTGCAACGTGGGGAACATCCTCAGAGGAAGCAAATCTGTTTCCCTCTTGGATGCAGCTCTACAGAAAGCCTGTTTCTAGGAGCTGAGAATTTGCCCCTGTGGACATCACCTCCAGTCACTATCCCGCTCCCAGGAAGACGGTTCCCTCTCCCAAAAGGGAACTTACACATCAAGGCTGAGACCATGCAGACCATCGTATCTGGGTGATTATGATACCAAGCAACAGAACCCACATAACATCAAAATCTCTACAGTCATAGGACACAGATGGACTGAAAAGGGACATGGTCCCAGAACAAAGGAAACTTCCAAGTTTCTTAGACCATACCACAAAGAAAATCAACATTTGTTCAATTATCCATAGCCCTTTAATGGATGCATGGGTCAAATGGTCATGTTTTACATGCGGACAAGCCCAGAAGAACTGGCAGCATACAAACACAGACAAATTCACCACATACCATGACAAGGTTAGACAAAGAAAAAAACCAGCAGGAAGGTGAAGCTGCATATTCACCAAGAGGGTTATCAAGCACCAGAACGGGCTGTCAGGGAAGTGGTTGAGTCACCAACCCTGGAGGTATTTCAAATATGCATAGACATGGTGCTCAGGGACATGGTTTAGTGGCTGGACTTGGTATTGCTATGTTGAGTTGGACTTGATAGTCTTAAAGGTCTTTTCTAACCAAAATAATTCTATAGCTCTAATTAAAATGCTAAGATCAGTTGTTAGATCTCAACTCTCTGAAGGAGAACAAAAAACAGCAGTGTGGAGGTCACTGCCTTGAGTCCAGGCGCATTTCTCTTTATATGGCCTTCAGTATTGTCGCAGTTTTGCGAGGTTGGGTGCTGGAAAAGAACCAGGGGGCACAAAATGGCTGCTGTGAGGAGCTGCAGGAATTCTCTGGAGCTCCAAAATGTAAACAATCCAAGGCCAGAATCATTGTTGACCAGGGCCAAGCCAATGAGAGATAGTCACAGCGCCTCTGAGAATCACATATAGGAGAAAACAACCCAGAAGCAGCTGCATTTTGCCACGGGAGAAGGGAGTGAGAAGATGTAATGAGCTGTGCACACCAAGGCCGGGAAGGGGGAGTTGGCGCCCCAGGTGCCGGACAGAAAGATGCCCCTGCAGCCCGTGGAGAAACCCCATGGTAAAGGCCGAGACCCCACCTGCAGCCCGTGGAGGGGCTCCACGCTGGATGGAGCAGGTGGAGACATAGAGAAGACACTGTGACCCTTACGCTGAAGCAAGCCCCTGCCAGCACTTGGAACCTACAGAGATGAGCGAGCGAGAGAGAGAGAATTGCACTGGTACAGGTTTGCTGGGGGAGGCTGGTGTGCCCCGTGTGAGGACTTGGACTGAGAGACATTGTGATTTATTGCTGCCCGCCACAGCAGGGATCCAGGCGGAGCAGCTGATGAGACACACGGAGAAAGTTCCTGGAGGACTTGTCTCTAGTACCGGGGCCTCTCATGGCGCAGCAGGGGGAGGGTGTGTGGAATGGATTTCCCCCCCCCGGCCGAGAAGGAAACCAACTTGCAAGGAACTGACCGAAGCCCCCGTCTCCCAGTCCCTGCCCCCCTGTGCTGTGATCGGGGGGAGGAAGGGAGTGAAATCATGACTAGATTGAAGTCTGCTAAGGAGGGAGCGGGGTGGGGAGGTAGAGGTGTTTTAAGATCTGGGAAAGGAAAACAGCTCATGAAGTAACCGAGAACCCCATTATTATTTCCTAGTCCCTGCCCCCCCCTGTACTGCGAGCAGGGGGGGAAGAAGGGAGTAAAATCATGGCTAAAGGGAATTCTGCTTAGAATGGAGGGGTGGGGGGAAGGTGCTACTGAGAACCCCATCGTTCCCCAGTCCCTGCCCCCCCTGTACTGCGAGCGGGGGGGAAGAAGGGAGCAAGATTCTGATTAAAGTCTGCTAAGAAGGGAGTGGTGGGGGGAACGTGTTTTTAAGACCTGGTTGCATTTGTTTAAGATTTGATTGCACTCCTGACTCCGGTTCTTCACTGTTCTTTCTAGTGTAGTGTAATAAATTAGAATAGTTCTTTCCTGCACTGTGTTGAGTCTGTTTCGCCCATATCATCGCTGATAAAATGATCTCTCCTTGTCCTTATCTTGACTCCTAAGCCTCTTAATATATCTTTTCTCCCCTGTCCACCTGGAAAGGGGAGTAAAAGACTGGTTTTGGTGGGCACCTGGCCTCCAGCCAGGGCTAAACCACCACAAGTATCAACAACTGGGTCTTTTATTAGGCCAGGAAACAACTAAACCCCTGGCCTTTTGATAGCTTTGTCTTGACACAAAGAGAATTCACCCACGAAGTGGCTTTCCTGATATTTTCAAGACCCAAGGTGCCCACAGGAGTTTCATATAACAGATGCCATGTAATATACCTTTGGCCCCAAGGTTTTTAGGCATCAAGAATGTTAAATGCTGGTGTTTTAAGTATCACAGTAAAAGCATTCACCTTTCCTGCTTACACAAGCACTTGCTAGGCTAGTGCCCTCCCATGCTACAGACTGCAGTGTTTTGCTTGCTCCAAAAAACAAAGCACTCTCACTTAGCTCTTTGCACTTACCCCATCAACAGCATGTTCTCACAGCAATGTCTTCAACCTGCAAATTCCCTGGGCGGACTGAAATCCTTTTGCAAGATCTAGGTCCAATCTTGGCAAGTTACTGACCCAGTCACTCTAGTTTCAAGACAATACAGGGCACATGCAGGCTTTAGATAACAATATAAGTGCATATATTTTAATTATCTACCTCACAGCTTCCAGATACATGAAAGTTTGGGGGTTTTCCACACATTTTCTAGATAAGAAAGCCAAATAATGTAGCCAGGTGTGAAGGCAGGAATAAAATGACTCATCCCAAGTTACAAAGCCATCAGTGAAAGATATAGGAGAAAACCGCAAGCAATTCCATGTAATATCTAGAGAGCTCTATGTTAAACACAGAGGACTCTTTATGGTAAGCACCACAGAGTTGTCCCATCACATGGGATACTTTGTGGAGACTGTGGATTGCTCCATTTGCATCCTCCTCCTCTCCCCCTCCCAGAAACTGCAACTTGTAAGCAGGATGAAATCACTGGGGTTTCCAAGGATTGCAAGTTGCATGACTGGAGCCTAAAAAGACAAGACACAGACCTGAAATGCTAAAGCGAGGAAAAGCCTAAAGGCAAGACAACCTAAGCAACAGTCGGCAAACGTGCAATCATTGACCAAAAACCTCCAAGCACCCCTTTCCACAGGCACCCGGCAGATGCAGCAGCAGGCCCCCATCAGTGTGCTGCCAGCCCTGGGGAGACCTGTTTCAGGGGATGCTGAGCTTGCACGTGTTTAACCTCTGTCTGGGGATGACAAACACCCTCAAATCTTCCAGAACATTCCTGCTTTCTTGCACTTTCTGAAAGTCTCATGATTTGGGCTGTTTGTCAAAGGGAGGAATTTCACTTAGGCACTTCAATGTTTGCAGCCCTTCAGAAAGTCTTCAGCACTGATGTTGAGAACACCTGGACAGAACAGACCAATAAAACATGAGCTGTGGACCAGCTCCTGCTCCCCCTCACACGCAGTGCTGCAGACCTTCTGCAGCTGGCTTTGGACTTGGTCCAGGGATGCAAAGACCTTCAGTCTGCACAGCACTGCCACGCAGACAGCAGAACAGGCCACTGGCTTCGGAATCAGTACTATCTCCTGACAGCAGGTAAGCTGCCTGACCTGGACACGAACAGGCACAATGAACAGTGTTTACAATGTGTTACACATTTGCCATTATATTTTTATTACTGATAGCCCAGTAAAATTCCTTCAAGCCTCTCAGCTCTTGCTAGAAAAAAATTTTACAGAGTTCCCTGAAGCATCTTCCATGTCCAACACTTGTTCTTTTCAGAGGCTTGTATTTGATTCCCACCTAATATATTAAATCATAAAATGTATTTTGGCTTTCAATCCTTAATGCTTCAGCTATTGTTTATATGGCTACTGTCTCCTGTTTAAAGCAAAGCACCCTATTAAAGTGCAGTGATTAATCAGGATGATAAATGCTGCAGTAAGGCCCCTGCTATCAATCACATTTCTTGCACAGAAAAGCACTCATGCCAAACAGGAGAGGGAAGGCTCATTTCCCACTATTGTAGAAAGATTATTTTCTGTTAAGAAAAGCAGCAGCTCCTTTATCCAACAATGAATGCAGACTGACCAGCAGTTTCGAGACCTAGTAAGATATGGTTAAAGACTGTAATAAAACAAAGTTATCCTGCGTGAAAGAGGACAGATGGCAGCCACACAATAGCTGTAAAGTCTATTTAAACAGATAAGTAGTCTTCCTATGCCCACCCCAGCTCTAGACATGTGCTGATTCAAAGACCGGCTCTCATTGCATGAAACCCTCTAACCTGAAACAGGTGCAGAGGTCACGGCTTTTCCTTCCACACACTCATTTACAAATTTGCCCATTCTCTCTGTCAAGCACAAAATAAGCAAAGCTTGGGACAGATGCTCCTGCCCAGCAGCGATAAGCTACGCCTCTGTGCCTTGCAAACATACGCACAGGACCCCGGGACAAAGAAACACAGCTCTGAGAGGCAGATGATTGCTGCATGGGAAATGCAGTGGCCAGCCTGACAAGCCCAGCACTTCACTGGATTTATGAGCCCCAGCAGAGGGGTGCACGAGTGATGACTGCTTCACTTCAGAGATGCAGGCTGTCCCCAGGAAGACTTTCTATACAGAGAACCAGCGACAGGTACAGGGGAAAAGGAACAGAAAACCTCCAGTGCTAGCCAGGCAGCCAGAGCAGGCAGGCTGCAGTGAATCTTGAGTGACATGGAGCGGTGAAAGACTTAATTCAACTAAGCAGGCAAGGGCCTCAGATCCCAGGCCAATTTCTGCTACAGGGAGCATTTTACCAAAACCGAAAGGTAGTGATGAGCCTGAGAAACTGGGAGCTGGAGACAAGCGGAAAAGACAGAGGGGAGACATCATGGTGCTGGTGAGACAGGCCAGCACAGCAAGTTTCTGTAAAGTCTGATGGCCCCTTTCCCCTCAGATGCTGCAAGACTGGGGCTTTTAATATTGCAAGGATTATTCCGATCCACAGGCTTAACCTTCCTACAGCAAACCTGCAGAGAGAAGGAGTGCCACTGTCTGTTGTTAGGCGATCCATGGGGGCAGCCTGGCCAGTGAGCACTTCGGGCACAGCCAGCAGCCACTGCTTCCCACCTGACTGACACCCCACGCTGCTTTGTCTTCACATCTTCCGATGATCCCTGCAAGCAGCATTGCTGGATGAAAGCGCTCAGGATTCATTTCTCAAACACTCATGGCTTTAAATCCTCAAAAGCCTTTTTAAGCTCTGTTATAACATATGACTTTCTTTCCCATGACATAGTTTATTAAACAGCTATTTCTTCCCCTTGTTTTAAGAGGAATAAGGGCATAACCACAAGGAAGTGTACTAGCACTGTAACACAAATTGAATCCAAAGGTGATAATATTTTTTTGGCAGAATGCATATGAGCGGTTTGGGCCCCTCATTACATTTAATATGCTGTACAAAAAGAACTTCAGATGGAAGGGAGACATTCACATCTGGGACTACCCTTCACTACAAGCCTAGGCTAAGGCTTTTCAAGTCAACAGTCAGTTCCTTACATGCTAGATTAGGCCCTGTAAGAGTATTTTAAAAAATATTATTTTATCAATTTTACTTGAGTGACAGTATTTCAGAACACCTAAAGAACCCATTTGCCTGATCAGATGGAAACAAGTATCACCCCTTGGACACATGTAAAGATAAAAAAACCCAAAAACAAACTAACAAAAAACTACCCCAAAACCCAAATGTCCCAAACACTGGGTTTTTAGAAGAACGGAATTCTGAGTGAGTGGAAGAAGGTATACAACTTTTTTCCCCCCCAACATGGATTTGAAGTCTACTTTTCTGTATGATTACACACATATATACACACAAGCCAAATTCATACTTGGTTAAAGAAAGAAGCAGCTTTGTTTCAGGGATCAGTTTGTCCACAGAACTTATTGCAACAGACCTCAGACAAATAACTTCGAACTCCAGCACCCCTTTGCTGATACAAGGAAGGAGAGTTAATTTTGGTATCTCTCCTACCTCTTTGGATACTTCAGAAAGGAATTTTATGTGTCAAGACAGTGTTATTACAAGGAATCCTCATAATAAATAGAGTTCTGGAAAATCTAAATACAAACACTAACAAAAAGGCAGGGAGGGGATCACAAATATTTTTCAAACCTGGCACCATGGCTGAATACTTATGTTTGCCTGCTGGGCACAGATTAACCTTTAACAGATGAAGAACAAAAAAATAGGGTTTGGATTGTACAGTCAGCAAGTATTTTGTAGGACGACATGACAGTTTCTAATCGCAACACAAAAGGTGAGGTGACTCCAGTGCTCGAAACAGGAGCAGGAAAAAAGAAAAGAGAAAAAAGAAAAGAAAGGAAAGAAGGACAATACGGGCGGTCTTGCTGCTAGATCTCTCAAACTGGTGTCAGGACCAGGGCCCCCCAGGCCAAGTCTTGCTCAGGAGCACTGCACAGTCTTCAGCAAAAGTGCAGTTGCTGTAACAGGAGGGCTGGTGTCCCAGCCCCGGAATGACACAGCTGGCAGCAGTAAAGGTGGCCCTCACACGCAGCAAAGAACAACCTCACCAGCACAGAAACAGCACCTCCTGGCCACAAGCAGACCCTGCAAGGCTTCCATGTATACCGCTTGCACGGTCTAACTGCAGCAACACAGCTGCACCGAGCCTTCTGCCTTGGAGGATCTCGACCTGCGCCAGGGCTGCCGGGCACAAACACCCAGGAACAGGGCAGTTAGACCTGACGCACCCTCCTGCTGGTGCTGCCCTGCATTCGGTATGCTACACAGAATTAAACACCATGTGTGCCCTGCGAAAACTTATGAATGAGGAATGATAGCACGCAAAAAAGAAAGGGTCTAAGAGTTGGTAGAACTGTAAATATCACTCTGAAGTGAAACAGTTACAGGAGAAGAACAATAAAAATAACAGGATTCCATCATAATAACAAAATGCTCACATAAAAGCTCCCAAGAATACTTCCTAGCCAGTCCCCTTGTACTCGGGACCATACAAAGACACATCATACTAAAAGTTCTTAATGATCAAACTCTCTGACTATCCAGCTCTTAGACCCTCCCTTGGCAAACACCACTGAGGGCACACAGCAGACTGAGATGCACACCGATTCGGAATGACACTTAGTCTCCTTTTGTCTGTGATACAGCTGTGGAGAACTTTTGGGCTTGCTTGTTTTTTTAATTCCAGTATTCTTTAGTGAGCTCCTTACAGGAGTTATTCTTGGTTTGTATACTGTTTGCAAGCCACATGGATGCATTACTTGTATCATGGAGAGTGGTTTCCATCCCTTCTGTTCTATAATTAATCACTGAAGCACTCAAGTTTCCTGCTTGCAATGTACATAATTGCACTGAAAGTTTTTACTCATGCTGGCCAGTTACACGACCGTAAAACTACTGTTAGTACTTATATACACATCAGCCTTGAATTTACCCTTCTGTAATTACTTCCACAAGTGTTTGCTGAAAGACATTTTTACTAACAGACACTAAATACAACAGCCTAAGAATAAGCACGTTCATTTAAATATTCAGAGGCATTTTGTGCAGTTTACAGGAAGGGCTGCTGCAGCAGTAAGGAATTCTGGTCGTGTCTCACAGCTGCTGTCACTAACACTGCTGCTCTTACTGTTCATTCCATAACACTGCCACTACAAGTAATAGCTCTGATCCTTGCTTTAATGATTATTAATATGCTCAGATGTATTGCAGCAGTACTTTGTGGCAACTTTCCGTAGGACTCAGTTCTCTCTAGGCATTGCTGCTCCATCCAAGGAGAAAGCAAGCTCCTGCTCAGGGGAACATCCAGCGCAGCTCAGAGTACAGGGAGCCCACAGCACCAGGCGCTGAGAGCACAAACCTCTGCAGATCTCAGCAGCTATTGAAGAGGGACAGAGGCCCCACTGGTATATGTATAGGACTATGAGAAGGGGTAATCACAGAGTTTTCTATCTCAGATTTCCATCTTCTCTGAGGACATTCTGCACATTACTGAGCATCCCAATTTGTTGTTTTAACATCTATCCTATGACTATGAAAAAAATATTATCAGTGCAATCTTGACTCATTCTTTGGCATCTAATGTTCCTCCTTTAGCTTTATCAGCATGTTGCTAAACCCAAGAAAAGATTACTCAACTGTTGTCTTGTTCTTAGGAGATTCAGTGCATACAGTGTAGAGGCTTTACATTGGCTCTAGCAGAACCCGTGTTATGAGCAAGGAGCTTGCTGCACAGCACATTCAGCTGCACTTTGTTTCACTTACAAAGGAAGCATGTGTGTTTCAAGCTTCTTACTAACTTCAGAAACAGCCAAAAATCAACTGTCAGACTATACTCAACTTTGCCAGGAGCATGGAGAAGTCACCAGAGCACTGTGTCATCAGGTCAGGGATCATCATCAGCTGGTCCTGAAAGCAGCTGAGCACCTCCATGGCTGGCCAGCATTACACCCCACTGTAGAAGCAGGATGAGACCTCGTGACACAAATTTGCTGGCATACACTGAATATACAGCAGTAACTAAGCACTGATTTAACATCAAGTTAGCAATACAGGTATCAGTCATCTTCAGTCACCCTAACCTTGAGTTATACCTCATTAAGTCAATAGGGTGGACCCCAAGGCCACCACAATATCATGCTAAGAAGTGCTGAGAAGAGTTTTGGACTCAGGCAAGTAAACCCACCCTTAAACAGATCTCAGTTAAAATGCTGCATCTACTGAAATCCTAAAGCAGGAAGTTCTGCCCTACATGATTAAACATTAACGGCTTTGTACCTCCTCTGACCCCAGTCAGAGACCACTTCAGATGGACTGTGACTGCAGACTGGGGTTTTGACATCTCAGTCTCAAATATTTTTAAAAATAGTAGGGGAATTTGGAAAACCTGCACTGGCAAGAGGCATATATCCTGGTGAAACTCCAGATCAACTGTACTGACATCCTATCTTGGAAATTATCAGCACAGAAATACCAATAAAACCCTAACACTCTTCCCAATGCTCACAGTGGATGCAAAATAAAGTTGCAAGAGAGTAGAAGTGACCACCCATGCATTACTGCCAGAACACACAGGGCCTGACAGCATAAGGATATATCAAGTAGGTGAACACTCAGACACCAGTTCAGCACCAGTTCCTCTGCAATACTACATATGCAGCTGACTGTGCATGGAGTCAGCAGGGATTTGTAAAAGAACTTTTCACAGAGACATGTTGTTTGTCAAAATGGGTGTTTCAGGATGTGCTACACCCAAGTCCCCAGGGCTGTCACACATCCCTTTTTCTCACCAAATTCAGGGCTATGGGTTCTACCATAAGATTAACATTTTCAGTATTAAATGCATGCTGTATTGATGTTGCATGGCAAGGTTTTGGTAGCAGGGGGCTGCAACGGTGGCTTCTCCAAGAAGCTGCTAGAAGCTTCCCCCATGTCCAGCAGAGCCAATGTGAGCTGGCTCCAAGACGGACCCACCGCTCAGCAAGGCCAAGCCCATCAGTGATGGTGGTAGTGCCTTTGGAATAAAGTTAAGAAGTGAGTGGGGGCGCCTGAGAGTGTGGAAACACCAATTGTATCCAGAGAGGAGTGAGAAGATGAGAGGACCAACCCTGCAGACACCAGGGTCAATGAAGTAGTAGGGGGAGGAGTTCCTCCAGGTGCCAGAGCAGCAATTGCCCTGCAACCTGTTGAAAAGACCACAGGCTGTCCCCCTGCAGCCCGTGGAGGTCTATGGTGGAGCAGATATCCATCTGCAGCCCATGGACAGCCCCAGACCAGAGCAGGTGTATATACCCAAAGAAGGCTGTGACCCCATGGGTAGCCTGTGCTGGAACAGGCTCCTGGCAGGACCTGTGACCCCATGGAGAGAGAAGGCCATGCCAAACAGGTTTGCTAGCAGGACTTGTGACCCCAGGGGGAACCCATGCTGGAGCAATTCCTAAAGGTCTGCACCCCATGGAAGGGAACCATGTTGGAACAGTTAATGAAGAACTGCGGCCTGTGGGAAGGACTCATACTGGATAAGTTGGTGTAGAACTATCTCCCGTGGGAGGGACCCCACACAGGAACAGGGGGAGAGTATGAGGAGTCTTCCTCTGAAGAAGGAAGAACAGCAGAGACAACATGTGATGAACTGACCCCAACCACATTCCGCATCCCCCTGTGCCACTCAGCGGGAGGAGGGAGAGAAATCAAGAGTGAATCTGGAAGAAGGGAGGGGTAGGGACAATAGGTTTATAAGATTGGTTTGTATTTCTTATTATCCTACTCTGATTTGATTGGTAATGAATGAAACTAATTTCCCCAAGTTGAGTCTATTTTGCCTGTGACCGTAATCAGTGAGTGACCTCTCTCTGTCCTCATCTCAACCCAAGAGCCTTTCCATCTATATTCTCTCCACAGCCCAGCTGAGGAGGGAAACGAGAGCAGCTCTGGGGGACACCTGGCCTCCAGCCCCCCCCCAGATGGATGCTGAGCCGCTCAGTGCGCAGGTCCCTTCGGGCATCTGGATGGAAGTGACGGGAACCACAGACACACAGGCAACTGGATGATAGAGGGAGTTTTTGTACTGACATTTAATACACAGCTCTCCGATCTCTCCCCCACTGCTCTATTTCTGTCTCTAGCAGTCATGAACCTCTTCCCCTTGATGATGAAAAGGCTAAAGAAAGGTACTTTCTCACATGTGACTCATTTTCTTATAGCCAATTAAGGCATACATTTGCATTTAAGAACAAATATACACACAAAGTAAGAAAAAGAAAAGATGAACCCAATTTACTAACCACACATACTGAAAAAAAAATCACCTTACTGCAAGAGCTGGGATGAGTCAGAACACAAATGGAAAGAGCTTCTGCGATTTAGCACCGACTGACACCCAGGGTATTAAAATAAATCGCCCAGGAGTTCTCACAAGCTCCATGCTAATGTGCTCCATAAAACGTCAGGGAAAATGCAGCAGTGCATAACTATCTAGAGGCTTCACTTGGTAGCAAATAATACAATGAATTGTCTGCTGACCACGACAGGGAAAGGAAGTTATTCGGCATCTGCAGCCTTTCGGGGAATGTTCCAGGTTTGTTAGGCATGAGTCAGCAGCATTGCTACTAGAGAGGTTCCTTCCTAGCATGCTAACTGTCTCTCCTGCCTTTCCCAGCCTCGGTATGCTAGTGTAAGTCTCCATCAGGAAGCGGCCACCTCTTGTATAGTGTGGGACAGGTGGACTGACTGCCATTTTTTCAGTTATCACGATAAAAGTCATCACAGACCTGTATGAACACAATATAATTCTATACAGCAGAGGTCCACGGAAACAAGAAGTTACGTTGGTGAGTGAGGGTGGGAGAAACCAAGCCTACTGAGGAATACATTGGTACTGCCTGTTTTACAAAGGCAATAAGGAAGAGCAGGAGGACACAAGCTTCCAGAAACTAACCAGGGAGCCTACAGTCCTTCAAGAACAATGGCAGTCCTGCACCTAATCACTTCTTCCTGTGCTCCAGCTCATCATCCACTGGATTTCTGTGTTTTGATGGTTATTTTCTCGACAGGTCACACAGGGTCCTCCCTAAAGTTACTAAACTGAACTTCTGCTATCTAACTGCCCGTAATATTTCAACACAGCTTAACAGAGAATGAAGGACAGAAACGTAGTCCTCCTGTCCCTCAGATGAAGAAAGCACCAAGATACCCTCACCACCTGCTGCCTCTGACCTTCCAGGCAGATGGTATGTGCACAGGATGGCCGGCCAGCACTCCGGAGCAGCTCTAGCACACACTGTGTCCTTCCCAGTTCACAGCACAGGGCCACAGGGAAACTGGGGTACTCTGATGCAAAGGTAATGGGAAAATGTGGTAGGGAAGGAAGGGAACAGATTATGCAAACCCACAGGAAAACAACTTTCATCAGGATCATGAGGAGACATTAGTTCCAGTTGTCCCCACAGAAAACCAGTTTTATGTGGATTATATTCTCCCCAGCTCATAATTTTTGGAGTCCATTGACCAATTTCAGCCTGCTTTGGTGCAGAAGCAGAGATAACTGTCCTCCTACAAGTCACATGAGAACAGACATCCAAGTAGAAGAGACAGACCCTGCAGATGACCCCTCATTGTCCCAACTGAAAGCCATAACACAGGACCCTTATTTGACACTGAAAAATTTACCTAGAGGGCAGTCTAATCAGTAAAACAGCAGGAAAAGCTTCACTGAGAGTTCTTCAAGCACAAGACACAAATCAATAGGAAAGTCAGCACCATTAATTCCAGTGCTCAGTAAAAATACTCCTTTCATGTAATCATAGGACAAGATAGTGTTAATACTGGTGCTCTAACCCTACGTAAACAAACCGAGGGCATTGAGACCCAGTGAGCACAGCCATAAAGCAGGCCTCCTCCCTACCTCCACAGCACGTGCTAAGAGAGAGGTGTCTAACAAGCAGGGTTAAAAACCAGATGATGATCTCAGGAGAGCGGCAGATACGTAGGCCCAAGCTCGCTCCTGATGCTGGTCCCCAACAAGAGAGCCCATGGGATGAACGGACACCACGGGTTGCTGCTGAATGCCCGTGGCATGCTTGGTCACCATGCCGTTTGTTTAAATGACAGCGAGTGCCAAACATCACGTCATGCTGGGTGCGTGCCCTGGAGCCCACAAACTGCAATTCCACTCACCTCATTGCCACTGCACGCCCTGGCTTCTGTTGCCTTTTTGTATCAGCTAACAAAATGTTTTTCTTTTGATATTCCAAGCCAAGTTATGCTACCCCTGGGGCCTTAGGATGTTTAAATCCTGTCAATCCAGAATTAATTCTCTCCTTGCAGAGTAAGTGCCCCTTACCTCTACTTGAAGAAAATTATATTGTTTGAAATAATTTCCATTTTTGCCAGCACAACATCTAATTTTCTTCTTTGCTGCCAGAAGGAATGATTCGTAATGTGAATCTTAAAAACCCAGATCAAAGGAGGAGGTTAAAATGACTGATAAATCAGAGGTGTAAGAAATGCCTATGTATTGTTTGTTTAAAAACAAACAAACAAACAAACCCCCCCCCCCGGAATCTCCCCACTAACTCTGATTTATTAATAAAATAGCTGGCACCCTTCCTTTGTTTTTAGGAGACCACAGAAGACTGGGAAGATGCTGTGCACAGGAGGTAAGAGATGTTTCCATAGGAGATGAAAACCATTCATCCAAGGGGATCACATTGTCAACAAATTTGACTTGTTATCTGCAGATACAGTAAAAAATAGGCAGTTCAACTCATCTGCTAACACTGCCATCACCTCTATTTGCAAGCGATCCTTCCCCTCCCCATCTCCAATGCTGCAGCAAAACCTTGATTCTGACATCAAGCCCAGCAAGCAGCATTAGTCCTTGAGACAGAGTTTGCAAAACATTAATGAAATCAGAATGAGACTGCAGCTTGGCTTGTCGCCCATGGATAATGGAAGTGAAATTAAAAGTAGAGGGAAGGGAAGGGACTTGCTTATAGCTAAAAAGAGATCACTGAATGCACTTTTTCAAGAATTAAAGCATTTTATACACTATTTACTTCAGGTTTTTCTATTTCAATGGCTCCAGTAAGAATTGATACCAGGAGGAAATAGTATCAAAAGCAACTCAGAAAAACTACCAAGTAAAGCATTCCTTTGAAAAATTTTATTTAGTCAGGAAAACATATTAGGTAAGAAGCCTTCTGCCAAAGACAGAAAAAAATACAAGGGTCAGGAGAACTGAAAGATTTGAAGAAGAGGAAAACAAGGAATAGAATTGTACATAAGAAAAACAGGAGAGAGAATATCCTTTAAAGAAAAAAAAATCACAAATGCTTTCCCCCAGGAAACAGCATCTATCAATCAGCCCTAGCAATTTATTGCAAAGAAACTGATTATTCATCACATTGCTGATAGCAGTGGTCCATGTCCTTGCCAGCACTGACTTTCTGGCTTGGAGTTCCTGTCTGCCTGGGGAGCCAAACTGGACCTTTCAGGAGGCCAGGCTTCCTCGGAGCTATCATCGCTCCTCATTTATCCCGGATAGAACCAGAACTGCCTTTCCTGAAGAACTGCTCACCTTTTTAATTGATTTTGGTTTTCAGAAGGCACCCCGAAACTTCAGACTAAAGACACATGCAGATTTTAATTGCTGCCCTACAAACACATATATTCCAGGTCTAAATGCAGAACTAAGTAGTATGATGAGCTGTAGGACACCTGGGAAGAACACCACATGATAAAGTCTGGTTTGGAAGGTACTGGGTGAGAACTGGCACCTGAGAAGCTAATGCAAGATGGATACACCTTTGTCTCTCCCCACCAAGGTGTGAAGGGAGCACATTTTTAATCCTGCCTGGAGGCTTTTCTTTTTTTAAGGGTACAGTCCCCAATGCAAATCCATGAGATCTGTATTCCTTAACCACTTGACACATCTGAAAGTTCAATACAAAGAAAGTCACTTTGTGGTTTTTATTCTGCAGGGTTTTAGTTACCATTTCCTTTAGAGCATCAAGGGGTTAAAGCAAGAGGAAGAGGATAACAAGCTACTACTCTTGGGAGCTAGCAATGACACTGGCAAAAAACCCCACATAATCTCAGTCTGTTTGCTTCTTTTTGATACATAGAAATAATTCCTGAAGTGGCAGTGATATGTCAAAAAGCCATGAGACAGACGCTCTTCCAGCCCTGCCCCACCCTGTCAGGCTACTGAAACACCATGCATAGCAGCTCCAGGCTGAGACACATGTGGGATTTGGCAGCAGTGAACGGGTTAAAAGAAGTTTCCCTCCTCCCTGAAAGCGATACAGTATGAAACCACCTCTATGCTTTCTGCTGTGTGTCTGATAGATCGTACCTGCTCCGAGCAAGCCAGTAAGTTTAACCCTCTTCTTGCTGATGCCAAAAATATTAAGATAACTCGCATCCGACATGACTGGAGGCAGTTCTGCAGCTTCACCACCCTAACCAAGACAATAGACAAGCACTCAGGTTTGTATCTCACCCTTTGGTAGCTGTGGCTGAAACAACTAATTAAACAGCTACAGCTTATGCGTACGCATCAAAAATAACTTCACAGTGCCTGCCAAAACAATCTGGAAAATCTACACAAAGCAGCAACCAAACGTAGTTTAACAAAACAAAGAACAACAACTATTGTTTAAATAATGACATAAAAGCCCCAGACCCGGAGAACAGCCCACACCCTGTCTCACATTCATTCCACATTCTCAAAATCACATTAAAATACAGAGGTGTCCTACCTTTTGCGATCTGTGAACAAGCAGATTCCAATCAGTGCGTCACATCCAAGACTATATACTGGAGAATCTGTTAAAAAAAAACAAACTGAAAATATTTACTTTGTGCTGAAAACCAGCTTTGAGCTATAAAAAAGTTTTTTTCTCTTATACAAACACATAGATGCACAATGTATACGTACAAGTATGTGTGTATGAAAGGGGGGTGTGTGTGTATAATATGTATTATGTATGCATCAAATATATTTACAAACAACACCACAGAAGTTTATTACCTATACATTTGAATTCATCCAGCGTGCACCGCTACGGAATTCAATCTACGGCAGACTAAATCCAAAAAAGCTACAGCATAAAGGTACATCACTTTCAAATCCTCAATAAGCAAACAAAGCTGACATTTTATAATGAAAATTACCAGCTCATATGCTGCCATACCACAGAAGCCTATCCTTAAATAACTGCTGCATAATCATTCTCCCGGAGTGTTGTTATCCATCGGCTCGCTGCCTATCTCCAGACAGACGCAGTCTGCAAGCCACCAGCTTGTATCTACCATGTGTACGTCAGGAAAAGGAAAACTGCAAATTAGAAGTCCCCGCAGTGGTGAAAAGGAAAAGAGGGTGAGTGGGAGAGGAAGAGGGAGTTCACTGGCCACAGAAATTTCGAGAATGATGACAAACCAGCCGGCTCCGCCATCATCCACTTACAATAGGATGCTGCACCTCCCGGCTGCTGAAGCAGTTTGTCAAGGGGTTGCTGGTATCAAATGCCTGACAGGCATTTTAATTGCATCCAACCAAGTGTGTCCCCAGGAATCGGGCCTTTAATCCTATGAATATCATCAACCGGTTTCTTTTGTGCTGCTGCCAAACACACACAGGCACGCACTGCACACAGGCAGCAGCTCACTCTGTTTCCACTGTGATGCTGATCCAAATCCTAAACAGGTTTTACGGACGGTACACACTGAAAAGGAGGTCTTGAGGGATTTAGCATTCTCTGCATTATGGATTAGGAGGGCGATTCGCTCTCCCCCTTAATTTTTCAATCTAGCGCTTCTGTTCACGTGCTGGAACCAGCTCCCTATGCTGTTATTTGAGCCTTGCACTTGCTTATTCACACCAGCGGGAAAATAAAACCAGGGAAAACACAGAAGTGCTGCGGGACTGTAGGAAGGAGCAGGGACCCTTCAGGACTAACAGGACAGAAGGACAGGGCTCACTGCACCCTTCAGCTCACAAACATGTTGCTGCGAAGGGTCTGGTTTTACTGGCACAGCCATCGTGTCTGCCATGATCTCACCTCCCTATTCCAAGGCTTTCTCCAGAACACCACTAGTTTGAGTAGGACAAGGGACATGTGGAATTGGGAAATCACAGAGTGCTTTGGGAGAAGACACAGCATGATTTGGGAGGAGCAGCAGAGAATGGATAAAGAAACATGAAGGAATTAAACGAAAAGATGAGATGGTTTGTTTTCAAGCATTGTAAGTCTGTAATGAAGTGGCATAAGCAGCAAAGCAGCAGTCAAGAGGAACCAATGAGCCCACCCACACTCTTAGGGTTGAAGACAAATTTCATTTTCTCTGCAGTCACAACACACAAGCCAACTAGACCCACTTCCCAAAAGCAAGCTGGTGTTTCTTAGTCCCTGTGACAACAGAGCCCTTAAGAAGGAAGGATGTCAACAGGAGAAGGAAACATCTCCCAACCACAAAGTCTGGGAGAGGTTCAACAAATTACATCTATTTTGAAAGGGACAAGGGGCTGGCAGAAAGGAGTGACAAATCTCCCATGTATTTCCAGGGTTTATCTCCCAAAACTTTGGGAGTAGAGGGCTGCAAAGGGAATTGATTCCCTTCCATATTGCCTGACAACCACAAGATGACTTTTCACACATCCATCAAATTTTTCATCCACCGGAAGTTCCACCCTCATTGCTACAAACAGACCTAGTGCCTTAAAAGCATCTCTCCTGACCTGACAGCTTCTCCCCAACTCTCTTATAATCAACACAGCAGTAAGGAAGACAGAGAAAAAGAGGAAAATAGTCCCCAGAGACAGCCTGTATGGGACAAGTATGATGGTGAAGCAGGTACTGCATGGCAGCAAAAAGGCCTTCAGAAGGAACGGAAAACACGAGCAAGAGCAGCACTAGCGCAATTCTTAGACCTCTCCTCTAAGAAAGCCTCCCGTGACTCATCAGAAGGGGTGCCTGCTGCTGCCAAACCTCCCACTGCAGAGCTCATTCTCTGCAGAAACCAAGGAAACTTGAATCCTGCCCTCATCTTCCTCATCTCCATCATCTGACTGTTGGTGCTTGTTCACAGTATTGCTACCATCCCCCTGGCAATTCTACAGCTCCCCTCCACCAGCCACTCTTCCCCCAGAGCAATCATGAACTCTGGGAGGTCCCAGACACAAGGCCATGGAGTTGCGATGGCAGAAGGCTAGACAAGAAGTTGTGATGTAATGTGTCTCAGCTGTTCCTGAGAAACCTCATGTGGTTCACATGGGACTGATGTATATTGCCAGGCTGTGTCCACATGCAGGAGCCCACAGCTGAATCTCAACCAGCCACCCAAATCGTCTTCCTTCTGCCCATGCAAGCATTTCCAGGGACCCAATCTGCCAAAACCCACGGCAAATAGTTTCATCTATAAGATAGTCCAAATAAGAGGGAACCTCGATAATCGAGGTTGTTCTGGCTGCCCTCCAATATGTCTTTTCCTATTCCTATAAAAGCACTTCTAAGACAAAAAGCACAGCATGAAGACAGGGATGAAGACCCTAATCCAGGTGGATGCTGGAACACAAAGAACACTCAGCCCTTTCTGAGATTTAACCTTGCGTTAAATGCCAGGAAGGCGGGATCAGCCACAAAGCCAAGTCATTGTATCACTCCGACACAGTGAACAGGAACACTTGTGAGCAAAAAGAAAGTAGAAACACTAGTAAGTTGACAAGTAAAGGTCCTGGAAATGTTTAAAATATGAACTCTTGCCATGTAGCATGCATCTTCAGCACCATACCTCTCAAAGAGAAATAAAAACATCTACAGTCTCAGTAGAGGAGGTGATGAGACTGTGACTGAAGCCTGGTCTAAATTCATAGAAGCATAGAATCATAGAATGGTCTGGGTTGGAAGGGACTCCAAGGATCATAGAGCTCCAACCCCCCTGCCACAAGCAGGGCCACCAACCTCCAGGCCTGGATCTACACAAGGTTGCCCAGGGCCCCATCCAACCTGGCCTTGAACACTTCCAGGGACGGGGCATCCACTACTTCTCTGGGCAGCCTGTTCCAGCCCCTCACCCCTCTCTCTGTAAAAAACTTCCCCCTAAATTCTAAGACATCTCGCACATTCAGGTGGGTCTTTCTCTGTAATTCAGAGACTCATGCAAGACATGGCACTCAGTTTCATTACTGTACCGTAGGAGAGTTCAGAAAATCCAGCTGCATACTGAGCCCTTCGGTGAAAGGTGCTGGGTAAAGCAGGAGACAGCTTCTATTATAACAGATTACATAGAAGAGCCAAAACACAAAAGGGGGTAGTGGTACCCTTCTCCTCCTTTTCAGGATAATGAAAGAAAAGAACAATTAAGGATCTTGGGCTTGTCCAGGGTCACAACCAACCTCTGTTGCCAAGCCAAGCTGGAAGACCCTTCCAGACTCTCAGGTTAAGATCTTTCCACCCAAACCACTGCCAAAATCTTGCAACCAGACTTTAACAAAGGTCTTGGGGGTTTGTTGTTTCTTTTTTTAGTAAAGACTGGGTGAACATTTTATGCAATGCTTAAAATAGCATCCAATATCATCAGTGATGTAGATTAAGAGGAATAAGTCTACTGAACAGAAACTGCACCACTCTGGTAAAAATAGCCCTGGAACGGGGAATTTTCTTTTTATTCACTATTGTCTTGCCACTTCTAACAGTGCTGGGGATGGCTGCCTGCTGGAAAGGTTGAGAGGAGACAGATGCTTCACCAGACTCTGTAAATACTGCCTGTTCTTCTGCAGTCGTAATAAACATCAGACTATCCTATTTTACCAGTCATTTGAGGAACAACCTTGTTTTTATTTTTTTCCCTCCTTGAAGGAGGAAAAACAGACTAGAAGGGCATTAATTACTCCTGGAAAAACACATGTAGTATAGCACATTAGCTCTTTCACTTAAGGGCTACATTGTGAGGAAGGCTGAGGCTGGAGTCATCGTCTCTATCTCTATGGTTACTGATAAGGGAGAGGACGAAGGCTAGGGAGGAGCTAGGGAAAGCTGCAGGCTGAGTTAGCAGCTTCTGTAGGTGCAAAGGATTTCAAGGCAGGTTAGAAAGTTTCAGGATGCACGGGGAGCCTGGGTTTAGTTTTAATCTCCTCTCCCTTATCCGCCCACAAAGAACAGATGTGCAAGAGCTGACCTACCCTCCTCATGCAGCCAGCCCCTCCAGAGCCTTTTCAATCACACTATTTATTTTACACCAGTGTGCCTCCAGCTCTGTATCCACAGCAGATTTACCTGTCCTTCCTCCCAGGCTACCAATAAAACTAGGCACTGCCCTTCCCCAGCATCCATGCAAAGGCATCCCTCCACACCAAGTATCACGGCCAGCTCTCTTGCACCCATAAACCCACCAGCTGATGCAACATGGGCTTCTGTGCAGCACGGTTACACAAACAAGCCTTCAAGACCCAGGCAAATTATGTCCTAACTTTCCTCTAGCTCAGCTTATTTGTTTTAAACCTGTCAGATATATTCAGGCATGATCATCTCTCTCTAGTGAATCCAAGCTGACTCTCCTCAACTAAATAATAGATATGAGGAATGCCTAGAAAAGGATCTCCTTTTTCATTTTCACTCTGTACCAGCACGTCACTGAAATCAAGGCAGAAGATGTAGGCTATTCAAATCCTCCCCAGCCTGCTTTTCCAAACAGCCTGATCTGTACAGAACCTTTTGAAGATACCAGATAAACGTATTCTTGCATTTTCTTAGGAAATCCTTGGTATCTAGCTTACAGGCTAGTGAAAACAAGAGCATAAGAAAGCAAAATTAATAAAAGGTGTTTGTTAGCCCCAAAACCTTGTATCCATATGTGATACAGTTACTAGTAACAGCTGCACCACAAGCCTGTGTCTAATAACCCCATAATAAACCATCACCTCTACCTTGAGGACTGTGTGTGGAAGGGAACAACCCAGTCTCACCACTCATTCAAGCCCACTGCTCCTGGGGTGCCAGTGTCAGTGACAGCTGTGCAAAACTCTCCCAGTTCAAAATCCATCCACCAAGGAAAAACACAAAGCAAAGAGATGGGTAGTCACACCCCAAACTTGGGCATGGCTTCCATCTCAGAGAGCCACAGAAACATCACTACATCATATGATATGTCCCCACTGGCACAGCCTGCAAGTGTCTTGTCACCAACACATTGGGCTCAGTGATTTCTGTAATGCCCCTGGAAGGCAATTTCAATTTTCAGTTAGGTCCTTGAGGCTGCAATGTCAGAAATAACTAATAGCACCAGCGCTCCTGCAGAAACCAACATCACTTTAGAGTGCCATGACTTTCCACAAAACCAGATCGCTGAACTGCACACATCCACGAGCATGATGTCTTCAGAGGCTGCAAGACAGACCTGTGCAGTCAACACTGCATTATTAGGAGGGTCAAAGATGACACGAGCTAACACAGACCTCTTCTCTGACAGTCCTGAGGCACTAGAGTGTCTACATGAGGTTCATTACTGTTTTAAACAGGTAGGTGAAAGAGGTGGGTTGAGTCTTTTCCTTTTTTTTTTTCCTCTTTAACTTCCCTCCCTGCAGGGAGCTAAACTGCATCGTTTTACATTACCACCCAAAATAGTAGCTGTAGTGTGACACCCACAACATGCTACAGCCGTAACGGAAGGCAAGTTTTCAGCGAATAGTATTTGCTTTTATCAGAGCGGTGCTGGTGCACACAGCAGTCAAAAGATAAATGGACAATTAATCCTCTGGTCTATCTAAAAATACCTTTTTTCCTACAAATCCTCCCTCATGTGCCAATAAGGGATGGAGGCAACTCCCATGGCTACCACAAGCACTAAGTCCTGTGCACAGCCACCCCAAGATAAATGGGAGGAGAATGTTTCGTCAGTCTCAGAAACTGAATTTCATCTGAAGGAAAATGAAGAGTTAAGGGTGTCAGGAAAAGGCAAAACCAGACTGACATAGTTAAAAACAATGCTTGGGGTGTCCTTGGCTGTTACAAGGTAACCAACCACTTTCTGTAATTCCAGTTCTCAAAATCCCCCTTTGACCCCTGGCTCATTGCTCCAAAGCCTCCTTCCAACTCTCTTCCAATAGCTGCTTCAGTTATCACTCATCTTTTTGCTTCCATCACTGCTCCCTCTTCTTCAGGCATCCTTTCCTTTACCTCCCTCCTGCTTCAGAGATGCTTAAACCAGGTTCTTAAAGCTGTAGGATCCAAACCCACCAGTTAACACTGAAAACCAGAGTTGCCTTTCCCATTACACCTCTGCCCACACTGAGAGACCCTCATGAAAGCTCGGAATGGTTGGTACCACCCTGTTCAACCCCAGCCTTAAACTCAACTTAGACATAGCTCCTCTGGTGGCCTCGAGTACGTGCAGCCCTTTGTCCTGGTGTGTGTCCTCGTGAAAAAGCCTGTTGTACGTACTGCGTGCATCTCAGAGACACAGTGTTTCTCTATCACACAGCTTACAACTAAGAAAATACTGCAGATACAAACCCTGCCACTTCTCATCTTTTCTCTCTCCTGGTCTACTGATGGGGTAATGTAAGCAAAAAACTTGCTTACAGTAAAATGCCAGTTTGTACTTCTCTTAACCACTAATCTAATGTTTTTCAATTTAATGTCATGTCATACCTCATAGCACAAGCCTCAGTTACTGTTCTGTATTCAATTTATAAATAAAATATTTTGAATTCATGAATCATTCGTTGAATCAGATTTTGCATGACGTGCAATTAAAATATAAATGCTGCCTTAAACATACACAAAGGAACAACTGCAATGTACAGAACTTGACTTTACCTGTTTTGTCTAATCACAGGTTTGGGGCAGCATTTACTGTTTAAATCCCACTTATGTTTAGGACAAAGTGTAAGCATTTAAGTTCCATCCCAGGCAGCAGGCCGTTGTTGTGTAGCAAAACACAGTGTTACAGTGAAACACAGTATTGAAGAGGTTTTCTTGAAATGGGTCTGTATCTGTGATCCCTTCCACAGAAAAGGGATGAAAATGAAGGAGCAAATAAGTCAATTTAAAGATCCTTTTTTTTTTTTCCAGAAATATCTTCCCTAGCAGTTAAGCACTGCCCTCCTAAAAGCTGCTAGCTACTTATTGTCCCCATGTCCACGCTGTCCTTCAAGAACTTTAAAATTAAAAACTAAAACCAGTTAGCCCTGGTAACTCAACTGCTTTTCCTCGAGAGCAAAACCACCCAGACAGCAACAGAATTGCAGTAACATGTAGTAACATGCAGCAGAATTGGTTTGAACAGCTTCTCACTTAGCAGCACTTTACGTAAGGAAGGCAGTCAGGCAGAAACCCACGGCAGAGCTACCAGCAGCTGCGCCAGGCGGAGGGGAAGTAGCACTGTCCTCACTGCGAAGGAGGGACAACAAAAGCCACCTTACGAGAATGCTGCTGACTAGTCAGCCTGACCCACATGGGCACAGATGGGACACTGCCAGCATGATGCAACAGCTTATTCCCTCTTGGCATGGGCATCCAGGTCCTCTGCGTGGAGGGGGATGAGCCTGTCCTTCAGACTGCAGACTTCCAGTAAAAGCAACCATAATTAATAGCCACTTTAACCTCTAAGACAAAGCTCAACTAAAACTACCAGAAGCCCTTCCTTGATTCCAGTGCGTTTGGATCAGAACTTGTATTGCACACACACTCTTGAAGCTCTTTGGATGAAGGAGATGGCTGGCAATGCATGCACTGCATGTTGCAGATACCCTGTTTGCAGAAAACCCCATTGCAAAGGGCTTCTTAGTGGACTTTGACTGCTGCATTTACTGTGAAACAAACATAGCAGATACTGCAGGCTAATTCATTAGCTACTTGTGATTGATTCCTATTTTCATCACCATAAAAGCAGATTTCCTGTGGTTAACATAATGATCCTGATTCCCTCTTTGCTTGCACACATTTAAGTCAGCCACAGCTCCACCGAGTCCACAGTAGTTGCTACATCAAGACTAAAGCAGGTTTAATGACTGAAGACTTAGACTGGGTAACTTAAACGTAGGTTTCATTCACCCTGGTCTCACAGCGCTGTCCAAAATGATTTTTAAGCTCTCTGTACATGAGAATTACTTCCTTCATCTCTACCAGGTAGTTGCCTCAAGGGTGAAAGGCAGCAGCTGTTTTACAGTGATCAGTTACACTGCCCATGAGCTCAGGGTACAAAGCGAGGAGTGCCACATCCAATCACCATCACCACGGAGACTTTTGGGAGGTGTAACGTGATTATAGTCAAATCTGGTTTATCAGAATGGGATGGAAAACAAGAAAGTCATTAGGCAAAATGGAATTTCGGATAAATGAAGGACCTTGGAACTTATCTGATAGACCTCAAGGGACGTGACCTTCTTTTAGATGAAGTAGTACTTTGATCAATGGCATTTTAGATGACAAACGGCTGCACTGCCAGTAAGTCAGGGAACTTCTGCTGTTTCAACAGCCGTCACGGGAATTCTTGCTACTGTAAGCCATCCAGACACTGGTTTATACTATTCCAAGGATGTTACTATTTAGCAGAGGAGAGATCCCACAGCAACATTAGGACACCAATGAAAATATGATCTGGAATTAAAAGGGGACAAGGCAGAGGTGAGGACAGAGAGAGAAATTGTCGGTCTCTGCTCCTTTACCATCCCACCAAGGATCATTTGGAAGATTTCTATTCACATAGGCATGCAAGGGAAGAACATACCAACAGCTCAAAAAGATAAGCATTTATGTTCTGTGTGAGGCTCTAGAGAGACAGAGAACCAGAGAGGATAATAAGGGAGTTTAGCAGTCTTAACAACAAACTCTACTAGTACAGAGGAAGAACACGTTTTTAAGATCCTGAACACTCAAATGAAAACCACCGTACAAAAAACAGAGACAAGCATAATGCAATTAAGGGACAGCAAAAGCACAGGAATATAATCAGAAAAGCTAAGGACCAAAATGAATTACAATTAGCAAGGAACAGAAAAGGCAAGCAAAAAAGATTCAATACGGTCTGAAAAGCAGACAGGGCAAGTCACGGTTCAGCAGAGAGGCACAGCAAAGATGATGCACCGAAGGGTACAATTCAACTTATTCAACGTTTGCCTTGATTTTCAAAAGAAAGATCAACAGTGAGCAAATTCTGCATGCTATTAATTATAAAAGGAGACCTTCAGGTCAGAACAGGAAAGAACAGCTTAAGAAACACTCAAAACTAGATAGATGCAGCTCAGAAAATTTTGTGAATCCTCCCTGTCTCAAGAAGAGTATTTAAGGTTTCAGAACAGAACCCAGAGAAGATTAAACATCTCACACCCCCTCAAAAGGAAGCCATGGGAAATTACTAACCAGTCAGTTAAACATCATCCTTGCAAATGTCTTGGAAAAATTAAACAAACAATAGTTTACCAGCACCTGCAGGACAAGAACATGACTGAAATGTACTGCTGGCAATATGAGTTTGTCAACAAATCCCAACAAATTCATCTCATTCCTTCCTGATTTTGTGTTTATAAAATTTGGACTTGATCCCAAGTTGGGAAGAGCTTGTCACACTTAGAAAAGCATCTTCAAAAACTAAGATCACTGCAGCATACTGCAGAGCATCTCACAGATTTAAAAGCAGGAAACAAAGCACGAAAAGGACTGAACAGCACACTGAGAGATGAAGCCTCAAACACATAACTAGACAAATCCAGAGTAAGTAGCTTGGCAGGAAGAGGCTTATGGTGGGCAAAAAAAGACAAATCAGAGTTTTATTTATCCTAATAGGGATGCTGTCCCTAAAACACTGGGATAATTACTCCGTTTTCTTTGTTGATAGTGATGTCTCAGCTGGAGAAGTGCCAAAATTTGGGGTTTGCACAGTGAGATATTGGCAAAGTGGGGAGAGTCCAGATACAAGCAAAAGGGAGAGTTTGGAAAAATATTCTTCTAATCTTTCCTTGTAAAGCACATGTTTTCAGATAAAGTACAGAAAATCAAACAGTAATAAAAATCTTCTAGGTTATACAATTTGCAAAGATAAATTAAGCAAGCAATTACGCTCTAAATAAACAGGGGGGAAGGGAGAATAAAAGGAATTCACTGGATTAATTAAAAGCAAAGATGATTTTTTGCTGAGGTATTAAAAAAAAAAAACCAAACCTGTTACTGAGGAAGGTCAAACTATTTGTGTGTATATTTTTACATAAAGAGCACCAAAGACAGTGCCTATACATCCTGGCATCCTCCCCAGAGTGAGGATCCTCTATTTGTTCTATTATTTGAGTTGTTCTATTTAGAGGCTCCTGGGTTTTATGACCATCAGCATGTGCATGGACTGGGCAACTGGTAGAGCCCCCAGAAAAATTTACCTGGACCTCAGGACTGACTTATATTGCCTTCTCTCCATCGTTCAGCAGGCTTCCCAACAAGCCAAACCAGGATAAACCAGTGCAGAGCATGGCATCACACCAGCATGGCTCCCGCTGCACATTTCTTATCTGGGTCAGATATGGTGCTGGGGACCTCAGCCCCAGTCTGCATTAGGGTCTAGAGAGGCAGAAAGCTTACAGCTCCAGGGACAGTGGGGCTGGAAAAGGCATGCCAACGGAAGCATGGCACTGCACCAATATTGCTCCCACTAGATTAATGGGGTCTCTCAGAGGAAAAGGCAGGTGTCACAAGCCCTGCAGCTCTTCCTATGAGTCCCATCTACTGCTGCCCTCTTTGCTGCTGGAGCACCTCAATAAGATGGGGAGGGCACCAAGGCTGGCCCTTGCCTCTCCACACCGTTACTGAAATAATAAGTTAGGGTCTGCGAGAAGCTGGTTCTATGGGCTCCTGCCATCCCCAGACTTCCAGCTGGTCCACAGAGCAGGACTGGTTCAGATGAAGGTGTTTGCCCACTTGTTAACATGAAAGTAGAGACTGAAGAACACAGATGCTCCTAGATTTGTAAGAAGGCTCCCTACCTCTTTTTAAAAAGGTTCAGGATTGAATTCAGTCTTTGGGGTATAGTGGCTCTTCTCTTTAAGCACAAACCCCAGGGAACAAAGAAGAGCCTGCCAGTGAAAAACCGGGAGTGCAACACTGTTAAAAACGATGGCTGAGGGAACGAAGAGGAGAGAATAAATGGAATAACTAATACACATTTGCTCCAAGGTTCTCTCTGCACCAATTGGCAAAAAGAATACAACTGAATCATTAATTATTGAAGGAACTTGAAGACAAAGGCATTTTCAGCCAACATTAGATAAAGGGATGAAAGAGGACTGTAATGAGAATTCTGACGATGGTATCATTTGGGGGCTGGGAAGGAGGGGGTTATATTTTAAAGAAATGGTTCCTTTGTAAAATGAGAGCAAGCATTCTCATTACTAATGCAGACAGACACATCTGAAAGACCTTATTCAGATGATGGTGTCACAGAACACCATTTTGGACACAAGCTCTCCACTAACAATATTTAAAAAAAGGATAGAAGACTGCTGTAGCGAAGTATAAAGTGTCACTTGTTTATATTTTTTAGCCTCATAAATCATTAATGGCTGAATATTAGCAAGCATCCAACCTTCTGAGCCTTCCTTAACTCTGATGATTCTCTGAACATAACTGACAGGAACTTGAGCTCTCAATTGCTTTTGGACATTGGCCCTGCAGACCAAGTCCAGACCAACATTACTAGAAAAACACATTGGTATCTCTTCTTAGGAGCTGAATCTTGGACAGGGGAATTTCCACTGGTGCTTTTTAAAGGCCATCAGTAGTGGAGTCAGGCACACTCATATCTCCCTCTGGTCCAAAGCCTTGATTTCTGCACAAGACAGGACTAAGCAACCAAACTGTGCAGAGACACAAAGAGCACATGAATTGTACTGGCTCACTGCCATATTTTTGGAGAAAGATGTTCATGCAACTTAGTAAGACTGAAGCTACAACTTCAAAACAGTACAGAAAAGGTCAGGTTCGATAAATTTCCTAGGAGGAGGGAAGGAAAAGAAAAGACCAAAACCAAACAACCCAAAAACCAGCCTGTACCTCTGCATCATCTGCAGAAAGGATTACTAGCAAGCTGTCATGAACTCCCACTGTCAGGGCAACCAACTCCAAATTAAGCATTGATACATTCACTCAGAAAGTTGGCCTTGCTAACCCTTCCAAGCCTCAGGAATATGGCAGTGCAAATAGCAAAGGCATTTCAGAATTACACTGTAGCACTGTCATTCACCATAGCTGAGTTGATGGGAAACAGCCAGTCCACTGCACTGCAAGAGTTTAGGACAAAAACACAACAGGGCACCACAACCTGCCTGCAGTCCCACCAGAACAAAAGCTATAAACAAGGAGGGTGCCCCCCCCCAAAATGTTCACACCCAGAGGACTTCCTCCCAACTCCACATGAAGACTGCATTTTCTGGTCTTGGCTCAAGTCACCTTCTGCTGTCCTCTGAATACCCCCACTGCAATCAGCAGGGTGACTGGAGATGTAACCACTACTCAACCCAGGTAAGCATGGCAGGACAGACTCTACAGAACTGCATGGTGCAGGTACAAGCATGGAGCCACTGAAGTGGAATGCACAGAATCCAGTGGGGTTTTATTTGCATTATCATCTTTTAAGCTGTTGGGTGTCTGTAACATGCAGACTCACCTTTGCAACTCCTGGCTTTTTGGCACTGTATTACTTTCCTGAGCATCCCTGGAATTGTCCCTCTTTGCAGATCTTGCTGCAAGCCCAGAACTGCCATAGCTCAGCAGCGTCTCAGCGAGCAGAGAGGGAGCTCCAGGCACCACTCACCCACGCATCTCAGTACAAGTCTCCCCCCTAAAGACACACACATGCCTCCCACAACTGCTGAGCCTTGACTTTAGCTCAAGCTAGAAAGTGAAACCCAAGAGAGCTCCAGTACATGGAGCTTGGGATTCACAGGACTTGCAAATTGCCTAATATTTTGTACTGCCCTCATTAATAATTTTTAATTATTTTCCAGTCAACGCAAACAAAATACCTCAGAGCTTGGAGAACTGGCAACATCTTTCCTCAACATTTCATCACTTATGCTCTTCTGCCTGACAGAGCTTTCCACTATTCTCTTGTCCTGGGAAAAGCAATGGGTTCTCATTATAGGATCTGTTCTCTATTCATTGCATACAGGAGGCTTTTAAGGGACAGAATCATCTAGTGTGTTCATCTGGGAACTACCAGCCCTCTCTCCAACTTCATTTCTTATTATTTCCCATTCAGAGACACACTTTTGAAGAACAGATGAATAAATATTTATGGCATTTCTTCATAGAGGGAAACCATGAAAAGTCATTAATAAATCATTAACAGATCTACTAACAAAAAAATACAGGGCAGTGCCAAAAATAACCAATTTCCACAAATAAAAACCAGCATGCAAACAAACCACAAGAAACCTACACCTGCTGCTCAGAGTTGCAGGTCAAGAGTCAGAAGATTCACATCTGGTAAGGCTGCCTGAGTCTTTAATTTGTGATTAAGGCCTTTAATTTGTGATTCTCCGCTACAAGATGTTGTCTGTTAAGGCCAAAGTACTGGGAGCTCTACAAAACCCCACACTAAGTATTGCTCAAAACAGCACCCACTGGTTACACCCGGGTGTCATCTGAGCTTTAACCCCTGCAGTACTGGGAAACACACTTTTCTTCCAGACCTTTTTGTTCCCACAGCAGATTGTATTTGGTGATCCTTCTTGCTGGATTTATGCCATTTCCAGTAGCTGACTCCCGTTAGTCCATCTGGAGACAGCCCTAATGAAACCAGCTTTCTGAAAACAGATTTTCTTCCTGCTGCTATGCCCCCCATCTTACATTCAGCAATCTCTCCTCTGTTGTCCTCTTCAGCTGCTCTTGAGGGCAGGGTTCAACATTAGAGAGGCAATCATGTAAGGTGCCAAGGTTCAGTGAAAGACACTGGCAGAACCCAAGGGCTTTCTTTTACTTACACCTTTTAGGGAGACTTCCAGTACCTTCTCAGTCAACAGACATCTCTACACATGCCCCATCTACTGACCGTCAAGTAGACCAGCTGATTCCTGTCTCACACCTTTCCCAAATTCCAAAATACTCTGTTACTCCAGAGTTTAATAGGATCTATCAATCAGTAAACACAGTTAAAAGCTGTGAATACTTTAGTCAAACCTTCTTCTATTTTAAAAAATAAATGCATAAGTGTATCCTCTGATTTCTGCTTCCTGAGTCACTACCCAGGAGTCACACCTGATAGTGGGGAAAAAAACAAGAACAGCTCCCTGAACCTCAGAAAGCTTTCAGGTTTTGAAAATACTGTCTTCTCCTAAAAGTCAGGATAATTCTGAAATGCTTCTGTGTCACAAATATAGGAGCAAATGTAAATAAATCTAAAATTGGATAAACGTGGAATACCAGCACTTCATTTCTTCAATTTCTTCCCACCATGTTCTTCAACCTGTTTGCTCTAATACTTAACAATTCTCTGACTCTTTAGCTTCCACCCATCTCTTTCCTTTTCTGCTGCTTCTTTGCATCTCTATATTCTCTTCCATTAATTTCCCAACATCGACCTCCTCACGGCATGCATCAGCTCGACCACAGCATCTTGCTCGCTTCCACTGCTGTGGGTTGTGCCTGCCCTCTGCGCAGGCCCCCATCAAAGGCCTGCCTTTTCCCAGCCTTCCCAAGGACCAGAGCCACACTGCCCTCCTCCCCACTCCCAATATTGCTGATTCTTGGGTACATGCTGAATGACCAGCTGGCTCATCCTGCACATCGATGGCAGCAATGCTCACTACCCACTATGCCCCAAACCTGCACAGCATCCCCAGTGCATCCTTCACTGCCTTCTCCAGCCTCTGGGTCTCATTCCCCCTCATCATTAAGCAGACCAAGTGCTGCTTAATCATGTCACAGTGGTGACAGGAAGCCCAAACAATTCCTGGTTTGCAATGCATACCTCAATCCTCAAGTGAAAGCTGTTTAGTACATGTGGTGGACCCTGTTATCAAAGTGCTTTCAAAAATTCAATGAGCATGTCACTGGGGCAAGCAAATGGAGCTGTGTTTTCTCTCCACTTTCTCCACCTAACCCTAAAGCCTTTTTCCTTGTCTCCTTCCATCCTCTTGAACAAGGGAAAAACCAAACGGAGGAGCCTTCTCTATATAAAACTATATTTTATTAATAAGAATACACAGGCACATTGGTTCAGATTGACTCCAGCATGCAGCCAAGAGAAAAATAACTGAACACTATTTTATTTTGTTATGCCTTGGTAGAAATAATTTTACACTTCAGTAACTTGAAAAACAAGTCACTGTGACCAGCAAATGTCTTCTACCCTGCAACATGCAGTCTGATGAGCAGAAGGCAGAGTGCAAAAGGCAGGTATTGCTTGAAGACAGAAATCTCCTGACAGCATGCCCCTAATATCCATGCACTGAGCAGGTGCTTGCAATCTGATAGAGAACTTGGGGAATAAGACAAACTCAAAAGCTTAAGGCTTATTTTTTGTTTGCTATCTCTTTTCATTTTTATTCAACTACCACTCCACATGTTGCCATTTAATTTCTGTGGCTCATGGTTTTGCCCCTTTAAAAGACCAAAAGGTTCTCTCATCCTGAATTAATCTTTCATTCCTGGAAAGCACTGGACTGAATCTCCTTGTTTTCCCCTGGGTATACCAGGGGTAGTGACAGCTGATCCTTGCCTGCACTGCCCAGGCAATTATTATTATTTTCCTTCTGAAAGCCACAAAGACTCTTGAAGAGTGAAAGCTCTCTAAGTGAGAGGGCACTATGCAAACACCTGCTAAGAAATGAATACATGAGAAGACATAATGGGTGGGAGGAGGAGAGAGGCTATAAAGGGACAAAGTAGTTCACTGGAACCAGAGGCAGGAGCCCAGTTCAGCTCCTGCATCACTGCCCTGACTTCCAGAAACTGGATGAGAAGAGATTCCTGGAATCCAGCTTTTTCCCTCATGTTTGGCCTTTCTTACCTACTAGCAGGGCAAAAGATTTTTGCATTGTTTATATTTTATTTACTCTGCAGCAGCTTGAGGTCTCAGACCCAAACCAGTGCCAAAGTACTAGGTACTGCATCGGCTTGCACCCAGCTCATCAGCTGCGCAGCACACAAGCGACAGTGTAGACACAGACAGACAACACCCGCCAGCTGCAGTATGAGGTGGCATCTCAGCTGGACCTGGTGGTGCACTTTCAGCTGGCACCGCGAGATGTGGGAATCCTCTGAGGACATCAAGGTGGCTTGGCTGCCATAAGATGCTTTGTCACACCTCCCAGTCCACATGGAAGGGAGGTGAGAAAGCAAGCAAAGAGGATGCAGCATGAAACTGGCAGCAAGTTCTGTATGGATTGGGCACACGGAAAAAATCCCAAAGAAAATCCCCATAAGCAAAGAGCAGTCAGGAGCAAACCACTTAACAGTTCATGTTGACCTTGGCCAAACAAATCTAATGTCTCTAGCAGTCTAGGCTAAAGCCAAACCACCAGTGTAGCCAGGTCTCTTCAGGCTCTTAAAACTGAAAGCAGCTAGCCCAAAGAATTCTTTAAGGGGAAGGAAAAAAGGATTTAAAAAATAAAAAACTGCATTACCTGAAGATTCAAAGAAATGACACTACACTAAGTGAGACACAACCCTACATCAATGCCCTGCTGAAAGCCTGTCTGCTTTCAAGGAAGAGGAGCAAGGCCTGACCTTAGGGACCAGAGTTTGGGAAGAAAGGGGAGAGGCCCCTCCAGGCAAACCTCTCCCCAGTGAGCTCCCAGCAGGAGAAAAGGCACCAATGAAAAGCCCAGCATTCACCAGCAAGGAATAGATGGCACAGAGCAAAGCCTAAGCTGACACACAGGCTTATTCATTTGCTTGCTGTTTATCATGTATAAGCACGGCGCCATCTGCTTTACTCTATCCTTCAAAAGGCTGTAGCAGTGACGAGGAAGGCAGCTTGCTTGCCATCCTCCTGCTGCAGAGCACGGGTGAGCCAGGCTGCTCTACACAGAGGGGAGGTTGCCCCTTCCAAGACCACTTGTGCAGAAGGGTTCAGGGTGCTGAGCAAGCAGGGAGGCACAGAGTTGGGGGAACAAGACCAGAGCATTTGTCTCACATGGCTGGGTGACTCAGGGTCCCACTGCAGGCTGGCACGCAGCTCCCTGAAGTCTGCCTGTTCCAGAGGAGGGAACTGTAACTTTTGCAGGACACAAAGTCTCTGCTCCCAGAGCCAATTCTCCTTGTTCTAAAAGGGTCATTCCCTGGACTGAGGGAAACTATCTTGGTGTCAAAGCATTAAGTAAGATTGAGGTCTGGGTCACTTAAGAAGTTTGTGTACTGATTTCAGAGATAGGTGGCTTTAAATGAGGAGGCATAGAAAGGGCGCCAAATACAACAAACCTACATGCAAGCTATGGGCCTGTTCACTGAACATGGGCACATCTCGCGGCTTTGGGGATCCCAATATTAGATCAATCACTCATCCCATCCCGCCACCAATCACTGCCATCCTCTCCCACATACGCACCCAGCCTGAGTGGTTGGTAAAGCCTCAGTGAAGCCCTGTAGAATCAAATGCTAGAGAGCTTCATAGATATATATGTATGTATGTGTATATATATACACACCCCCCCGCATAACTGTGAAACACCCCATCTGCTCACGTTACAACACTTCACGCATGCAATTAACTGAACTGAAATGGCATAAGGATCTGGATCAGTCAGTGTCTTTTTCCCCAACTCCCACTGTTTCCACCTTCCTCTCACCCTAACATATGGAATGCCATATGAATTACTGAATGGATCATGCTAAAACCGGAGCCTGTAAAATCTATTTTTAATACAGATTACAGGGGGATATTGTCAGTCCGTGGTGCAGCATTGTTTGCCTTACAAGCTTGGTCTGTCACTACTACTGGCAAGCCCTGTTTCCAGCGCCGACAACTGATCTCCAAACTCTTAAATGTTTTCCCTCAGTGCTCTGAAATAAAACTGTTTCCTTCTGAGTTCCTTGGCAGGAATTTTGGAGGAAGAGCAGGTCAGGTGAGAGTTTTTTCCAGCCTGCCCTTCTGAAGTAGCCATGGGATGCCTAACAAGGATGCCCTCAAGCTACCAAGTTGCTTAATAATCAGACACATAGAGCTGCTAATGTGAGTTTTCACAAAATGCCACTGAAACACACAAATCACATGCTGCCCCAAGAAACAGAGAGAGAAGAGTCCTCTGGTACAAATCAAGGGGGTACAGCTTTTTTTATTCACTCTAAGGTGCCACAACAAAATAGGTCAAAATCTTGGCAGGAGAACTAACTGGAGCAACCTGGTTTGTTTGTATCCTGATAATTAAATAAATCCTGATGCAAAGCTAAGAAGACTCACAGATCCAGCAGCAGACAGACACAAAAATATAAAATAGCTTTACAAGGCCACAGCAAGCTCCATCAGGCACTTTAAAGCCAAGGCAGGGCAGGTCAGCCAGGTTATTATTAGCTCTGAGTAGCCCAGACCTCCCAGACCTCATGCATCACCTGAAACTGCAACGGTTATCAAGAAGTGTTTTTTCTCCTACCCTTGAAAAACAATTAAACCATTACCAATCTCATCTTTACAGACAAATGCACCGTCAGTACTACAGACTCAATCCAAAACTGATACCAGATAAAAGGCTTCAGTTGAGGTCATACGGAATTAGAAGAATGTGTACCAAAACAAAGTGATTTCTGGGCAGTAACTCCTCCTCTTCTTTTAGCCACACTAGAAGCAAGCTCCACTGCAAGCCTTTTCTTTGAACAAATGCAAGAGGAGCAACTCACACTCATAGAGGACCACATGGATGCAGAGTTTCTAGCTCACTCCAGAAATGATGCTCACATTTGCCTACTGGGTTTTACCTGAGGAAATGCAGGTACCGCCTAGGCAAAACAGGAGGCTGGAGGCATTCCAGCATCGCCAGCTCTGGCTGGAGACAAACAAGCCAATGGTTCACAGACTTCCCAACAGTTATGGAAGGGAAGCTGGGAACAATGAAGCAGCTTTAGAAGGGATTAACAAAGCAGAAACTGGAACTGATGTGTCATAAAACACTATCAATTACCATGACACTGTTACTTCATTTTAATGCACCACAAATCTAAGCATGCCTCTCCAGGGTACCACCATTTCAGAAGCAGAGGCAGCTCAGAGCCTCACACTTAGAATGTTTTCACATGCTTCCTTCTCCATCAATGAGAAGGAAATTCCCAGTCATTCCTTCCTGGTTACTCTCTGCAGGGCTCTCAAACTTCAGAAGTGCTGTCACATCTTTCCCTACAACAGTGTAATTTGCTGGCAAGCCTGTGCTTGCTTGTGTATCTGTAGCAGATCAGGCTTTCACCCCTTAAATGCAAACTCCCTTTCCTAAACTCCAGCATTCCGCACTACAGAAGTTTTATTGTGCTTTCTCTGATATAACCACAGATCAAAGGATCTGAAGCTTGTTAAAGGAGGGCTAGGATCTGACATGGATTAGGCTGCTACATAAAGGCACAGAGAGCTCTTAGGCTCACACAAAAGCTGTCTTCTCATTGGACCGGTGCATATATAAAAGCAGGTTTCTACTCCTTCTCCAGAGGAGGTAGGGAGGAAAAGGTGGACATCTATCCCTTGTGGTCAGTGTGGCCAGATTCATTGGGAAGGAGGCCTAAGTTGAGAGATAGCCACCAGGAAAAAACAGCAGGAAACGAAACCTTGAAGAAGCAGCAGACCTCAGGAGAGGCAGCATGCCTGAGAGAGCCCAAGGAGAGAATGCCCAGTGCAGAGCCTTGCATCACAGCAGAGCCCTGTGTCTGGTCAGATGAAGCTCCCCCATCCCATATGTTTCTCTGGCTCCCAAAGTGTGACATACTATGCCTTCACTTCAGCAGGGGGGAGAGGGGAAGGGAGAAGGGGGCAAATCAATCCAGAAGCTCTTGGCAGGCACATGAGCAACAGAAAGGCAGAAGTTATGTAGAACAGGCCTGCACTGCGAAATGAAGTCACAAGCAGCTTAGTTCAGATTTTAGTCTTTTTTAAAAAAAAAAATATTGTTATTATTATTATTAGCATTTGGCAAAAGGAGCCAGGAAATACCTTGCTGGTGATGTCTGCTTCTCCCAGCACAAGCTAGTTTGGAACGCTGAATAACTTACCCTGACGGAGGGAGAACCAGGCTATTTCCAAGCCACTGACTTCTACTGCTCTTTATGTAAGCAGCATCACAATAATTTTATTTTTGCTTTTATTTTCCAAGTCATTACGTGATGAAAACAAATCATCCCAAGAATGCTCATTTTTTTCCCCTCCTCTATTAACTGGATGTGGTCTCATGGACAAGGGAAAATTTCCCACCACTCACTGGTGAAAGGAGAGTTCAACCTAACAGGAAAAAGCCCCTGTTCACTTAAAAGCCTTATAAAGAAAAGAATCCAGTTTTTCAGATGTGTAAACACAAAACTAGAATTCACTAGTTCATCTGAAAACTGACATGCATGGTCCCACTGCAGGATATAAATAACTCCCAGTTAAACCAACATGACTGACTTGCTCCCCGCAGCAGCAGAATGCATGGTCTATCAGGGGATTTAATTTTGAAGGAACCCATTTTATAACTTCTGTGCAAAGAAGTTTAAGCTTAAAGGAAGATGAAAAATAATGTTACTTACCAAAAAAGGCCCAGTTTAGGAATATACAAAGTATCAAATTCATAGAACACTAAGTAAGCCACCGACAAACCTCTTGCTTGAAGTGAAAGCCAGAAATACAGTGCTCTGCCAGAAGATACCCCTCCATCTGCTTGCTGCTTCAGGTCAGATTAAACACTGCAGCTTCCTAGAAAGCTAAATAAATTTTACCTAACTGGTCTGTCAAACACCAACAGGTGACTTTGGCCTGCTTTATTCTTCTGCAGAGTTTGTAGCCAATCTCCCGTGTCACTGCCAAGAGACTCACCACACTCCTGCGGTAGTGCTGCCTCACACCAGGCTGTTGTGCCAAATGCTCTGTTTTCATCATGTTATCAAAGAGCAGTTGGATGTTTCTCCTGGGTGGACCCCAGGACCAGATTTCTCCATGTCTCCAAGCGGAGTTTTTTTCCAAAGTCTGGCTGCAGGTAGAAAGAAGCTATACATTCACATTTCACCCAGTCACAACAGGGTCCCATTTGCACAATCCCACACAACGCAGCATTTTGTATTCTAGCGAGCACAGACAGTTTCTAAGGTCAAGCAACCTTCAATCCAACAGCCTGATGCCAATGTCATGAATCAACATCATCAATATGCAGATAAATATAATTACTATGTAAGGCTCACTCCTATGCTGTTGGAAAGCCAGGACTAAAGTCCTTTGCTTGAAAGCACAGTACTTCTGCCACCTCAAATGACGGAGAGCTTCTACAGCTGCTTGTAGTAGTTACCAGGGTGGGACACCGGCACTCTCCACCCAGCACATTGCACTCACCACTATCAATAAGTGAAAATTCAACTTAACTCACTCATCTGTGCCTGTCCTAATTTACAAAAACACGTATTGCCTCTCCTTTCTAACAACTACTAAAATCCAACAGCTGTTTACATCACTGCGTAGAACATTTCAGAACACATTGGATTATTGAAGGAACAAGCTCCTCCTTCAAGAGCATCAGCATAATACTTCTGACTATAAATGCAAAAGTAATCTGATTCAAAACTGTCCTTATTTAACTAAAACTGTAGCAGATGCAAAGAATAAAACCTGGGAGTAAGAAACCTGAGATACACTTCTTGAGGAGTACACCTGAAACAGTTTCTTAAACATCCTGTATAAATAGCTGCTTCAGAAGCAGCTCTGAGGCATGAATGTTTAAGAAGCTGCCATTACTTCAGCTATGGCATTATGTGCTGTACGAGGCTACATGCCTGATTCAGCTCAGTACTAGTGTTTTATGAACCACGCAGAATTCATTGCCACGCATTCTTATACCACCATAAATTCTTGACAGAATCACAGCTCTGGTAACCAGTCATTTTTATACTCCTATTTCATCCACCTCCCCATTTTCTTATAGGCATGGCTGACGGAAGCCCCAGGTGCAGGCTCTATATGGGAGCAGGAATCACTACATTAATAGTATTACCAAACCAAATGAGAAGCCAGCGAACAGACCAAGGGAACCTGATGTATCATAATATCTACCATGTTGCCTGAAGCTCCCATGGTTAGCAGAAAGATAAAACTTAAATCACAACACCTACCCGGTCCTTCAAGAAGAAATAGGGCCAGAGAAGCCACAAAAAAAAACCAGACACAAGCTGGCAGATGCTACCTATAACCCTTCAAAGTGTCCTGTCACAAACTGGCTTCAAGCCCACCAAATTACTCGGAAGCAGTTGCTAAGTAAGTATAGACCATTTTGCTGCATCAGCCTTTTTCACCCTACACTTAATGTGTTGACAGTTGTGCAACTGTACCAGCATGTGACAGCTCCCTCAGCGTACTTTGAGGACAAGGTTTGCTCTTCAAGCCCAGACTCTCATGAGCACAAACGCTCACCGTGATGCTGCCACAGCCATACACAAATACACCAGCAAAGCCTTTAGCCCAGGAGAGAGACCACGATAAGCAGCACGCTGAAGCGGCCCTGTGATTCCCTCTGCTACTTCCCACAGAACCACAAAGGGCTGGGAGAAATTCACACAAACAGTAAGTTAATACAGAGCATAAAGTAACTTGCTTAAGTAGTGACCACATTGTCACACAACCTACTTACTGTTAAATCAACATTCCTTAGTAGAGTTGAGGTATGTCTACATGTATAGACACACCCTAAATACCTACAGGACTGTGGGCTGGTGCAAAAGTCCTAATGCCTGAATCCAGGGAGGCCTGATGTATGACAGAAGCGCTGTACTCGTGTTACAGAAAGATGGCTCGCAATGGCAACCAGGTGCTTATTCATTGATGTACCCACCAGAGCCAGCGCCAGGCTGCATGACAAGCAGCAGGATAAACACTGCACGTGGCAGGCCAAGGTGGTGAAAAGTACCATGTTTCTTCCTGAATTGAATGCAGCTCTGTCCGTTTTCAACTCTTCCCTTTCCACCTCTCATTGTCCCTCTAAGTTGAAACACACAAACTCCAGTTTGACAGAACCTCAGGGAAACACAAGGACACAAACATGTTATTCACAATCCAGAAAATCTGTCTTCTGAATTAGAAGCAGCCAAAGGCTGAATTCTCCAAGGCAACTCGCTCCAAGTACTTGATGTGGCCAAGGATAAAGCTGACAGGGCAGGAAAAAAAAGCTCAGATTCAAGCAATCAATTGCTGAGCCGCTGAACCAAATACAACTGCAAATAGGACTTCGGACCATTGCAAGACACATATCGGTTTCATATGTGCACCAGCAGCATCACCCTCCTCACCTGTATCATAGAACTGTGGCTGAGGTCAGCAGGGCTGCCAAGGCCAGTGTAGCCCCTCCAGAAACACCATGGACTGATAACCATTTGTGAGGATTATTTGGAGCTCGTTCCCTTTGCTATCCACCTTGCTGCAGCAATAAAAATAACTCTATTTCAATAAAGCACGGAAGACTCTATAGAAAGACTAAATTAACAGGAGTTAAGTTCAGACAGTACCAAAGAGAGACAGAATTATCACATCCAAGCATTTACAAGACTACTGTGCACAACAGGGAATGCACGCAGTGGATATGAAAAATAGATCTAGCAAGGCACCAAAAAGCTAGGTCGTATCAGAAGATATCTTCTATCAGTTAGGAGTTAGAATCACAAGTGAAGCAGGACTAGCCCTGATGTGCATGCAACACTAAGGGAACTGGGGAACGAGCTCTAACTTCTGGCTAACTCTCTTCCTTCACCCACCCAAATACTTTTATTCATAGTTTTTGCAGCTCCCAATACAGCTGCTTCTCCCTTCTATTATTGTGATTTTCAATTTAATACACCATCATTTCATCCTGCTACATTTCCTCTCAGCTAATATCCTGCTGCTAGGGGCAGCAAAGAGCCTTTCTGCTAGATTTTAACCTTCCATCTTCTGTGATGTGCAATGCACCGCAGGGTGCATATTGCTACACTACAGAAAGTTTTAATTCAGAAGCAATCCCATGAACACCTTGTAGGCACTAGCTGGGTCATTTGGTGAGAAAAAGCAGCCAGAAAAGCATAAGAAAAACACTATATACACCACAAAAAGAGCAATCATTTCTTCAGGCAGCAGGGTGCTATTAGATGACAAAGTCTTGTCTCCCTTGCAATGTCTGTCTGGAGCAGAAGGGCCGGAGGTATCTCTGTTTGGTTTCACCCAGCAGGCAGCAGCAGGGCTACGCCAAGAAGGATCTGATGGAGCACAGAGGCACTGTGGCTGATGGGGAAGAACCACCACGTTGTTCTCCCAGGGCCACCCCTGGTGCTGCAAGGTCTCCGTCAGGGATCCCAGTCAGGGTCACGTTAAAAGGCGCCGTCTGTCCCTGTGCCCTCAGCTCTGCTGCAGTGGGACTGTTCCTTACGTAAGGCACTTCCCAAGCCAGACAGAGAAGCCCTTTAACATGTCAGCATCCCATCCAGGCCTCCTCACAGCAAAGACCTTAATGAGGGCTGTTTTCAAGCAAGGTTAGGAGGAAAACAATTACCTTTTTTATTTGTATGAACACAGAAAGTAATTGAGCAGAGTACTGAGGAGTGGGCAGGAGGGCAAGAGAATACATGGCCTTTTTCTTCCTCCTGCATATAGCTTTGAGCCTTCTAAGTACTGGGGTAAACATACTTAAGTTTAAGGGATGCACAGTATCCAAACTGGAAAAGTATTACAAGTGCAAGAATAAAGCCACCCACAGAACCTTCCAGCGCCTTTCCTTGACTGTTTATCAAGTTTATTTGGGTTTTGCCACTCCTATCCCCCAAATCAAAGAGAAATTGCAATAAAACCAAAACCTTTTTCGTCTAAACACAATTTTTTTCTTTCCTGACATTTCTCAGTTAACTAGTCAGGCCAACATGAAAAATGCTCTTGTAGGGAGCATGCAGTTAATGATTTGCTCAACAGGGAAGGATTTTATTTGCCTCCTTCCCACTAAGGCTTGGCAGAGCTTACATACCTCACTAGCAGTACCCAAAACATATTCAACCTTACAACCACCATCAAGATCATAACAGTGCTAGGTTGTTCCGCAGACCTGATTGACCTTTAGAACCTTACATTCTGTATCATCTCTCTACAAGTACAGCTTCTCCCAGCCTGGTGCTCACCCAACACTGGGCATCTTACCAGCTCCGCTCTGTGAAGGTCCAGCCCTCTCCCCATGTTTTGCTCACTTGTTGCAAGGCCAGACCGGATGCTGTGGTGCCCTGTCGAGAGGACACTGCCATAGCAAGCTAACCCACGCACAGCCACTCGAGCACCATCTGGCTCACAGGGCTGCTTCCCAGGAGCTGCTCCTTTCCTCGCCAGCGACTGCCATGGCTGCAGAAGGCAAAGCAGGCACCTTTCTAAACAGACTAATGTCTCAGCACCAACCTGCATCCGGAGGAGTGTAGCCAGCAGGTCAAAGGAGGTGATCCTCCCCCTCTACTCTGCCCTGGTCAGGCCCCACTTGGAGTATTGTGTCCAGTTCTGGGCTCCTTGGCTTAAAAAGGACAGGGATCTCCTGGAGAGAGTCCAAAGAAGGGCTATGAAGATGATTAGGGGCCTGGAGCATCTCCCCTATGAGGATAGGCTGAGTAAGTTTGGACTCTTAAGCCTTGAGAAGAGAAGACTAAGGGGGGACCTAATTAAAGTCTATAATTATCTTAAGCAGGGGATGCAGGGGGAATCAGCCAGCCCCTTTTCGGTGGTCTGTGGGGATAGGACAAGGGGCAACGGCTGCAAATTGGAGCATAGGAAGTTCCGCACCAACATGCGGAAGAACTTTTTCACAGCGAGGGTGACAGAGCAGTGGAATAGGCTGCCCAGGGAGGTGGTGGAGTCTCCTTCTCTGGAGATATTCAAGACCCGTCTGGACACCTATCTGAGTGATATGTCCTAGGGAGCCTGCTTTGGCAGGGGGGTTGGACCCGATGATCTCTTGAGGTCCCTTCCAACCCCTACAATTCTATGAACTCTGTGAACCTGGCCCAATAAGCAGAAAGCAAGTGACACTACAGCTCTGCCCCGCACGCCACCATGCTGCCCTGCACCAAACAAGGCTGTGGCAACATGCAATGCTCCTGATCTGGCTTCTCTGCACTTGGCTCATGGTTTGACTCAAAGCTCAACCAGCAGGCACTGTGCTGAATAGCTCTTCTTAGTTCTGTTCTCCCACAAAGAGAGTGCTTCTTTTCATCTACGCTTGCATCACTCCCTGGGCACAACAGCATTCCCCCCAAGCAAGTGCACAGATTACAACTATTAAGCCAATGATTATTACTTCTTGTTTTTATTGCAACAGTGTTTAGGAAACAGCTGAAACTGGAGCTGCATCATACCAGGTACTGTACAAACACACAGTGAGGCTACTTAAATAGATACACAAGTTGTTGTACAGTGTCAATGTTTATGTGGAAAATGATCAGTAAAATCATATCACAAATAGATTACCTAGTAACTCCAGGACCCCTCCTTTGGTGGGGTAAAAATGTTTCATGTAAGGTTACCTGCCCTGTTTTCATCTGGTGTGAGCTTGTCTGGCAGAAAATATTTCAGAATATCAAGACGCTAAGTATTCTTGAAAGAACATCTCTGTCCCAAGGAGTCTGCCATCTCATTCACCATGAAGTATCAAGGGGGAGGAAATAACTCAATACAAAGTCATTTATATGGTGCAAATAATGCAGTTTCTCTAGAAAGAAGCCATAAATGTCCCAACTTCTAGTTAAAAGGGCAGATGTTTTAATTCTTTTAGAGACTTGGGCTAGAGGATAAATTTCTAGATGTGGCAGAGACTCAGCATTTTCTCCTAGGTTTTTAAAGTATTCTCTAATTTTAAACACAAATAAAACAAAGCAAACAATTCCACTAAGAGTTATAAATAGCGATAAAATATGAGAACCTCAGCATGTTTATCATCAAGTTTGAAAGCTGCTGCAAGGGATGGACCAAAAACATGATTCTGAAAGGAAAAATTTCCCTCTTTTTTTTTTTTTAATGTCTCTGGAAATAAGGTCTATTCACAACGTTGAAATGGGGAATTCTGACCCGTTTCTCACCTATACTGGTTTTATAGTCTAGCTGGGTTTTAATACTGAATAGATTATTCTCTTATACTACACACACACCCCCTCACAAAAAAAAACCCTCCAAACACAGAAATCATAACCTTTTGGTAATGTTTTCCCCCACGGTAAAATATGTAAGAGTATAACAGCAATTCTTGTAGCTACTGAACACTGCACCACATGCCCTTCATCCTCACTTCAGTGGAAGTTCCCACAGCATCCTTTGGGATAAAGTCCTTAAACACTGAGTTTACAAAGCATTTAAGCATCTGTATAACTTTAGGCACTTGGGCAATCCATCCTCACTTAGCAGAGCACTTAGAGCACTTACGGTAAATCATGTGCTCAGTGGCTGCTCTGACACGAGGCTTTAATGCTGTGTCTTTACAGGACTACTCAGCTTACAGAGCACAACCAAAACACAGATCCAACAGCTCCAGAACTTACAGACAAAAGGTGACAGGTGTCTAACTCGCTATTAAAAGTAGTAAATAGATGCATTGTAAGCCACAAGGAACCTTCAGAAAGCAGCAGGAAATGAAACTGCTCTTCAGGATAGGTATAGTGGATCACAGAATCACAGAATCGTAGGGGTTGGAAGGGACCTCGAGAGATCATCGGGTCCAACCCCCCTGCCAAAGCAGGCTCCCAGAGACTGTAGTCCTGGTTTTGCTCTGGTTTACAGGCTCTTGTCACCATGGCAACATACCTAAAACTACCAGATACTTATCCATCTCCCTTCCTTCAGCCAACTTGGAACAGATTTGGAGTTGTTTGTGTAGCTTTTATTTAGATGTCTCCCACACACCCCTCTCCAAATGCTGAGTTATTACAGGTGCTCCAAACAGCAAGGCTCTGTGTCTTGCCCTCTGCAAGTCCCAAGGTTAATGGTCTACATCACTTCTGGCATTGATTTTGAGACCCCAGCTTGAGCTGTGTGTCCATTACTTAACAGTTTTCATCACAAACCCAGCAGAGTGATTGGCAGGCTTTCAGCTGGTTTAATTACTGCTATTCCTGTTTATCTAATAACAATAGTAATAAAAAAAGGTTCTGAACTCCCAAGCACCAGTCTTTGGTGTACTGATCCTCTATCAACGAGGTAGTAAATTGCAATTGAGTCCTTAATGATGACAAATTATCTTCCCCAGTTACAATACTTTCTCTTCCCTCAGATGAGCAGTAGCAAAGTCTGTTACTATTAACCTAAAAATGCTGTAGACAGAAGAGCAACCCAATTTTTTTGTGCACAGAAGAAAAAAACTAGCTAGGACACAAGAGAGCACTGGCTGAAAAGAAAACTGAGCCAGCAAGATGTGCAGGAAAGACCAAGCTGTCCTCAGAAAGCCCCAGAGGAACAGCAGACACTAAGCACATGGCTACACCACCAGTTAAGAGCCTGCTGTCAGATCAGACTCCCCCACCATCCATATCGTAAATCCCTGGCTCATGCTAAGAGGATGCTTCAACCCAAGCTCTTTGGACAAAGAGATTAGTCATATTCAGCATCTTAGCACAGGCCCAAACTATTAATGTGATCTGGATGGCTTTGGCATGGGAAAGGCAAAGCAAGCTACTGACAGCCCACCAGCAGATTGGAGAAGATGGCTCCACCTAAGAATGCTTCAGATACTGTGATCCAGATATAAAACCAGGCTCTGGCCAGACACAATGAGGCCTGATGTGCTGGAGCTTGCTTCTTATTTCACATTGCAAAAACATCCAGAGCTAAGAGAGGTCCAAGAACTACCATAAAAAGGCAACAGTTTCCTAGACCACCATGCTGAAACATCAACATCTGAGATTGGGTCCCAGCAGAGGGAAGGAGAAGGCAACGAGGAATTTGAGATGAGGTAACTCACAGACTGGAAACATGCCAAATGAAACACACAGTTAGAAAACTAAGGAGAGAACAAAGCAAACTTTTTAATAAAAAGCAAAAGTCCTTGTGCATTCCCAGAGCAGAATCTCAGACTAGTTGAGGTTGGCAGGGAACTGTAGAGATTGTCTAGTCCAACCCGGCCTGCACAAGCAGGGTTGCATTTGTTCCTATCAGCAAGCATTTGTCCAGAAGCAACCCATTTAAATCTTTGATCCAGATCAAGTATTAATGCAATTTAAAAAAAAACAAAACAAGCCAACCCATACCACAGTCCCATATGTTAACTAGTCAGGTCAGTGGATGCAAGTCCTTTACACACTTGAAAACACTGATTTTCCCCTCCATTATGAATCGTATCACAAGTCCCTGGCTTTACACAGCCCTTAGCTAAGCTTGTACCTAATCCTGAACTTTGATGCACTCCTCAGGAGTACCCTAAAAGCATCTTCTGCCACACACAACAGTATGAGCAAATGAGTCAGCACACACTGGGTGTGAATTTTTGTTACTCTCTACTCCCTGTTCATTTATCTAGGTGTAAATCAGGAACAATCCCACTGCTGTCAACTGAATTACATCAAAGAAAAAGTCCACAGAGCCTTCTAAACGGTATCATGCTTTATACCTTAAATGAAACATTGCACATCATTACAGGATCACAAAAACCACCAATGGTTTACGTGCTATTTATTAAACCATACTTGCTATCCTAATACAAGAGGAACACAAAACCAGGTAAAAGTCTTCTATACAAATGCAAACCGACCTGCTCTCTGAAGTCCTGCTAAAGCTTACACTACCACACACCCCTCTTCCATTAGAAGGATCAGTAGAAAGAAACAGAAAGAAAAAATCCAGAAGTTAACAAAGATGCAAGACAGAACTCTGAGATGCATAGCAGCTAGGGAAATTAAAAAAAAAAATCACACATGAAGGGTTGGGAGTTTTAGAAAACAAGGGATCCGTTCTTGGTCCAGGTTTCACGCCTGGGCAGTCCAATGGGGGCAAAGAGTACCTGCTTTAGTAGAATAGCATCCAGCAAACAAACTGCCAGCAAAGCTATTCCTTTGTCAACTGCCCCATGCATGCCAGGAAAGCAGGGCTATGGGCTGAGGATCTCAACTCCTCACATCGATCTCACGACTGTGTTCCTTGCAACAAGGCCCTGCCATCAAACCAGAGTGGCCCCTTGCTGACACTTGGTGAGCATCAAAGAAGCTTTCCCCATTCCCCTGCCTGGAAAGTGTCTTGAATCCTTTATTGCTTTGCATGAGTAGAGGACAAGAAAGACATTTTGGTGACTTGAAGGGCAGAAATGAAAGGTAGGATGCAGTATTATTAAACTGAAAGGGCAGCTGCCTAAAGGCCAGAAACTGGGTAGATAAAACAGCCTGAGTCCTTGTAGCATCAATTTGATAATGGCTTTCTCCTTCTGAAAGGCATTAGAAGCTTTGGAGAAATCAACCACTCAAGGCCTTTGATGTGCCTCAATTAGCTGAATCAACACTAGGACAGCCCTGGAACTATTTGGACAAACTGGCTTCCACCTACAGAAGCACAAAACCTCCTTCCCTCATCTGATAATTCTTAAGCTCCTGAAGAATCTGACTCAACTGTCCAGTCCACACTTGCAGTCATAGTTGTCCCCCGGATGGATCCTGTATACTTCACCTACAGCACTCATTCCCCTGCCTCGTGGAGAACATTTAAAAGATCGGGGGGGAGGGGGGGGGCGGAGCAGGGACACAGATTCTACAGTTCAAAACAGGCTGAAGTCAGGCAAAAGACATCTGTGCATTTCCAAAGATGATGATAATCATGAGCAGTGTAGTTTTGCTAAGGAAAACAAAGTTGTACAGAGAAATGTGCACACACGCCAAGCCTCTATGATCTTAAGTTTCAAGTATTTGAATGGCAATTGGGAAGGAATTGTCTCTTTCATCTGGTGTGTTGTTAAACAGCTGTAGAGTCCCTCCTCTGGTAGTATAAACACACTTTTTCTTTAGAGAGATATAATATGGGTTACACAATAGAGATTTTAAAAAAGTAGCGTCCTTCCTACACTCTCAAGGCACCATGTGGATGATAGTTGGGATGCAGACATTGCCAAACTGGAATGAACTGGTGCTTCCTCCAAGCCCATATCCCATCCTCAGACGCAGTGGACTCCAGACACTGTCTCTATTTATTTTTTTTTTCTCCTCAGATTTTTTTTCCATTCACTGTGCAGATTCACTGACCATGAGGTTGATATTCTCAGGACTGGAATGAAGTTCAGTGACATCCTTACCACACAGCCAGAAACCCAGAGCAATAGGATGTTTAAGCAGACAGACAGCACACAGCAATATTCACACCTAACAGTTTTGGCCACAGCCCAGAAAAAAGGTCTTATGTAGGAGTATGACTTTAATCATGTGTGCAATCCCCTAAAGTCTATTTATGAGCTTGAAAATTAAGACTGTACTTGATTATTTTTCTGGAGGTAGGAACCCTGTGATTTCCTAAAGTGATGAGAAATAGCAGTGTTCCAAGGCAACTTTATTTACTTTATTATTTAATGTCCACATTCCTCAGCTAAGCATTTCAAAAATAAATACGTTTTAAAAGTCCACCTGCAGCATGAGCTATACAATTGATTCAACATGTTCTAGTCATCTGCAGTTATTTAAGTCCAAAATTAAATCAGAACAAAAACGCAACAGAAGCAAACACCTTTGGAGTTCAGAAATAACAAAAAGCTCCTCCTATTCTTCAAGATGTTTTCCACTCATACCAAAGAGTTTGTTGCTAGAATGAAAGCAAGTGAGGCCCTCCAGACCAAAGGTGATTTACAAAACAGTTAATGGAAAAAAAGGAAAAAGAAAAGAAGAAAGAGAAGGGAGCCAGGACAGAAATGTCATCTTGCTATTAACTGTTGTTTCTCTATAGCTTCCATTAGCGAGGATGATTCACAAACACTGCTGCCAGCTTACCCCCAGCAGTACTTAGTCAAAATGATGTTGCAACTCTCGGGAATAAGATACAATAACCACACAATTTCCTGCAATGAAATGTCAGCCCAAGACCCATACTATTGCTTTGAAAACTGTAGCTGTGCCTAGGAAGAACAGAAAAGCTCCCCCTGCTCCCCAGCAATGCTTCGAAGCAAAGGTGGCACCTTGTCAAGAGGGCAGAAGTCACACCTCTTCTCAACCCTGCCGCTCTGATGATTTGTTGTCACTGCAATATGAAGGAATTGCCAACACTTCATGTGAAAAAGGGCCATTTCAGCACATGTTTTTCAGAATATAATTTATTTCTTTAAAATACATGGAAGCATTTTTTCACTGAAAACTAACAAGTGCCTTAGGAGCTTGAAGGTCCAGTACCCAGAAACCACAGGAAAAACCTGAAGGCAATTTGAAAAATGCTTCCCCTTTCCAAGACCAGACAACCAGATGCATTTATCCTAGAGTAGTCGGGTTAATAAACATTCAAAACAATCAACAACCATTCAAGACACTAATGTAACAGGAAGAAAATGCAACTGTTACTAGATCTGACTTGCACATATTGTTCTTCAGATGCCAAGTGACTCCTGGGACCAAGTTGTCAGTATCTTTTGTCAACTGTTAACTATCTATGAGAAAAGCAGGGATGTTCATCTTCCTAATTACATATCTGATTGCCTTACTGTAGGCACAAACCAGTGCAACTGTTTGCAAGCGCCAAAATACACATCATCCACTGTCCTTCAGTCAGGAAACCCACCCTCTTCCCTGAGCATACGCTGCATTCTTCTGGCATTTTGTTTTCAGAACACACCGCTTGCTTGATGCTGTCCAAAGATGCAATGTGCAGAATTGGGGAAGGGGGAAAGCATGCCTGACGAATAACCAAATCTTCTGCAAGTAAGGCCACAGTGCTCCAACGCTGACAGTATCATCTGTGAAAAAATAACTGTCACAGCGTTACCTTGCTCTCCCCTCTTGTGTTTCTAGGAATATGGCTATCGGAATGCCTTTCAAGCACAATTTCTAACATCATGGAGTTTTATCTCCAACTTACTCTCCTGCACAGCATTAACCGCTTTTTGAAAGGTTCACAGATTCCTAAAGTCTTGGGAAAACATTCAGACAAACTGAGATTGGTTTTAAATACACAGGTGCACACATGCCTTGCTGCGTGACATGCTGTAACTGCAGACAAGATTTACATTTACTTCAATGGAAAGTGATTGTTCTAAATTACTCCCCTCTCACATCTTCTGTCCTACACAGATCCCCTTTCATTTCCTCACTCTGCCCATACATTTAGATGCTCTTCACTGACTCAAGGCTTTTTTAGACTGCTGGACTCTTACACCCTGGGTGTAAGTCTTCCCAGCTTTACTCACTAGATCCAGGTGAATTATCAGGCCTGCTACTGCAACTACTTACATACTCATGTGAATAAGACTCTATGAACAACAGGTGCATCAATTTGAGTGTTTGCTGTGTCAGGAACACAAAAGTTTTGTCTAAAGTAATACAGAATTACTTGGACCTGGCTTTAGCTTGACAAGGATCATCAGCACAGCAAAGATTTCCCTTTCATCTGCTCCCATCAGCTGAGGTTGATTTTAGCATGTGGCTCAAAAGCTTTAATTAAATGTGATCAGGACACATATTATCTTCACAGCTTTTGTCATTGCCTTTAAAACTCAGCCTGGCTGAGTGTAAGAACCATTATAGTAACGGATTGCCAAATGGAAACATACTACTACTATTTTTTATTTCTTTTTCCTAATAAAAAAAGAAATGAACTGGGGAGGGGAAAAGGAAAAAAAAAAGAAAAAGGTGGTAAAAATAGAACTGGCTGGAAACCAGAGACCACAAGTAGAGCTGGTTTACAGGAAATGGCCCTCATCAGTTACTAGATGGGAATTTTTTTCCCATGTATTACATGGATCATGTAGAGACAGGATGGTTTTACATACATTAGAAAAAGCATACTGTCTCAGGACAATCAAGCTTGCCATCTCGTGTGGTTAGGGGCAAGGGGAATGGAAAGGCTGCTATTTTTCAGCCTGTACTAGCAAAGCTGAAAGAATCCCAGAAGATGCTTTGTCCATTGCATTAGCTAGTTTCAGTGCCTGAGTTTTAAAATAAAACATTATATGTTTCCAACAACACAAAGCATCAGAACAGTGTCAACAGTAACAGATAGATCACGAAATGGAGTTGTAGAGCTCCTGGCTTCAGTGATTCTACCCATATGAGGCAGCGTTATTCACAGCAATAATGTCTCATTTGTTCAGGTCTTTACATGCTGTTTCATTGCAGAACTATTACACCTATTTTCACTGCACCACTCTAATTGAGCTTAATAGCATATTACTTTGCAAGGTCTACAGCTACAGGCAAAGCTTACCTACTGCCTTTTAATACAAAAATGCTACATTTCCTAACTTGCCAATACAAGTGGTTTTGTCACAGAATGAGCAAGTGTTTGCACAAATGTGGCTGCTGTTGTATGATGAGGTCTAAGCCATGAATGAGCAAATAGCTAAATCTCCTCCCAAACAGACAGCTTTTGTGATGTGCAATCATAATCACAATTTGGCTCTATCGTCTGGCTAGGACTTCAAGCAGCTTTTACTAGTTACTCCTTGGTGCTCTGCAGGCAGTAAACTGTAGGCTTCTCTCAAAAAAATGCCAAACTATTCACTGACAATTTGGGTTTGTTTATGAAACCAGCTCTCTGAAAAGCAATGCTACTTACACATATGTAACAACATCACCCTTGTTCCGTGGTTTCGCAGCTTGGTAAGTGTATCATTAGCCCTATTTTTATATTGCTTGAGGTCCCCTGGGAAGTCAATAGCAGAGCTGGGATTTGAGCACAGCCCGCCCGAGCGCCACTCTCCCTTTTTGTTGGCCATGGGACTGACATGCAGAGACATGTAATACCCTGCTCTGCCCTGTATCACAGTGTCCAAAGCCCATCGTGGTCACAAAGAGAGTCCTACACGCACAGCAAATACGCACACAAAGAACAAGAAAAGTCAGGACTCTTTTCTACCACTTGCTGAGCTTCCATCACCTCACTGACCCGTTTTTTAGGCCAATTTTATTACTTCCATTATGTGACTCAAAACTGTCATTCTTAGAAGAGCCAGCTGGGACTAGATAACTCCCTCATCCCAGGCATCTTTTTTCTGTACTTCTGAAGGACCCCATTCTGTCCCACATACACATGCTAATTAGCAGCTTCTTCCCCAGACACGTGGCTATAGAGAAGGTATAAGGTACTGCAAAGTATGAAAACCATTAAAATACCGAGATCAAAAGTTTTTTCTCTGGTTCTTTACATGCAAGCAATGCTGTACTAACTTTACCACAGCAAAATCCCCATCGATGCAAACACAGACATAAGGAAGAGCCAGTCACTGTCAGTGCTGTTCTCCTTGTCAAGGACAACACCAGCACACGTCACCTCTGGAATCACATCTACAGGGAACTCTGGCACTGCCCCTGTCCTGTCCTACAGCACGGCTCATTTACCTGGCTCTAAGCACTGACCTTGTGGCCATTTTTATTTCCTAGCTGCTGCACTCCCTGCAGCTTACACCATCCCCAATCTAACCTCTCGATGGTAAATAGTCACAGCCTGTACTCAGGCAAAATTTTTATCTGCACTGCTTCATTTGGCATAATTTCCTACATTTTGTTATTCCTGCCTGATTAAGCTATTTCCTCATCTCTGCATGATTTTTTAAAGTTCTTATATCTAATGTCTGTTCCACCCCATCTCCTTCAGTACCCAGGAAGCCTACAGACACCTGAGCAGCCACCTTGTTATAGATAAGAACATCCCTGCCATTTACCAATTTGTTTCAAAGCAGAATACTATAACAATCTCTACTCTGCCCCAAGGAGCAGAAGAAAGGTCATGCCTTCTACTCTTTTCCTGCTGATAATCCAAGCAAACTTTCCTGTAAAATTTGCAAGTAGCACTCCAAAGTCCTGCAGTTTAAAAGCATGCCCTAGCACAATGCAGCACACCCGTATTACACAAGACCGAGATGAGACACACAGTCACAGGGGCTCTGTGGAGACACACAGTGCCCTGTAAAACACAGGCTTGTCTCTGCAACAGGGGACAAGGATAAGGACAAGCACAGCACCTCATCTCCCAACAACTCACCAGTACATCCATCCATTGGTCACCAGAGAAGAGCGTCCCCAGCACACTTTTTAATCAAGTGGAGATCAGAAAACATCGCCAAAGGAGGGCAAGATTTAAACAAGAGAATCAAAGACAGTTTTAAATCGAAGTGGCAAACACGACAGGTCCCATGCAAAGAGTCTCCTGGCAAATGTAGAGACACAGTGTTTATATTATCTTATAGAATTAGGAAATCAGTTGGATCTGAAGAAAATAGCTTTTCTAGAAATGCAAGCACTGATATTTTAGGGACTGCTTCTCAGGAACATGGATTTCTCAGTTACAATAATTCAGTTCACTCTACCTGGAAAGCAGGCCAGGATCAATCTGACCAGACCAGGCCCCAAGCAAGGCCTTTCATCAGCACATCAGCATCACATTTGTTTATCCACTGCTCAAAGGGACCTCTTTCCAGATTGCCAAGGCAGATGACAGCTTCCTGAGATCTGTTGCTCTTGTGAAAGTTGATATGAAAAACATAATGTAGGCTAACACTTCCTGAGAATCTCTTCATTACGGCTGCACCTGCAAATGCAGCACTCACTCAGAACTTCGCACTGCTTACCCTTGTCTTCCCATTCCAGACATGCCACTGCTGAATCCTGAATCTAAACTTCCAACTGCTGTATAAAGCTAATTAGGAAGTTAATACTGCTTCCCAATGGAAGCAGGCACAACCTAAGAGAGGAAGGGCAGTGCTTACACTGCACCACTACAGAGGAAACACTGACCAGCCCTTAGTCTTACAGCAAGGGTTCAGCTACACTGATGTGGCTGCAGGGCTGAGCCACGTTGTACTCTCTGGCAGAAGGTTCGGCAAAATGCCACCTCCCCACTTCAGCTCCAAAGGCTCCACAGGACTCTGCACAAAGGGGAAATACAGGATTTGCAGGCAGGCCAGCAGTGTATCCAGACCTGTGGGGATAAGCTTGGGCTTTCCTGCTCAAAGACACTTAAAACAGAAATACCCCACTGCTTGCTGAAAGCTTCTGGACCAGCTCTCAGACACTCTACTTTGCCTAAACATCTCCCTGCCTTTTTTTTTTTCCTTCCCCCTTGCAAGGTCTACCCACCAAGTCATGTACTTTAAAACCATCCTGAACTCACAAATCACAGCTGCTGTACCCAGACACATGATTCATAACCACAATAAAGTTGTCTGAGGCTTGCCTACTCTTCTCCAGTGACACTAATTCTAAAGATGAAAAATGAGATGCGGATTGCTTCTTCTACAAATGTACTCTATCTTTCATGAGAGCTGGGTAACCTTCAGCTTCATTCCTTACCTGCAAAACATGTACCATACAGGTGAGTTATCACTACTACGAGCATCTCCCATTCCCCTCTCCTCTCCATAACCCTAACACTACAGCAAAACACAAAACTCATTCACACTCAAAGAGCAGCTCCATCTTTGTAACATCAGTGTCTCCAGATACAGGCTGGAAAAAGTAGCTTCTAGAAACACCATGCAGAACAGAAGCCTTCTTAAGGCAGCCCTTAACCTGTTGCTGATGGACAGACACTGTCAGGTTACACAGCAGCAAAGCAGCACTCCATAAACCCACAATAAGGCTGGTCACAACTGTCTGACATCCTTCAGCTAAAGCAGCAGACAGTATGATGGTCACATTTGAATGTGTCCAAAGAAGTTACAGTTCAAAAAAGACTACACCAAATACATGGTTGGACCTAATGATCTGAAAGGTCCCTTCCAGTCAAGTAAATTCTATGATTCTACATCAGTGGCCAGTGTCTGTGATCTGTCAAATTCTGCTTCCAAAAAGGAGCCCTCGCATCTTCAAAAATCATTTCAACTGGGGATACAGGAGCTGCTTCCACACACAACAGCAGCCCCCCCTCTTTTCACAACCGTAAGGACTCATTGAGGAAGGGTGGGTGAAGTCAGCACAAAACAAAACATCCTGCTCCTGACTTCCATCTGAAATAAAAATCAGAGCTTTCCCCTACCCCAAATAAATTTGTCAAACATGCAGCTTGTCCAGGCAACCTGTGGGGTCTAAACAGCACATCCCCACCCCCCCTCCAAACCCATGGGCTTCCAACCAGGCGCCCTCTCCATGTACTGCTCAGCTGAATTTGAATGTTCCTGTGTCAGAGAACAGGCTTGCAAGGTGCACCCAGCCTTACACCTGCTGCTTTCACTGCAGCCACATGATACAGAAGAGAGTTTGACTCCGAGGGGCCCACCAGTGGTGTCCTCCCACCTTGAGAGCTGGGTCTGTGGGACTGACGTTATTTTTTTTGATTGCTCTGTGGCCTTTCCAGCCAGGAGCAATACAAGACTTAGGCAGTGTGAGTTCATCATTCAGGTTCTAGTGGGAAGAAGTGTAGGACAACTGGTAAGCAGCTTCTGTTTGCACACTGGTTTTTATCATGTTTCTTTTGCTTCACTACAGTAGCCAAGAAAATGCTGAGTTGTTTCAGCTAACTTACAGCAGAACACACTTTCTTTTCCTTTATTTCTTCTCTTTCAAGTGATGCAGTTAGCCCAAAGAACACAGTGAAAGAACTAACACTTCCCCGCAGGGACAAATAGACTACAGGATTTCTCCAAACTACAAATTATTTTATTATTTGTTAAGTATTAGCAGTGCTGTAGAAACAGACCAAACACTTCAAGCCAAGCTCTAGATTTTGTTTTAAAATAACCTTTACATGAAAGGAGCTTTCCCCTGTCCTACACTACTAAAAGCAGAATCACTTTTGCCTATTCACTGAGAGACCAGAAAACTATTTTAACAAGGGAGGGACTTGCCTGTGATGAGCAGAAGCAAGCCAAGTTCCTGAGTTACAGGACTTTTATGAGACTGACTTCTTCCAGCTCTCACTGTGACCAATGAACACTGAAAGCAATTTTACATCTTGTCCCGTCAGCACATAAGACACCTAATAAATCCCGAGATGTAGAAAACACCCAGAAGGCTTCTTCCCTGTTTCTTCTGGCTGCATAATTACAGGCAATAGTTACTACACTCATGCTACACCCCACGCCCCCCCGCCTCCCCCGTCCTGGCAGAAATAATAGGCAAACAATCTTTAAAACACAAAAGATACCAGGGGAAAACCTAATTGTTACATTTCTTATAAATATAGGACATCTTTCAGGCATCTGTCTGGCTTGTACAGGATCCGGTGCTATTCTTTCCAGAATGGCTTGGTCCAAGTAATTCATTTTCTTAAATGGTTTATTTGCATAAGACTGTGAGACACCTGACAGCAGGCAAAAAGCAGCCACAGCAGCAGGTGCTGCACTGATTCTCAGGCCTCAGTGCTGATTAACACCAGCAGAGATGCTGATCCCAAGGAATACATAATCGCTGCTCATGGCTCACGACTGTTTTCTCAGCCCTGGTACCTTGTTCTCCTCCGTGTGTAACAGGCATGTCTTTTTCAGCCCCACACAATGCGGCAAAACCAAAGGGTCTGCTGTGCGATGCCAGCCTGGGGCTTCTGCTGCCCATGCAGCCTGCACCAGAGCTCCGGAGGGCCTGGAAGGGGAAAACAGACACCAGACCCTACTAACAGAGTTTCTGATGGGTTCGGGAAGGCCAAACATCACACGGGGAAGTGTTAATCCTGTGGAAAGCAAGAAGAAATCATGGAGACACGCTGCTCTGTGATGCCTTACCAACCCTTTGCACTGAAACGAAGCTGAGGCTCCTCGAAGCTGGGTCCTTGCACCACTACCATAACTGGCTGTTGTTTTAAGTTTCATAGGCACTACACTCCCAGACAATTTGACTAGCCTGACCAAAAAGAAAGCGAACTCTCCACCATATGCTCACCATCACTGCCAGCCTGAGACCCACAGTAATGAGAACAGCATAAAGGCTTGCCTGTTGCTATGTTACAGATGTTGCTCGGTATGTTCACGGTGCATTTCTGAGACTCAAGCGCTTGTTTCCTGGCTGTTATAAATGCATGTAGGTGCAAGTCTGTGGAAATCAATGGAGCTACAGCGATTTCAGAGATAAATAAGCATGTGTCCCTAATGCCTTGAGCTTTTTAGTACAAACACAAGATACACAATTGCATTCTGATATGAAGAGCCTAAGCACAGCAATCTTCAGTTTCAGCTCTTGCTTATTATGAAAACACATAATTGTTAATACAAAACCATTGGTAGAATCAGTCAGAATTGCATTTAAAAGTTCAAGCTTTCTAGGTCAGCTCCCACAGCTTACACGAGAAACTTGCTTTTGTATTTGCTTGAGAAAAGCCACAGCTTTTCAGCCAAAGCAACAGTTTCCCGCTTGATGGGTTGGGGGTCTAGATTTTCTCCTTCAGAGCACAGTGTATCATGCCTCAGATGCATGCACCCATTTTAATTAGGAACAACATATAAATTTATACAGGTATATGTCCATACTGTTCCTGTTTGCACCACAGAGCTATTTCTTAGCTGTCAGATGACAATAAACTGTTAATTAAGATGTACAGTGGAAACAGGCACTTTGATGGAAGAGACAACAAAGCACTGCATGGGGCTCAGGAGACTGGAGTCTGATCCCGGCTGGGCTGCAGACTTGCCTACTGCCTGCAGATAATATTAATGTCTTGAAATGTGCCTCATTTCCTTGCATGCAAACTGGAGATACTAATGCTCCCTTTGTACTTCAGGAATGGATCTCCAAGGAGGTTTGCTCTGCTTTAACTCTCTGTCTGCCTCTGCTCTGGAACTACACACCTTCAAAAAAGAGTAAGAGCGCATTTTTCTGGCTCATAAACTCAGGCCCCAGCTGCAGGGCTGTATGCTGCTGGGCGACATGGGTTTCCTTCTGCCCACAGTCTTCTACCATGAGCACTGAGTGCAGGTTTGGTTTTGGAAACAGTCATTCCCTGCACCTTTCCACTCCCTTCCCACCTCTATGGGAAGGATTTTTGGGCAGGTATTATTCACTGACTGGTATTTTTTCAAACCAACTCCAGGTCCAAAAGCCTTTCCCCAGTGCAAACATTAAACTACACAGAACCTTGCCTCCCTCCTGGCTCCCATCCCCACTGTACATATTCCCTCAACCTTTTCTGAAGGAAGATCATGATTTCATCCAGCAGGTATCTCAAAGAGGAGAAGCAGCACCATTGTGCTGCATTGTATTTTTCCTAGCTCTTTTTGTTTTCAAGTAGTTGGAAAGTGCAGTCCAAGTGCAACAGTTCAGCTAAGAGCACATGAACCAGTTGAATTCTTGTCTAAAACTCTGTGCCACAGCCAGATTTCTCCTAGGACCACACTTAAGAACTGAGGATTGGGTTTTCACATTTTCAGCCACCCCATTTCCCCTCAACTCTTGTTGAGAAGAGGGGCCTTTGGAAGCCTCAGCTCAAAGCAACCACCACCGCAGCATTGCACTGCAAGGTAACATGCATTTATATCATAGCAAGATAATAGCATTTATATCATGGCTTAGCAATGCAAAGCACCATGGTGCAGAGCATTTGGATTATAGCCCTAGCTGAGATGGATAAAAACAACAAAGGGTAAGCAACCCCCTGTGCAATGGCGGTTAAATAAGAATCACAGTGACATGGACCTCTAAACAAGTGTTCTCTTTTTTTGGTCAGGGTCAAAATGTTTTGAGGTTCCATTGACACCCAACTCTCTGAACTCCTAGGCTAAGGTTCCCCATACTGACTCAGACTGAATCCCAGTACGGGGCTCACTTGATTTCATCAGGATGTGAGACACCAGTCCTAAGCAGTCTAGGAATGATAAACCAAATGACAGAGTTATTTCAACTACACACAAATATCCAGATGAGACATAACTGAAGATGTGTGATTTGTGTATCCTAAAAAGTGTTGTGTTTAGGTCATGCAGTAAAATAACCAGATGATTGTAACAGTAAAAAGGCAAACCAGTTCCAAGCAAAAACAGTGGAGTTTCGTAAGGAAGTTTTAAAGTGAAATGTCTACCTTTATACATGCTCAGACAAATGAATTGAAGCTCAGACAGATGAACTGAATTCTAAAACCTGCCTTTCAAAGTCTGAAAGTCAAGGATTTTATTAATGGCTCCTATTAATCCTATAAGCAACACTAAGAGATACTGCAATGCCTTTAGATAATGAGGCGTGTTTATGCTTGCAGCAGTCAAGAGCTGGAAGAAAAACAACCAATTCTGCCCATGACTGTAATCTTTTCTCTCAGGATGTCATCCCTTATCTCTTACACACCTGGCCACATGGAAAATCTGACATTCCCTTTAGGCAGAGCTGCAGTGAGACTCTCCATACTGCCCCTTCAGATCAAATAGCTTTACCTGTGGTTCTGTCATTACTGGTACCAGGTGGAAAAAACCTACAAAAGACTTTATGCAAGAAAGGAAAAGCTCTTAACATAGCACTTGTTGAGTGGTAATAGTTCCAGAAAGGTGTGAGGACACAAGAAATAGAGATTTAAAAAAAAAAAAAAAAAAGGTAAATTATGTACAGGATACAAGTCAGGACTTTTAAGTAACAGAAAAGCTTCTATTAGAGTGCTACCCACTGAAATGCTTTCTCCTCACCAATAACAAAGGATATTGAAGTCATAAAGACATTAGAGCCACTACGCTCAAAGGCTACGAGTGAAGGAAACCTTGCAGATGGAGATAACATCTCCTACTGCTGGGGGGGAACAACCAAGAAAAGCTTTCAGGAATAGACATTTTGTCCACAGCTTCACCACTTGCCTGCAAACTTGCCTGTTTTTCCTGTTATATCAGATAATCTCATGAAAGATGTTTTCCCTCTCCAAAGAGACTTATCTTGCTTAATTTAAACTTTTCAGGTTAGAATTAAAGAGCATAATGTCTCTTCTTTAATACTGTCTCAGAAGACGTCACTGTTGTGTTACAAAGGGCCTGGCTCCTACTCCCATTGAAGTCAAGAGCAGAACTCCCACTCATTGCTGTGGAGAAGGATCTAATAAAAATTGTTATTATCCTACTGCCTCCCAGCCTCCTGGTATGGCATGCAGGAGGTAACAAGGGATATGTTTTTACCCCACCAAATTACTAAAACAAGAATAAAATAAAAAGCCACCCACAAGAGTATTGTAAGGGCTAGTAATTTATTCCACAAAAACGAACTGCATCTGAGAGTGTCTGAAGATTGAGTATTAAGCAGAAGCAGACGCTTGCAGTTTTACAATATGTTGTTTCCTTTTCAAAAAGTTGTGTACCACCTGTTCCTTCCATTTGCTGTTTTCTTCCTGAAGACATTGCTGGCAATGGAATTAGTCATTGAATAACAGCCCACAGACACTTACTTGGTTAACTAGCTAGCACTCAGGAGCTGCTGGCGCCAATAAGAACAACTTCCGCAGATACTCCCTCAATAAATATTTTTCCGGCCCTCCCTCTGGATTTCACACCTGGTCTTTGGTAGAACATTATCTCAAGCATTTGCTACTGCTCAGAAAACTGCTGCTTTTTTAACTCTACATATAATGTAGAAAGATGTAAATCACAGACAATAAAAAACAAAGGGGCCCTGAAGAAGAGCGCCTATTTTGCATACTCATCATCTCGGGCTTTGAACTAGGTGAGTGGGGTTTGGACATGCAGGGCAAATGCCCCAATGAACCTGAAAGAACAAAAACAACAAGCCAGTTCTGCTGCTGTGCAATATTAACATACTTGTGCTGACTTCAGAAGAGCCATGACAATTAGAAATCCAGTCCATTAGGCTCAATGCTGCAATCACAGCTGGTTCAGAGTCATATGGGTGTCAGCTGGCTTGCCTGCACTACCAGAGACATGATACTACAGCCACAAACCTCATTCAACACCTCCCACTTGGTTTCTTCCATGGCATGGGTCCTAGGACAGACATCCTTACCTCTCTCCTACCCCACCAACACCACCCCCCCCATGCTTCTGGGGTCATACAAACACAAGCCTGTAAGGTGTACTCTCTGCCTACCAGGCAGGGCTGGTTAACGTCACAGTTTGATGGCCTCCATCAAACAAACCGTGGCTGATGGTCAGTTGGATGCAGCCCAGGAGACACATTTCTCTAACTCCTGAGCATACTGGCCAGACCATTACTCTCCTGCCGCCCAGAGCTAACAAGAGTGCCTACAGAGTGCAAAGCAGCACACTGCACATCCTGGCAAAGTGCTGCTGGGGGCAAACACCAAAAGAGATCTCTAGAAACTCTGCCTCTCCCCTTCCCACACAAGAGCAGCACCTGGAACAACAATACAAGGAGCACTTCCAATCAACTGGGTTTTGGTGTTGGGTTGGTTTTTGTAAGCTCAAGGTCCTTGCCACTTCAACATGAATAGCCATGTAAATAGCCTCTGCCTCACATGACTAAGGAAAATTTAACAGCCCTTAGCATCAAAATGAAAAGATGTGATGTCAATCCTTCAGAGATGCATGCCTGCCTTTCTCTTTTCTTATTTTAGCACAAGAAGAACATCACACAGGAAATCTGTAACAGAAAGGGGTGGCTCTAAGGATAACATCCTTCTTGTTTTGCCATGTGGACCGCACTCTCCTGACCACATGCTTGCCATCATGCTCCTCCTCAGGAACCTCTGCTGTAGGAGCTGTTTGCATTTCTGAAAAATCCCTTTATGCTTTCTGTTCCTAGCAGCAGAGAAATAGACTGGTAGCAATGAGTATATGTGAGCAGCTCCAGGAACCAATTTGAGGTGTACATCTTTTGAAGCTCAAACTTGCACCAGTGAATTAAAATGCAGAACAAATTCCCCTCAACTTCACTGCTGTTCTTTGCAAAGTGCACCCACCAAGCAGCTTCATCTACACTTTAATCCCATATCCTCAAATCACTCTCCTTTATTAGAATCACTGGGCTTGGCCTCATTACAGCTTTGAAAGACCCTGGCTCTTCCTGACTATTTAACTTTTTACCTAATGTACCATGTTCACTGACACGCAGGGGCTGCCCAGGAACAGCTGAACGAAGTTTCTTGCACTCACTGAAATAAAAGCTAGACCTTTTCTCACTGGAGAAGGACTAATACCATGAGCAGGACTCTGACAGTCTCCTCTCAAGTATATTGACAATTGGAGGCTTACTGATAAATTTTCACACCTCACCTGTTTCTCTAGTTGCCTTTCACAAACACACGAGACAAGGCTTACAAGACTATGACAGTTCTTTTCAGCATCTTAAAAACACAAACAGTATACCTGAACTGCAGTCCATCACAGTTACACCACAGTATTTCAGAGCTGGCAACAAACATTGAAATGCCCAGCAGACACACTGCTGCTCTGCACTGAAATACTGTTGCTCACTCTCCTGTGGCAGATAACACGCTCTAGAAAGACTTGTGCCTTTGGACCCTAGAAAGGAGGACAAGAACAAGCTCCAGGAAAGAAAAAAACCAAACCCTATGACTTCATCGTGGCTGTGCAGTGTCACCAGATAAACCTGGTGCTTGAAAACTTCAAGTAACTGAGATCAGCACTTTTCTTGGCTGAAGAAGAATGGCCAAATAATTGCTCTTGCAACAGCCACTGGATCAAGTGAAAATGGTGTTTACCAGCTCTCTGTGTTGTTTTTCACTTGAGGCATTCAAATAACCAAAAGCTGTCTGCACCCATTACACAAACCCTCCTCTGAACTCATAATGCCAGAGTTCAGTGGGAAATCCAGGGATCAGCATTTCTTGGCATCTGTGCTGCATTGCAAATTTCTGTATTCTGTAAACAACCTCAATAAAACATTTCAACAAAGCAGAGCAATGAACCCTCAAAGAAGGTGAGCATGTGGTGACCGATAACACAAGTAATCAGCACATGTTGCAGACAAGGTTCTTGGCAACCACAAACCCTAAATTTGAAGCGTGAGAAGAGAAAAATGCCACATCATACATTCAGCCTGCCATGCTCGTGCTTGGCTAGCTCAACTCATACTGCCAACAGGGTATTTCCTACAGAAAACAGACATCTGCACAAAAGAAAAGCTGGCAAAAGTCCCAATGCACTTTTATTTTCACCTAAGTTTCCACCTCTGTGCCATAAAAACCTTCACTGTACTGTCCAGGAAATGTATGCGTTCTGTTTAACACACTGTCAAAACACATACCACAGGTACATGCAGGCATAGGAGGAGTCCTGTCAAACCATCTGGGTTTGTCTGAGCAAGCCATAGAGATTCATTAGGCAATCCATCCTAATAAAATAGCAACGTACAGCATTTCCAGTGCTCTGGAACGACCGATACAAAACCAACAAAACCAAAAAGCCCACCTTTTGGTGTCGTTGTCACGCTGTCAGTCACAGGATATTTTAGTTAGGTTTCCACAATCTGAAACAAAGCAAAAAGTTCTCCATTAGTGGTTGCAATTAAGGGAAAAGGCTCTCGTTTTATCAAATGAATTAAAGACAAAGTGCAACACATGATGAACAAACTACCAAAAGCAGAGAAGGAAGGTAACACGAGTCAAGCTACACCAAACTCCTTTCCAGTGCCTAGAACCCTTTCTGCCATCATAGCTCATATCCCTTTGTATGCATCAGACATACCCCACTGAAGAGCTTAGGCCTTCAGAATTCCCAGACTCACAAAAAGTGGCTATCCACAGAAAAGCAAATTCCACTGAAACACGGGCTACATGATGGTTTTACACTGTTAGAATCAATGTCACAGAAACAACTGAACTCCTTCTTCCTTTACAGAAAGGAGATCTGCTGTTAGAAGACCTTTCATGTAGCTATATTCACCAAGGACAATTCAACCAAAGTGACAAGAGATGGTAACACCAACAACCAAAGGGAGAAAGAGTAAGCAAGCAAAGAATGTAAGAAGTGATACGACTTAATTTACCAAAAGCTTCCTTGTTTCCAGGAATCCCAGTTACACCGCACAGTGAAAAATGATGTACTTACAAGCTGCAGACTAGACTGATGGGACCTATAAATTGAGCATCATGTAATTGAATATCACGTATCACAGAAGAGCTGCATCGGGGGAGTGCTGCTGAACATCGCAGAGGAGTATTCTCTCTGACACTAGTCGCTTATTGAATGACCTTGGGCACATCCTTAACTGCTCCCTGCTCTAGTTACTCATCTTACCATGAGTATATCATCACAATAGCATAAATGAGGATTAATTACTGCTTTGCAAATCCTGGGGAAGACAGGGCAGGGAAGGAAAGAAGCACCTATAAAGTGCAAATTGTTGGTATTTATGAATCGCATTGAAAGAGGAGAACAGACAGACTTCTCAGCTTCAAGCCAACAGCCAGTAGCCAGCAAATGGACTATTTTCCAGTACTATTGCCATTAATCAGTCTGCACAATTAACTTCTGTCAGAATGTGGGTTACAAAAAAATAAAAATACAGCTGAAAACCACTGCACAAGATATTCACTGCTTGACAGGGGAAGGGTGGGGCGAAGATAAACGTATCAGGAAGAAAAGCCCTTTGTATTTTTAGTCAACTTTGCTATGTCTCACTGTACCCATGAACATAGAGATTGTCACTGCAAGCAATAGGAGTCTTGTCTCTGACTTTACCAAACATCGTAATGGAGCATTTAGAAAGGCAGTGAAGGGGAGATTCAGTGTCATACCAAAGGAGCAGAATACATGGCCACCATCCCCACCTCCTACTTTTAAGCAGTAGGGCAAATTTCTGTAAGCAAAAAACTAAGCTGGTATTGCACACTGCTGTGTGCAGGAGAAAAGTGTAAGAAAATGCAAAGTGAACTATTTCTTTTTTCTTCCCAATACCAGAAAATGAAAAGTCAGTTCTTACAATATGCTAGCCAGGCGTGGTCCCTATTATCTTTGGTTAATTCCATATGTCTGAGAAGGAAATCAGCTCTAAGCCGGTTAGACTGGCTAAGTGAGATTTGTCAAAGGCCCCACCCCCAGGTGCAGTGTCATGCACCAAAGATCTGGCATTCTCTAGAAGATGCTACTTGTCCAGACACTGTTGCTTATGGTCAGGAAAACCCAACCATCTAACAGCTCATACATAATATTCCCCTCAAGCAAAACACCATTCAGCACCTCCTCATCTCCAACGAGCTGCCAGCCCATATCTAAATCAAGAGACCAGCAAGATCCCTTTTATAAATTTTCTGATGAGTATACAATAGAGAAGCAAACAATCCAAGCACCTCCAGCAAGCAGAACTTCCAGCATCTTTAAGGCCTGGTCCACAACGTTTACTCCCTGAGAAACTGTAGCCTCATCCTAGTATCTTGGGTCATGATAAAAGGGAAACAGACTTAATGCTAGCAAGATAATATAGCTGTGCAACACCAATCGGATACCCGTTTACCTTTCTGCTACCCTTACTGAAGTCTGCTTTAAGCACCTCAAGAATCTCAGAATCACAGCCTTCCCTCACACAGCCTGTATTGAACACTGAGGACACATTTAGGAAAAGACTACTAATAAATTCAGTGCCGATTACTTGTCTCAGATAAATTACAATTAGCACTGCCACATGTTGGCATTTTGTCTTCTGAATACTTGTTGGCAAATAAAACTCAGGAGTTGTTTTTAAAGAACATGCCTATACTGAATAATTTAGCTACCCATTTTCTCTAGCTAAGGTGGCATTTTCTAATGCTGTCAGCTTTTATGTGAAGTTGGTATTCCTGCATGCACTTGCACCGACAGATCTTGTTAGCAAAGTCTTTCACTAACAGCACTCCAGTAATATGCAACAGGAAAATAAAGTTGTCCAGTATTTCCTATCTTTCTGCCTCCATCTCCAAGAGAGGGGTACATGCTATGAAGACAGCTGTGCTTACCCAAAACATCCACTGACACATCAATATTTTTGCCAAACCAACTCCGTCTTCTGAAGTGAAACACACTCATACACCCTGAGTATGTTTCATTTCAGGAGATGGAGTTGGTTTGGCTAAAAGGGAGAAACTGTTTTAAAATCTGAAGGCAGAAGATAGATTGAGTGATAGTGATTGTGAAATGACAACACCAGCTACTCCTACAGAAGGAAGGAACAAGTGCAGCAGGTTAAAGAAAGCTTTAAGTGCTGGAGAAGGTATAGAGATGAGAATGTAGACTGTTCTGTGACAAAAGCAAGCTGGGACATCGAGTACATAGTGCTGACCTAAAGAGAGCGATACATTTAAAGAATATTAAGACACTCATCTAGGTAAATCAGCTGAGACAGATTAAGTTAAGCTACAATTTTATTCAAAAAACAAAACAACCAAACATAGCAAACCCAAAACAAACCCACCACACACTAATGGATGAAACCACTGACACTCAAACTCATGGGAGATGAAGGAAGTGCTAAAGCACTGCCCAAAGGCAAGTGCAGAACCACCATAAAGAGGAGAGAAAGACAGGCACATGGGTATCTAGAAACCTGTCAGACTAAGTCAGATTCCTGAAACAAATCATTAATCAATTATGAAATAATTGAAAGATGGCTGGACAATCAAAACTGGCTAATTTACTTCTGTAAAGAACCAAGCAAGCTGGTCTGGTTTTTGTTACAGTATGGCGTAGTCGTTGGAAAAATGGCAGCACAGACACGCTACGTTCTTCAGGAGTTTCAGCAAGTTCTCAGAGGGGTTAGTCTGAGGCCCATTCTTTGCAGTATTTTGTGTGACTAGACAGAAGAATGCACTGAGCTGAGAGAGTTTACTAGTATTTCATTAGGTTCAAAATCATTAAAAATCAATGTTTCAGCACAAAACTTCATCCACCAGCATCACAGGCGAAGTCTAGGGGCCAAGCCCAGGTACACAACTTTGCACAGGAAGAACTGGCATGCAATCCCACATTCCTCTCTGCTGTGCTGACATTTAGGTGGAGGTAAGTCACACCCCACAGAAAAGCAAAATGAACAACTGGATATGCAGCTTCCAGTTTCCAGAGCACTTCTGTCAGAGCCATCAACCCAGTACTGTTAACTGCTGTCTGCAACAGACATGCCTTAACATAGGTGATAATCCTCCAAAGTATAAAGCTAGCAGTTGTTCAGCATGTCTGAAAGACTTGGAAAGGAGATTTAGGCTAATCTAACTAAATTACGAACCTACTGAAGCTCTACACCACCTTCACTGGACAGTCAAAAAGAACCAGGTAAACAGGATGAGGATATCTCAGGGAACCTGCCTCCATAACTAAGGTCTGCATCACATTTCTTGCAATTCCTTCCAGCCTTGTGCATTTAACTTTCTTTGATCTGCCCACTGCAGATAAAGGGCAGTCAGTGATTTTTGGTTGTTTGCCTGCATGTGATGAAGCTGAGCAGTAGAGGCCGTGCACGTACCCTAAAAATACATTAGGTTAATTCACGTTTTGAACCATGGGTCACATTTGAAGCCTACTGCTGCAGCCACCTCACAGTGGTCTGCGTGAAGGAAGGACAAATGAATCTTCTGTTTTCTTAAAAAGCCAGAAATTCACAAAGCTCACCTTAGTTCTAACTGGAGTAAGACTGCTCCTCATCTGCTATGGTACATCTGATAGCCTCTCTTACCATGTCTCATAAAATGAAAAGTTTATTAAGTTCTAAAAACCCCAGAATATTTTAAGTTGTTTACCCATGAAAAATGATCTATGGCTCAGAGCTGAAGAGGGAGTACAAGCAGATCTGTGGGGCATCTTTCCTGCCATGCAAAAAAGGAGCGGATACACATTCAGTATCATTAATGGAATCTGAGAGCCTAGTTTCCAGGAGATATGTGGAGCACATACCCTTTCAACTTTAATCTCCCAGTTTCAGGGACAGGGATTCACACCAAAAGTAAACAGTGTGCTGTTGGTACTTCTGCAGTGACAGAACTTTGAAGCTTCTGTTTGGTTCTCTGACTGATCCTGTTATACTTTTACACTTTTTTAAATGTTTAAAACACATTTTCAAAGGTGCAACTCAACACACTGGAAGGGTACCAACAGAGCAAGAAAATACATAACAAAAAAAATTTTACTTTCACAAACAGTCAGTGTTGCTCTAACACTGCACTTAAGTTCTTTATTTTCTCATGACAAGGCTCTTCTGTTAGTACAGACCTGAAAATTCTGAATTGCTTCCTATTCTCATTCATAGACAATGCCTTCTTCACAGCAGTTCTGATTTCCAGTGACTTGATCCAAGATCTATACAGTTGCAAGTAGAATTAAACCACATCCTTTGATTACCTGCTTAGGTAATTTTCTATTTATCGAAATCAACACTGCAGGAGATAATATGTTTGGAATCTTTCTGTGAGGAAAAAATTGCCTGAAAGCCTTTTCTTCTTCTATGAGATAGCCTGATGCCTAACTAGGACAGATCAGCACACTTCTACCAAAATGCCAGGGAACACCACTGATTTACAGTGGCTAAAGGTTCATCTTGGACACATGTCCCGGAGAACCACAACCTAAGTTGTTCCTTTCTCTGCCACGATGAAAAGATGCTGGAAAAGTATCGTTGCTTTCTTCTGTTGCCAGAGGATTTATACACTCCTACTCTCTCCTTATAACAAATCCTTGAGCACTTCTGTTACTCTCACAACATCTGGTCCTGAGCCCACAAACATCAATCAGAACTGCACCACTGACCACCACTTGCCAACCACATTACCACACTCAGCCCTGCCAATCACAGCTTTTCAATAAGTATTAAATGAACAGTCACCCTCTGTCTTACAGGGTCCCACTCTTTCAATGTCCAAACAACTGAGAGTCTACATTTACCTTCCAAATTCTTCTTGGATATAGCAGAGGCTTGGTTATTCCGGTACAGATGAGTAACTGAGGCACAGAGAGATAAAGTTATTTACTGTAAGCTCCCAAGAACCTTTGAAAATACACACAGACCTCAATTCAGATGACATCTGTCATGTCACACAGCCTCAGCTGATCCTAAAGGTACTCGTTAAACAGGCTCACAGCAGCTGCACAACTTTGAGAAGTCCACAAGGTTCTGAAATATGAATTCCTACACATGCGACACAGCAAGATAATGTAAGAATGATGGATACGGAGAAGTCATTTTCAAAACAGTCTTACACAGTTTGCAGAAAACAAAAGTAAAGCACTGAAAATACATGGGAAAACTGGAAACACCAAGTGGCTGTTCCCAAACGGAGCAACATCTATACCATGGACTTAATGAGGCAGGAGTTATGTGGAAACAAGTATTAATGTGATCCTATAATTAAAGACTGCTTTATAATGCGCATGCAGAAGGCTGCCACAAAGACTGCACAAACACCCTTTATTCCAGTATTTCCTGAAATGAGCCATTTGACTCGGCAATGTTAAAAGGTTCCTTTAACAGCTTTTTCAGTCTGTGATACATCATCTAGATGTAACTGAGGTCAAGTGCATTAAATATCTGAGTAACATTTTGTGCTGTAACATGACAAAAGAGGCACTGTCTGAGCTACAAGGGCTGACTAGCATTCAATCTACTTCTACCGCCATACTAAAAACATATGTGGAAGTGTACAGAACTTGGTATTCATTAAGAAAACTTTTTATATAAGGGGTTTTTTTATTCTGAATAAAATATATAAAAGAAGTCTTTAGTGGCCTTCTAGTCCCTGTATGAATGACAGCAGCATCACAGAAACAGCACGTTAACACTACCCATTCTAAAGATTAATTAGGAAAGACAAGGACACATAGCAGGGCTTTCTGGGTGCCTCACCCAGAGACCGCAGTCTTAGGTAACAATGCCAAACCAATTCAAATGTGGCTTAGAAATCCCTTTTTTTTTCAGATTTATGAACTTTTAATTAGTAGGAGCAAGCAATATTCTAGCTTTAAATAATCCTTCCTCTGGAAGTGACATTATCTCTACTGTATCTGTATTTCAGCCAAGGAAGAACACACTTTTTCTTTTAATAAAAGGGCTGACACTCAGTAACATAATTAATGAGCAGCTTTGAATGTGATGTTCTTTTAAAACCCTCTATTCAGGATCAGAACACTGTTTGTAATTATAGGTGCTGAGCAAAGAGCTTGTCTTGGTACATTTCAAAATGCTACATATACAATTCATCTCCAGCTTTTTTCTTTTTTTTTAAGGTAGAGATTTTCAAAGGTTCAAGGGCCTTTCAGAATTGAGGGGTATGATTTAATAGGGGTTGGTCACTTAAAGCAGATACTCAGAAAACTGCTCCAATAGCCCATAGTTGACCACTGCAGCAAGTACTCTTATGAGCAAAAAAAGGGAACACGGCCCCAAAAAAGCAGCAAGCTGCAGTTCATGAAGATAGTTTGTCATCACACAAGTGTCCCCACCAGCGTCAGTGGTCAGTTACCGCGTAACCTTTTCTAAACCAAGACATACCAAGCATGAGGCTCAAGGGATCCCATAGAACATTTCTGCTGACACTTTTCGGTTCTAGAATAGTCTCTCCAATATATATTTTGAAAAAAATGCTAAGGAAAGCACTTGGGAGCAAGCAAGTAGAGCTGCAGCATTAAATAAATTAGAATACACTTGTCAAAACTCTAGACCACATGTTGATTTGAGATACATAAGGCCTGTGCATCATTAACCTACCCACACAGGCAGAAGCCACTTGAAGTAATTATATTCAGGACCCACATCAGAGATAGCTGAGGGTTTATGAAAGCTGGTATGTTCTGGTCCTCAATATTTGGGTGTGCACATATGTGTATGTACATATACATACACTGTAAACACACGAACTTCTTTTTTTAAAGGAAAGGAAATCATATGGAAAAGGGAAGGTAGCCAGGAGACACACATCTGAAGAGCAAATATATTGAAAAATTACACATCCTATTCAATTATAGTATGTTCTGCAAGTATTTCCTGAGCACTGGCTCCTACAAAGACAAGAGTGCCACTGAACCAGTATGACCTCTTCCACTCTCCAGGGCAAAAGCAAGAGCACACCTGATTTGAGCCTTCACGCCGTACCGATTTGTACCTGCAAAGCATGTAGCCATGGTCCTGCTTTTAAAGGGGTTTATTTATAAATCCTGTATCACAGTATGTCTGACACTGCATCCTTCTGCAGTGGCTGAAGTGCACGCTGTCTCAGGATAATGCCCTGTGCTGTCTGCCAAAGACTGAATCAAGCTAATCAGCTGTGTGGTGTTGCATGCTGATGTTGACACTTCAAGGAATCACAGAATATTCAGTTCAACTCATTAATCCTTTAATGCCTCTTCCCATCAATCACAGAGCTTGCTGTAATTGCAGGTTTCAAAAAGCAGCAATAAGTTTATTAACAGAGCAATACAGAGGACAGCATAACAAGAAAAGGACTTCCGATGCCAAATCATTTCTATGCAAAGCCTGTGCTAATGGCTGCTATCTCCTCATATGCATCAATGTCAAGCCACAGGCAGAATTACCTGTATGTGGTCCACAAAGGCATAGTGAGTCAACAAGCTGCAAGAGCATACTGCAAGCATAAGTAATTTCCTAGGTGCAATACGAGTGCCTAAATTTAAGTACAGGCACATATTACAAAGGTTGAGATCAGAACACTCCACTGCTGACCATTCAGTCACTGAACATTTGAGCCCGGGACCCAGTTCCGCCGCTTGCCTCTGGTGAACCTCTGGCTCCAACTACCCACTCTGACCCAGCTGAACAGACCCCAAAACTTATGGGAGTTGCAGGGAACTTGACTTAGTGATTCTGAATGTAACCCTGATATGGGTGTTTACCATTAATGTCAGTGTTTAAAATCAGCTGTCTTTGGCTGGGATACACAGTGCTCATATACCCATCATCACCCACCTGGACAAACTATACTGTCCCAGAATTTCTCCCTCAGGTTTCATTCCCCAGCAGATTGCTCTGCAGATACAATACTTATCCCCAGTCTACTTGAAATCCTCAAATGCACTTCCCCTGCACCACTTAACTGTAGCAACATGCCAGCGTAAGGCCAGTAGGCCACATGCTGTAACAGTGGAGGGGTACCATCATCATCACCACCAAACAGACAAGGTACAAGAAGCCCTAGGTTGTTTTCTCCTTAAAACCCCCATGATTTCTCAGCAGTGACATTTCAACTTTTCCACCTTACAAGACACGAACATTCATAGTTCAGTACAAAGATTACCTTTCCCCGTCATCTGAAAGCAGCAAAGTCCTGCCCAATCCACAGCCCTGAGCCAGACATGGGACCTGTGCACTTGAGGGGCCAAATTTCTGTTCTAAAGCCCTACGGATAACGCTGCATCGTCATAATTACACAGGATGACTCTGCACTTGACCATGGAAGAAAAAGCGTTCAATAGAGCAAATTACCAAGCAACAATCAGCATACAGCACTCAAGTCAAATGCAATCATGGTTACATACACGAGCACATTGAGTTGATGTCTTTAAGGCTTGAGCCTGTTTTGTACTGCCCCCAGCTCAAAGGCAAATATGCCAGCAGCAATGGTAATTGAACCAAAGAACTGGATAATACTGCCCTAAGGAGAGATCATTTGGCAAAGGTTGAATAAAAAGCCAGAACACCCCTGGTGAGAGAAGGTTTCAGCACCTGCTGTTACCTGCAGGTCACTCAAACACTGTGAATAGATCCCATTAGAATCAGATAACGCACCTGGTCCAGGCACAGCAGAGGAAGCCATCACAACAGCATGGCAGGTCTAACATCGCTGCAGCAGAAGAAAGCAGTACTGCAGGTAAGCACTAACACCAACCACACAGTCAGCACACAGGACTCGGTCCTGTGGTCACAGCCTGTGGATGTTCCTTCATTCACATTTACTCAGCAAATGTCAGCCTTAAGACAAGGTGCAGAACCAAAGCACAGCTTCCCACCTGAGACCATAAATCAAAAATTAAACAAGGTAAACGAGACAAGCAAAGAGAACACACCTCGTCATCCCTATCAGTGAACACTGTTTTCACTTCTGTTCTTCAAAAGTAAGAGACGGGTAAAATAAAAAAAAAAAACAAGGGCTGCTGGAGGTTTTATGTGTTTCTACATGTTTTATATTTACAAGAAAATCATTCTCATCATTGTACCCAATGTTAGCTCCAATGTCACTAACTGACAGCTTTGGTTTTACCATTCAGACTTGTCCAGGACAACAGTTCTGCTCTTATCCATCACTTCAAAAATTCACCTATATATTCTATTCTTGTAAATGTCTGCTTGATCTTAATTATTCAGTTATTTGCTACCATGAGGATTTCTTTAAAGAAGATCTGCTAAACATGGCATACATGAAATCCATATCAGAAAAAGGATTTATTTTCTTGTCCAGTGAGAAAATAAATTGGAAAGCAAGTTATTTCATCAGGATAATGCATGTGCTACAATAACTCTTTAGACTTCCTAGCTTTAGGGTAAAAAAAATGTTAAAAACATGGTAGCATCTGGACAGACCAAAGAATGGAAATGCCTAATCACCTTTCAAAGTGAAATAACAACGCACAACCTGCACCTTCAAATATTCAGTCCATTTTGAAGAGGGTAACAGGAACCACACTACTAGGTATATCCAAAATAGTATCTAGAACTGGGAATAGTAAACCATATTCTTAACCACACTTAAACATCAAGAAAAGCCTAAGAGATTGATGCAAACCTTGCTGCACAGAGAGCATCTTTTTCTTGCATGTATCTACTCTCGATACTTTGCAACTGATCCACTGAGGAGATATTTCTATAACTACAGATATACCTCAAAAGACAGTGCTGGCTGCTTCTCTGCAGAACCACAAGCTGGATAACCTCCCCACTTCTCCTTTTCCAGACACCTGAGATATCCTTACGGATTTATAGGAGCAGGGACCACAGCTGTCCAGCCAGACACACAGCAGCAGCTTTGGATGACTACCAAGTACACCCTTACTCAGGCCAGGGAAAACTGTAACGAGTCCCAATTGTGGGGGCCTGCCCAACACCAAGATTTTCCACTTCCATCGAACTTCCAGCACAACGCCATGGGAAGCGGGAGCAGGCCTGGCCCATGCCAGCACCCAACCAGCACAGAATGGGGTATCCTGTGCAAGGCAGCTGCTGAACATGCAACCCACTCTCGCTGTGACAGTCTCTGAAAGGAAAATAGAAGTGAGAAGGTGGCTGTGGCCTGGCTAATCCTGTAATCAAATAAACTCTTTACAGGTCTCTGGTGGTGCATAAAGCTGGTGGAAGAATTATACAGCTTCTGTGAAAAATTATAAGTTACATCTGCTTTTCTTCAGGGGTTTTGTGGATAATGTTATTCTTTTCTTTACGTGGCAAGCAAAATGTTTCATTTTTCTTTAAAATACTTTTGCAGAAGTTTAAGGTTCATCAAAATGGCAATCCTTCAATTAAAAAATATTACTGACTGTGTGGCATCGGTAATATTTAATAATTACTAAGGTATTTAAAACAATAAAAGATGTCATTGGATTTCTTCCTCTCATTGCAAGCATCTCACCACAAGCCTCCCGAGCCTTACCCCAGTACTAAAGTAAATGCTCCTTAACAAGCAGCTAAACTTTCAGATTACTTAATATTGAAGGAAAGCATACACACATGAATTATGCTTTCTAAAAGGAAGAGGAGGAGCCCATAAATTCACCATTAAACATTTAGACAACAGCTAAGGATGACTCACCGGAACTAGAATACTCAAACTGGCGCCAAAGGGGGAAATAAAGACTTTTCATATAGCAAACTGTTTGACAATAATATAAGCTTTAATGCTGTTTTCCAGCAATATATAGGAAAACAATGCATAATTCTATTTCTTATCTTAAAAAAGACATCTGTGCTTGCAAGTGTTCTTGGGAAAAAGAGGACAATGTACTCCTTTTTCTGTAAAGGCTGTGGGGAAAAAGAAAATTAATATCTCAGTACATTCTGCATCACTGTCATGCTGTAACCAAGACAGCTAATTAATGGAGCTGCCTCAGCAGCTGCCAATAAAATATTAGTACTTCTTTTTTTCTTAGGAATAGGCTTACTGCATTTTTACCCATTTGAAACTTTCAAGCAAGTACATGAGAATGAATTTTTTGATACACCTAGTTTTACAGAGATAGAAAAAAGCAACTGCAGAACACACTCTCTTTCAATTGTGTTGTCTGCAGATTACAACAGGCAAAGTCTTTGAAAATTTTATCACTCAGATAAAACCAGCAATAAAACCTTCCTTTTTGACTCAAGTCTCCTTAATTTTCAGGGTTGTTTGGTTTTCAGCAGTAAAACACTGGTATTTGCTGAATTTCAAGCCATTTGCAACTACTGTTCAAGCAATTTGTAAAAATAATCTAAAAAAAAAAAAAAACCCAGGAAGAAGTAATTACCTCTAAATTTTGCTGGTGAAAGTTCACTATCCTTTTGAACCCACCAGTAATGTTTATTTATATTATTCAAGCCGTCCTCATTATGGTACATAAGGTACAGAATTATTGCTGAAATTGATCCTATCTTTTCATTAAAATACTTATTATCAGTAAGATCCCATTGCCATGGGAAGAAGAATTGACATTACTAGATAAATTTTAAAATACTGTTTTTGAAACTTGTCCATCAGACAGAAATGTTCCAGATTCTTTTCTAAATTAGCTCCTATAACAACAAACTCTGAAAACATTCCCAACCATTTCAGCATTGCGTACATCAGATGTAGCAAAGGCAGCTATCTACATCCTCCCCTTTAACCTGCTTTTTGCATACAAAAGTCAAATATATTTATGTTTTCAGGATCTTTGTTTTTTATTTTATATTCTACTCCTGACAATTATTTCTTCAGTCTCAAGTTTCCCCAATGGAAATTCCTCAGTGTTTTATCAAACATAACAGTTTTAAAAGGAGATTTTGTACTCAAACCATTAAAGGAGCTCCTTTGCAAATGGAACCTTCTGGGACAATGTATTTTATTCCCTCCTCCTGTTCTTCCTGCTTTGTTGTTGATGCTACTTAATTCACCATAAACAGATGCTTGACAAGTGTCTTGCCCTCTGCCCTAAATAAATGTTTTGAAACTAGAAAAAGATAACAGTACTTTGGTGATGGTTTGGGTTTCTTCCCTATGAGATTTTGCAGTACATTACACAGTGGCACACCTCATTAACTTAAAAAAAAAAATATCAATCTCCACACAGTACAATGGTAGGGTAGCAGAGATGGTCATAACTCCTCCTCAACCTTCTTTTTTACAGCAGGTCTATCAGGTCACAATAGAGGACAAAACAGGGCACTCCACCCAGACAACACAGCAGGAAAAACTGGATAGTTCCCAAAGCAGTCATGCAGAGCTGGGAACCTGAGAATAGCTTTCCTGTCCATTCTCAAATGAGAATCGATACAAGGAAAGGTAAGACATTTCTTAGAAGTGTATTTTATACATGTAACTGCTACATCTTTTATGATCTGTGCTTTTCTAAAATACACAGAGGTTCTGCCCTTAACTACCACATACTACAGTCTCAGTGCTTGGGACAGCTGAAATGTTCTATTTAGTAGACATTTCTTGATCCTTCACATCAACACAGCCACTCAGCCACTCAGACAGCCACAGTGTATTACAGCACCTTATTTCCATTTATCCTCAAATGATCAAAATGGTATTTCAGAAGTACAAAAAAAAATATTTAAAAGTAACAACAGACATTTGATAAAAGAGACACTGTCACAATGCCACACCACCATTCCACCTTGTCTCTTCAGTGTGAGAAGCGTATTGTGTATGGCATGCTGCCTGCTTTCAGCCACTGTTTACACCTTCAAATGGTCTTCCCAGCATGTTACTCTATGAATTTTGATTTCACTTTAGATATCATTTGAGAGAAAACCTCAAAGCAGACCAGTTAGAACTGTTCCAACTCTCAGTTCCCAAAAATGACACTGACATTGGTGTTTGCCTAGCCCTCTCCCTGGACGTGTGGCATACACCTCCAAAACTAAAAGGGGAAAAAAAAAAAAAAGAGCAAAGCAGTGTTACTGTACCATAATCTACCTTGACACCTACATATCTCAACAGCAAGGTCTGAAATACAACCAAAATAACCCACTAGCTTTTGGAGTCTTTATCACAACTGTACCCAGCTGCCTCCATGCCACCAAGCCACTCTCACAGCAGGACACACCAGTCCTGTGTGCCAGAATCCTAAGGTGGCTGCTCTAACCACCCAGCCCAGAATCACAATTGGCATCGCACCCCAGAAGCTGTACAGCTGCAACAGCACAGCATTTGCTCACAGTGTATTTGCCTTCACATCTCCTTTAACATCCCCACCTCTGGTTCTTGCACTACTTCAGGGATCCCTGCATCATATAGCATGCCATTTCACTAGCTACATATGGTTACCTAAATGGAGTTTATGCACAAAACAAGGACTAAACTTGGCTCTCCAGGGTCCAGGTGCAATTCAGTGCTCTCTTTTTTAGAGCACAACTTAAAGCCTTGGCTTTTATTTTCTCACATAACTTCAGTGTAACAGAAATACATCCATCACAGCATGTAGACTGTTAAATAGCACTTGTCCTTGTTCAACTTAATTTGCAAAATCCCAAATCCAGTTTTACAGCTGATTTTAAATGCATCTGTCATCCAGTGGGCAACATCTGCTGCACATTGCTAAGACCCGCTTCTGTACAAGAAAGGAGTTTGTCACAGCTGCTGCCAGCTTTGCAACTGGGTTGGTTTTCAGCTAAAAGGTGGTCTCAGCCTACACACCACCACATGGCATATGCATGAGTAGAACTAGTGCATCAGCACAGAGCAAAGTGCATCAATAACCCAGTTGCACACAGAACTTCTCATTGGTCCTCCTAACTAATATGACCCCTCATCTAGCTTTCACTGCCATGAAAACAACCATAAGGGGATTAAAGCACAGATGTCTCACTGCCTTCCTCTCTCCACCCTTAAAATCTAACTATTAGGCTGGCCTGATTTATACCCAAAAAAAGCAAAGAAAAGAAAAATCCTTGTTTGCCAGCATATACTATCCATGGTGATGCCAAGTTTTAGACAAGTTTGTGATTCAAAGGCCATGAAGAACTAGAGGCAGTACTTGAAGGGGAAAACTACTCTCCCTTTCAAATGCAGATAAAATACAAATCGATTTAAATAAATATAAACTTAATTAGACCCTGTAATTCCAGGACTATCTGGAATATTTGGACTTATGAAAATAATTTATTTTTCTTTTTAACCTCTCTTTTCAAGAGTGCCCAGTCATGTGCCAGGGGCCTGTGGGAATGACAGGACATGAGGCTATTCAACAGGACAGGACCAAAGAACCAACACTATGGGAGAGGATAAGGGAGAAAGTATCGCAACAGACCAAGAAATAAAGACCAAAAGAAAAATCTAAAAAAGGAAAAGAGAAAAAAAAAAAAGATGCAGAAGGGAAACAGCTCCTCCAGGTCCTCTGATAAAAAAAAACCTCTTTTCAGTAGAAAGATGCACCACAAAGATTAATTTGAGAGAACGCCCGGATATGGTACAGCATGGTGAGCAGCTGGTACAACATCACACCTCATTACTCACCAACACTAATGTGAACAGCTCACACCTGGTCCTCAGTCATTTTGGAGCAGAGTTCACAGTTCTGCTATTAGCACAGAGGCTGCTGCAACCCAATTCTTAAGAAGTACTTAAGCAAATTTTCAGCCCCTCTGAAAGCAAGACCAGTAAGGGACAACTCTAACCAGCTTCAGTAAGAAACCACCTTCTGTTCTGCAGCCCTAGAAAGGCAGCCATCCCCCTCTGAGGGAAGCAGTACCTGCACAGGCCAGGGACAACAGAAAGCAAACCTTTCACTGGCATTTGGGGATAGCAGGGCACAGCACTCAGCAGGTCTGGCTACTACACAACATCCCCCAACCAACCTCACCCCCACCCAACCCTGGGTGAATCAGAGCCTAGCACTCTCCATCCTTGTCCTACTTTGATGCCAGCTGTCCAGAATTACAATTTACATCTTACCACAAGCCTTTGTGCAGTCTAGGCAGCCTCCCATACAGCTTCTGAATGTTGCTGCAGCAAAATAGTTTCATAGCAAGGACACGGCATCAAGCATTTGTGTAAGCTATGTGAAAATTTAAGTCCCAATTTCAAGAGTCGCTAACATTTGTCAGCCTTGCTGCAACTCAGCAGGGTCCACTTGACATCTCTCTGCACATGCTAAGATTTCCACTGAGCTACTTCACTTCTCCTATGGTAGCTAAATGAAAAAGGGAAAGCTCTGCTTTAGGAGCTAAACAACATCTCCAAGTCCAGTAAGAAAAATAATAAATACATACCTTGGAACGCATTAGAACATACTCTAAATACTGATAACGTTTGGGTTTTGCTGCCCTCGGTGACCTTCTGTCCTAAATTAGTTACTGACATCCAAACTGATTTTCTTCTCTGTTCTTTTGGCTTTCAGACAGTTCTGACAGTCCCATTACCACTGCCTTGTTTATCTGCTCCTTGTGCCTTCTCACTGGGACAAATACTTATTTCTGTTTAACCGTGTACACAGTTTTCATTACAGGAGACTCACTGCAGAAGGATTAACAATTCCCATACCCATTTGATGGATACATTGCTTTGTTTTCCGCTCTATTTAAGAAGGGGGAAAAAAGTATTGATTAACTATCAACCATGCTTCAGCTTTTCTCTCAGGAACTGTGTCTTTCACAATAACAGTTATGTCCTTAAACCCAGTTAAGAACTGGCTTCAGAGATTACAGCTCCAAGATGATCAGAATGTCAGAGACTCAAAGAAAATGATTTCGCTTCTTGGAAAATAAAACTTCTCACAAATTTGGGATAAACATCTGCCACGGTCCTGTCTGTCTTAGTCAAGAACATCAAAACCTAGAAGTATGTTTTTTGTCAGAAGACTATCTGTGCAGCACACAGCTCACATTTATGTTATCAGTAATAGTCTAAAGGATTGCAAGTTCAGGCAGTCAGTAGTTCTATAAGGCACCTCTAAGAAATCCCCTCACATGTTCAGACTATTGCACAGTCTGGGGGAAGAAACCTATCATTCATTCAGTCTGTCCTGAAATTGATTTCTAAAACAGGTAAAATACTCATCTGGCTTTGTAGTGGCAGCAATGACATACTTGGAGGTTTCAGCCTTTTCAGATTTACTTAACTCTGCAAACAAACATGAAACTCTAAAACCAGTGAATGGAACTCCTTGGTCATTATTTCCTGCAGGAACCTGACTCATGGTAGAAAGGCAACAAAATCCCTGTGTTTTACTTCATTTTTACTGAAATAGGTAATTAATAGCAGGAAAGAAACAGCAAACCAGGAACTGCAATTAAAGAAAAATTTCATGCAAATGCAATTCATTTAGTGTCATGACAGTTAAAGTTATGTTTCATTTACCATTCACAGAAGTCTACTTCTAATGCCTGCAGCACACTATTATTGGTTCATCATATAATTATCAATGGAACTAAATTAATGCTGTTAACAAAAGGTCTGTGGTATGTGACAACTTACCAAGCATGCATATAAAATGCTATTAATTTTTTTGGAACCAAACAGATATCGTGGAACCACAGATGAAATCAGGACCTCGAGTCATGTGCTGCCTCTTCTGTTCTGAAGAGTTTCTGATTTGAAGACACACAACATTCCCACACTGTCCCAAGGGGAGCAGCACAGCTCCCAGCAGCATGTGCCGAAGCAGGGATGATGTGAAGACAGAGGTCTTAGTACCCACGCAATTCTCAAACCTCCACTTCTCCCACACAAACACACCTCCACACCTCACAGCTGCTGCCTGGGGCAATACCCAAACACTCCATGTTTAAGATACACCAACTTAAAAGTATTTTTAGTCTTCACCCAAGCAATGCGAGCAGCATAAGAAGAGACCACACCAGAGAAGTAATTAAACATCTCTAACCAGGCAGAGTTGTTTTGTTAGTTTTCTTGTTGAGGGTTTGGCTGGTATTGGTTTGTCTCTTCACTGTTTATTCATCTTTGTGTGTGATCCATCTATTCAAATAGAACTGCAAAGGATGCATCAATCTTTTTTGTGTTGTAGGAACACTAGGACAGCAGAAACAAACAAACATTTTACTCCCAAAGAATGTACTGAGAAAAGAGAAGTACTCCTGGCTGAATTCCAGCAAAGCAAACAGACCCTTAGTAGTGAAACAACACACTGCCAATAGGCACCACCTATGGGAAGCCCTTTAAAACAAAGTTTGGATCTCCTACTCCATCTCCCTTTCCCACTCACCCAGACAAATGTTTTTACAGAATTATCATTGTGATACTTCCCCAAGACAGAGAAACCATGTAATTAGTTCAGGAAATACATGATGGCAGATTTTCTAAACCCCCATTTGCCACGCGTGTGAAGCTTTCAGCTCAGGCCGCACCGGGTCTGCTGTGATACAAGGTGTCTCCAAGGCCCACATCTGTTGGGCTGAACCACACTAAATGCCCCTGCCAACAGGGTTGTTTTAACTACACTGTCTGCCCATTCTAGTCCTGAAACAACATAAATGAACTCAGGGGCATGGACAGCTGTCATGTTACGGTGCCTGACATGGCCTGTAGACCTGTCTCAGACTGCAAAGTGTAAAAGCATAGAACAGCACCAGAGAAATTTGTCTGATCAGAAGCTATCAGATATCTAATTTCAGGGGTCTGCAAGATTTCCGCTCTGTTAGTGACAGACACACAAGTACCATGTTCATATGTTCACATACTATGTTCATCTGGGCACAGCTCAGACCTGGCAGAGAGCCCAAGTGTAGTAATGCACTGGAACAAAGAGGTAACTGAAAGCAATAAATCTTAATATTCTGTTAGTCACGAATGAGAGGTACTGTTTATCTCATGCACTTTTTAAGAGCTTCTGAAAGAAGTTTTTCAAACTTTACAGAAATAAATTTTGTAGTCTAAGCATTTCCATAGCAGATTGATGACAAGGTACTGAGACACAAACCAGAAGCTGGTATCACTCCTCTGTTTCTCTCCCAGGCCCATGCACTTCTCACATCCTACCTCGCAAAAGTCAGCCTTACCAGGCAAAGGGATTTAACCTTGGCACAAGCTGCAACAACAGCCAGCAGCCTGATCTTGGGAAAAGTATTTATCACCCACCAACTGGCCAGAGGAGGAAGAAAGTAACCTATGATCAGTGGATGTGTTCTGCTGCTGAGAGAGAATAGCTGCAGTGCAGAAACAGCTATTTTGGTCATGAAACACAGTCAGACACTGTGGTGGTTCAGCAGCTGAACTGTACAAACCCCACCTCCTCTTCCTACCTTTACTGTTATTTTCTGTTGACCCATTTGGGGCTATGTGCCCTCTGCAGCAAAAACAGCTCTTTCCCTGGCACCTAAAAAATTGACTCTTTGCTGGGCAAGAACATGACATGAAAGAGTCCCTTCTAACAGGCACACACAGCATACAAAGATAGGAGAGAAAAAAACCTGCTCTGTTTCAGAAAGCTACTCTGCTAGTTCTGTGCACCCATGGACATTCCCTCGCTGTTCTTCACAACTCCCCTTGTATGTAAACATAGTTATCATTCCACAACTTAGAACAGACTCTCCAAAACAGAATGGTAGCTGAGAGACAGCTGGGATGGAGAGAGAGGACCTGCACACCTGCTTTGCTCTCTGTTGAGTTCTAGCATAGACTTTGTGTGCAAATCAATGCACACAAGTCACACCCAAGCCAACTACCTTCAGCACATTTGATCTTCAGCATCAGTTTCCATTCAAGAGGCCATGGTCTTCACACAAACTTAGAACCACAGAATGATACAGTTTGGAAGGGCCTCTGGAGATCTCTAATGCAAGCACCTATCCGAAGCAAGTCACCCAGATTTCATCCAGTTGAGCTTTGAAATACCTCCAAGACCAAAGAGTCTACATCTCTGTTTCAGCATTTGACCACCCTCACAATACCAAAAGTTTTTCCCTAGAGCTACCTGGAATTTCCCATTTAAACTTGCATCCTTGGTCCTTTCATCATGCATTTCTGAGAAGAGTTTGGCAGCACCCTTTCCATACTCTCCATTCCCACAGCTAAAGACAGCACTGAGACTCCTCCATAGCCTCCCCTCTTCCAGACATAAGTTAAACATTTCTCTGTCTCTCTGAATACCTCATCATTCCCTTAATCACTCTAGTGGCCCTCTTCTAGGCTCATTCCAGTACATACAAAGGTTCTTACACTGCAGAACCTCAAACTGCATGTAATATTCCAGTTGTGAGATCTCACACTTAGCTGTGATTCTACAGATCACCTCCCTGAAGGGTGGGCTGTAGTATGCTTTAGCTAAAATCAGTGTACCTACATACACTGAGACATGGCAGCACAATAATTCTGCTTTTTACAGAAACTGCAGAGCACACCTCCCAAAGACAGGGAAAAGATGCCCACAAGAAAATCAGCTTTACTTTCTGTCAGACCTTTGCTCTTAACTCACTTTGCAGCAAGAGCCCTGCTCCCATTGTGAAGTGTTTTAGAGATTCCACCATGTTTCCTCTGTCTTGAAAGCTCACTTGCACACACGCAGTATAATACATCTCCACAAAAGCATGTATTTTAAAAGTACAAGCTCTAGTTTAGAGCTGAACCTGACGGGGAAACAGCACAGTAGCTCCCAATGACACATTACACCACTGTTGTGTAATCTCCCAGAGCTGCAGTAGGACATGTGGAGTTCAGGTCTATCAGCACTGCCTGCTGGGACAGACTGTACTTATCACACAGAAGGGAGCCAACGTTTGTGCTCCCAGCTGAGGGGCTCCCTACTAAGAAGAAAACAAATAAAACTTCCCTAAGGGACTTGGAAAGCTGAGTCTGAGTGAAAAGGCAAAACCCTCCCTCACCAGGTTCTGAAAACAAACTTGAGTCTCTGTGCAGCAAGAACATCAAAACAGCTCAAGAGGTTGATGTAGTGTCATGTGATCCATTTAGCTAAATAAAAGTCTGGAAGAGGAACATATTTCATTATTTCTCATCCCTCACTTTAAGAGACTGCAACCCTCTAAGTAAAATACATTGTTCAGCAGCCGCAACACCTTTAACAAATTGCCAGCATCATTTGGTCAGATAGACACAGTGAAACCTAAGAACCCAAACAGACTTTATCAGATGTTTCAGGATAACTGCTCAAGTTTGCTCATGAGCTATGCAGTTCCTGCCAGCAAGCATCTGATCTACTGCACATGAGTGCATCAAGTCGATAGGTCTGCAGAGAAGGCCAAGTGACTTGAAAGGGTACAAACTACAACATATATTCATAACCAGCCAGTAAGAACTCAGACGATCCACCCAGCTGTGAGACACTACTAATTTATGTCAGCAAAGAATGGCCTTGATTGTCACCTGACACACAACCGTGGCCAGAATGTGCAAGGCCCTGAAAGCATCCTGTCTGCAATACAGGTTGGGCCATTCCAACTTGTTTTCTACTCCCCCACTCCTCCTTACTAGTTTGCCCGTGTCTTTTAATATCCCTTCCCAAGTTGCCACAGAAGCAAAGAGGGGACCAAGTCCGACTGCAAGCTGTTCCAAAGGCTGAAATACTTGCTCTAAATGGAGAGCTGGACACAAATTGCAACAAAGTTTAAAAAAACCCAAAAAACCCAACAAAACAACCAGCCACACAACGCTGGCCTTCCTATACTGTTTACAAAAGAAAATGCATTGACAGCACTCTAGTCACTACTCCCCAAGCATCACACAAACACTACCTTCTACTTGAGACTGCCTTCCCACGAAACATGAACCAGGCCACTCGCATGTATTTGTTGAACAAAGCTAGGTTAGCACAGCTACCACCACCACTACCTCAGTGCATTAAACTGGGAGAGGGAACCTGCACATACAGTAGCTCAGCCAAGAATGGGCATCAGTAGCTGAAGCATTAACCTCTGCCACAGGCAGAAGTGCTCCAAGAGGAGAATTAACAAGAAAATATTGGTTTGGATTGTACCATATGGTACTTTGGATGGTGCTTGTATCTGCATCTCTGTTCTTCAGGCCTCATTCTGCTGCTCCACCCAAACCTTGTGCAAATCGCCTATGTGAAATTACTCGATGGTGCAATCCAGCTGCTGATGGACAGAAATCCAGGTCACAAGATCAATTATCCACATAACTGGCCCCTTCAGTGGCACCATCAGCAAAAGGGCCAAGGACTGAACAGTCACACACCTCAAATGGAAGAGGACAGCTAACCCCCCCAGTAATTTATTCCGTTATCGATGGAAAAATATTAGTGCACGAATTCACTAAATGTTATTTCTCCATCACAGAGGCTAGATGAATAATGAAAACAATGATTCACAAATACTTATTACAAAAACAGCAAAACAAGCAGTAAGTAAGATCTGTTATTTACAGAGACTTGTTTAAGCAGCTCCACCTCAAAGTGCCAAGGTGGAGTCTCAGACGGTGTATTCATGCTACACATGTACTATTCCTGTTTCTCTGTTCTTCCAGGACTATTCCATCCAGCTTCCAGAATAGTGTAAAAGGGTCACTTTCAAAACTGACACCCACACATTAACTCTTCACATTAAAGGCACATATTTGGTTTTCCTTCTGGAAACTGTGCACTCAATACGCCTGACACTATAGGTAATTTACCAAACCAACCACTTGAAGAGACAATTATTGCAAAGCGGCTGGAATGACTTCCTGGAGATCACTTGGGTTCTGTTCGAGGCATCCAGTTCTCCTCGAGGCACAGAAGAAAGGGGAATGAAGAGCCATGCCATGTGCAGAGCTGCAGTGGGGGGACACAGCTTCCCAGAGCAAATGGCTCCTTTTCAAAGGACCCCAGCAGAACTGGAATGGCTCTCTACAGTGTGCACTGCAGGGTAAGGATCCATACCCACAATTGTGCACCTACATGGCACTGTCACAGTATGCCTCTGAGTAAGAGGCCAGCTTGCACTAAAAGCCAGTGGCATGCAAGGACACAACCTCAACTGCAACCATCTCTCTAGGGGGGCAGATGGGTGCAGGCTAGGATTTACCAGTGCTGACCAGGCACCTCACCTTTGAGCACTTCACCTCCAAGCACTTCCAGTAAGAGCTAGGATTTGTAGACACCAGGGTTGTTTGCAACTACAGGAGGGTTATGCACACTTTAAAAAAAATTATATATTAAAAAAAAATCCCACCAGTTGTGAATTGCCAATGCATTTAAAAAGCTCTACCCAAAGCAGTAATATTCAAATGGCAACAGCCAAACTGCATTCCTCCTTTTGACACAGCAGTTCTTCCAACAGAGATCCAAGCCCAGATGAAAGAATGCTAGGAATTTTTTTTTAATCTGATATAATCTAAATATAACCTCTTTATGATGTGGTTAAAGAGGTCTATTCTAAGGAGAACACATCTGAAGCCAACTTCCAACGCTAATTTTTTTTTTTTTATTTTAATTGCCAAGTTATTATTATCCTGTAATCTACAAAGATATTGAAAGTCCTTATGATAGAGACATAGCCTTAACTACAGAAATATAATGCTCTGATATCTGAGCACACTCCATTTTTTGGTTGACATCAGATGTTAAAGTAATTACAATTCCAAATTTCCTCAAGTTGCAGAGCATTCTTTGTCGGAAAAATACTTGTGCCCAAGATCAAAACAAAAAACTCCTGAGACAGGTGGTGTTCACCACTATAACCACCTGATCCAGGAGACAAGCCAGAGCTTTTCTATTTTTAGATAATAAATCAACTTCTGTTAAACAGAACTCCCTCCTTTCTGAGCAGCAAAACCTACTGCTATAGAATCCTTACTTTCATGATGATAGCAGAGGTGAGAAATGAGGGAGGAAAAAGGAAAGGAGAAATTGCAAGCTGACTGGATAGCCCAAACAATGCAAATGAACTGAAGATAAATTTACTGAGCATTAGGAAAAACTGAACTGCGTGACAAGGCCACAAGTTGTCTCCTCCTCTATTAAAACTTAACTATGATCACTAAAGCTTTTTATTTCATTCCATCTCATAAGTGAAATAGTGACATACTTTTTGAAGGGAAATGTTCTCCGTGTCTCAAGGCCTAAAGGGCATTATCTCCTTTGTCCTTACACTGCATGGAGGGAATTAGGCCATCAACATCAATGATACTTGTATCAAGGCCCAGGTACTCCACCTCCCCTCAAGTCCACTGGGACAACATAGGGCCAGCTGCAGACACATGGTCTTCAACCAGGTGGCATTCAGGAAGCTTGCATGCCTACCCCTTACAGCTCTGTGCAGTCACCCACCCAGACACAAGCTGTTCAGAAGGGAAACATTTTACTTCGCATCACATACAAGGGAATGCATTACACATGCGGCAGCAAACCGCTGGAGCTACTAGTGATTTAATGGGTCCATCGTCAAAGAAATTGAGGATTTGTTTCCATCCCAATTCCCGCTGTCTTTAAGTCCTTCAATCCTTTTCAAATGCCAGCCTTACAGGCTTTGTCCCCTATATCCAGACCTGCAAACATGTGAAAGGCAACAGATAATTCACAGAACAAACATATGCACTTATCTTCTTTTGAGTTCCTAGATTTTTCAGACCATGAATTGCAATCAACACTGCAGATTTGCTGGACTGGAAGATGTAATACTTTACTGCAAAACAGTAGAACCTTTTGTTTTGGAAGTAACAGTAACAAACATTTCTTGCAGTATTATAGTGGGAAGAACAGAGAAAAGCATGTTGGAAACTGGGAGCAAGCCATATTATCTACAAGGCATGGTATCAGCAGAGCTATTCTGACCCATGTGCATTTTTGAGTCTTTTGTGTAATTTGAAGCTAGGTTGTTGGGTTTTTTCCCCCCACACCAAGCAGTGAGTAGTTTCGTGCCTGTCTGCCCCTGCCAGAGGTTCAGTGTAAAGCCCTTACCTACCCACACATCACAGAGAGCAAAGAAACATGCAAAAGGAGCTTGCTGCTCTCAGAAGGAAGCTGGGAGTCTCAGCTGTACCTCAGTTCCAATTAGCACTTCATCAACTTTTTTCTTCACAAGAAAATGTCTTCTGAAAAAAATAAATACATATGCTGGTTAAGTAAATTGTGAGAGTTAATTTGCAATTCCACAGTCCCCAAGGGACTCCAAGACCAATCTTCCTGGTGTTTTATTTTCAGTAATTTAATAGTTTACATTGTGAGACCTATGGCCTAGGATGAAGATACCAGGGCAAATCTTGAGTGCATTATTCACCCTAGTCCCACTAATACAAAGGCACTACAAGGCCAATTAAAGCAAACAAGATTTAGCAGTCCACTACCTGCCCCAATGATTAGTAGAGCAAGCTGTTTTCCCTGCTGGGATCAACAGCTCCATAGCTAACAGCTCCCACCTGCAAGCACATTCAGGCTAGGCATGCAAAAAGAGGCAAAGTCAAACATGTTCCTCCATTCACATTCCACTTTGCTAAAGTCACTATTCCATTTAATTCCCCACTCCCACAGAGAGACACATGCGACATAAGGTGAGCCTTCCTGACTCACACATCCAAACCATTCCGAGCTATGTTAAACACCATGTTCTCTGCTCCATTTAGGGCTAGATTTTTTTTCATTTGTTTTCTTCCTACATCCCCTTCTCCTTTGCTTACCAGGAACTGAGTTGGTCATTATTACATGAAGTGCTGTTGCCTCAACCCTGCTTCATCTCAGAGCTCTAGAACAGCAAAGCACTTGTTATGTAGAGTGCACTTAATAACAAGATTAATAAAAGCTACACAGCATCTTTAAAGGGCCACCTTGTATCAGCATAGCCATATGAACACATCACAAGTTCTAAACGATGGATAAAAGGAGCACAAACCAAACAGCACTAAGGATCCCAGCAGTTCTAAACATCTGCTACAAATCAAAGCTAAGGAGTGTCTCCATTTCCAGGCCACACTGTGCACCACCAAATATTCAAAAACTGACTGCCCCGTGTTCTTTCAGGGAACTCACAATGACCTGAACACTATTTACACGTCAGAATTCATTTTCTCTACATAGAATGTCTGAATGAAAAGCTGCTTCTTTAGATTTAGTTACATAAATAAAAGACTATTGGGCTGGTCAATATACTGTTGTAAAACAAATGATTGGTATACACTGGTGACAAGCATTCTTCCCATGCAACACAGCATAGAAGGTGTAAATATAAGTGTGAAAGCTAATTTCTCTCCAATCACTAAGAGAAATTAAGTTTCATCAAGGATGAGTTTAGCTCAACCATCCCCCCTCTATCAAAAAGTAACATAATTGCTAAACACTTCTGAGATACTTTCCCAAGGAAAATGATGCGTGTTTGTGGTCATTTTCAGGTTTTGCAACCTAAATATCATCAGGCAAGACAAAAAAATAATATTTAATTTACAGGTGAAAAGATGCGACTGCAGTGCTTTGACGCAGAATACCTGAACACTCTTCTCAGAGCAACTATGAGTATGAGTAATTCTGCTGGAAGTCGTGAGGAGGTGATAAATGACTCGTAGAGTTCTCCAACTCGTTTTCTATGCATATGCTGCAGTTGATAAAACAAAATGTACATAAACTAGTAAAAGGCAACCGAGCAGTGAAGACAGCACAGGAAATGTCATTTCTGCCATTAGTCAAAGCGCTCATGTGGCATTTACATTCTCAGAGAATCATAGGGAAAGTTTGTTCCTTTTTTCTTCCTTGAGAACAGAAGTACAAGTGTTTATAAGAATCATGAACACCTCCTTTCTTCTCCACCCACATGGACTTGGCAGCATGTCCCAGTATTTTGTGATGTCAGCTTTGAAAAACCTGCATTACATTGCTCCAGGGCCTCCAAGAAAATAAAAACAATTAAACTATGCACTGATTTAAGACCTGCCCTGTGTGCCCTGCATTCAAAGAGGGACTTGTTGGTTCCCCTAATAAGTCTGGCCCCAGTTCAGCTGCTGATTGGAGTTGGCTCATGGGATTAACATTTATGATATAAACTGATGAATGATTAGAAATTGGGATGTCTGTATGGTTACCTGGACACTGTGTGGTCCTATCAGCAATGCAGCTACAAAAAGCATCATTGTTTTAAGAACCTATACCAAAAGTAACACTTCTGAGCTCAAAACCATGAAGAAAATAAAATAACCCAGAGATCCCAGCAGGACAGCGGAGCTAGGAAGCACCATTTCTCCTGGAAGTAGGCACTTTCCTGCCTGCCCACACTAGTTAGGGAGCTTGAGCAGAGGCGGTGGCTGCCATTTACATCAGCATTCACTGGCAACTGTCAGTTCAACCCAACAACCAAACACAAACACCTAGCTGGGAAGTAATGCAGGAGTCCAGGACCAGGGGAGCAGGAATGTAGACAAAACGCTCAGTTGAAGCATGCCTTTCCTCTCTGGATCCCCTGGCACTGACACTGTTCTCCCTCCATATTCAAGAGCACCCCTCAGCTTAGTGTACCATAATGCTAGCCAAATCTGCAAGGGCAGACCACAACCTGCCTTTTTGTTAATACACCTACAATTCTCAAATTTATACCCACAAACTCTCTCCTAACAAAGGATGTTCTGAGCAAACAATGAGTTTTGTCCTAAAGGCCTGAAAGGTCTGACAGTGCCACAGCAGGGTGTACGCTGTCTGAAGGGCAGCAAAGGGAATGATCATGCCGTAGGTGCTAATCCTGCAACACAGCCTACAAATACAGAGTCTTCACTATCCCTAAGAGGCTGGGACCTCACATGCATGCGTTGATGCCACAGATACCTGGTTTCAACTAGAAGACTAGGGGCTCAATCACAACTGGGAAAAAAAACCTAAATCCAAAACCAGATTTTGGTCCTGACTGGAAAACGCCAAAATTTAAATCCAAAACAATAACTAAAAATAAACTAGGGGTCAACAAGTAATTCAGGCACAGATTCCACTTATGTACCTAAACAGTACATCCTATTTGGTGGCATTTAAGCAGGTGACCTTTCATTGGCACATGAAGATTTATAAAGTCTGCTAGCTATTTTACTGGAAAAATTACTCTATCACACTCACAACAAGATTTGAGGAGATTACAGTCTGGGCTAGATCGTTGTACTATCAAGTCCATGGAATGCCTTAGAAAGAGTAAATAGAAGTATCAGTTACCTTTGAAATTATGCTGTTATATTCTGAGCCAGAACTAACCATTCTCTCTCCCTGCTACTTCAGTGGAATACAGAAGAGAAACATGAATGCTTGCCTCTCTGTGTGAATATGCACCTACAAGCATTTTTACTTTTTTTTGCCTGTTTGTGTTCATGGCCCAAACAAGTAGGAAACCTCCATCCTCCTCCCCAAGACAGGATGCAAGTTACATGCAATAATTGGCAGGTGACATTGAAGGATCTGCACTTTCTCCCTTTGAAGAAAGATCTTTTAGAGCTGACAGGTCACTGAATTTGTTACACACTGCCCTCAGTCCCCAAGTAATCTCTTCATAAATCCTCATACATCATTAAGCCACAATCTTCAGCAAGGTCTGTATGCTGCTCATTCGTAGGGTGGTCCAGAAAGTTATAGCAAATTTACTATTTCTGATAGATGCAGTGAATAAAAAAACAGAAAAAAGATATGCAAATCACAATGAATCTCATCCATTATTATTGTCCTTTCCATAAGCTTTGTAGAGAATAATTGAAACCTATAGACTTGTTATAAAATGGGCTCTGCACTAACTTTACCAACTGAAAATAGAACACCCTTTAGTTCTTCTGAGGTAATGAATATCTCAGTAGGAGTCAGAGATTGTATTAGTGATGATTATGGGTTCTCCCACAACATACAATCTGCCTTCTGAAGCTCTTTCAATGGAAGACGCTAATTAATAATACATGGTTCTCTTCTTTGGAATCAAACAGAATCTAGATCACGTATCATCTCTTTTCTATCTTTCAGTCCTGCTCTCCTGTTGAATTCACACTGGAATTCCAGGCCTGATCTGCTACCCAGAGCCCCTGGTAAAGTCCTCCATGACAGCTACCATCCTTCAAGACAATAAAACTGTCAACAAGCACGAAGCTGAGACTCACAACTGAAGCTGACACCAGGCTCTCATCAGCTTACAACTGCATAACTTCTCCCACAGCAATGGGAAACAGATCACAGAACCTTCTCTCTTTCAGCACAACAAACCTTATTTCTTCCCTTTAAGGTCCTCACAGTTACAATTTGTACAACCAAGACACTAAGGGAAGAGGAATAAGGGGCATACTTATCAGTATGCACCGCAGAAGTCATCCAGGTGTCAGCATGGCAAGTAGGACAAACAGGAAATGACTAAGATGATTTAATAGCTCTTTTCTTGTCAGCCAGTTATAGATAGTTACAAGATGAATGTTCATATTTCAACATGCGGAGTTTATTCTGTCATACTTCATGTTTAGAATTTTCCACCGAACAGACAGATTACATATACATTATTACATCATCATGTTTGACAGACTATCCAAAGATGTTCTTTAAAACATTTTATTTCCTTTGGTACAACACTGCATTATTCTTATTGCAGAAGTCATTACTGTGATAGGGAAAACTTCCTCTCTAAAGTACTTCTATACGTAGAGGAGCTCCTGCTCTAGAACATGAATGAAGTATACGGTCTCAGTAGTACAAAACTGAATGAAGTAGCACTGATTGTACGTCAAACATGTCTCACTTGGAAACTGTCCAGGTGACAACTTTCACCTATTGACAGTAACAGTCCCATTGTTGACACTACTTCTCTTTAACACAATCCAGGTATTAGACTCCAGCAGTATTTGTGTAAGTTCCATTGAACTCAGTGTAGTTATGTATGTGCACACCTACACACACATAAATATTTTCAAGAGTAACCATATACAATAGAACATCTACTGAAAATTAATAAAAGGCACCTATACTGATCAGTATGGAAAAGCCTTGGAGAACTTCACTTGGGATGCAACTCAGGTCTGTAAAAAAGTCTGGTATCCTCAGCACTTTGGGGATAAAAAATTCTTCCTGAAGAATTTTTGGTAGCTAACAGATGACATTATGAACCAAGGATAATTCTCTAGTAAAGGACAGGAGTTTGTTTAAAACTTTCACAGAAACACAGTAATTACTGACAAAATTCTGTCATATTCAGGATTAGGCTCTTGTGGAAAGGCACCTCTATTCCACTCTCTTCCCCAAATGATGGGAAAGAAAAAAGACAAGTCATAGATTAAGAATCACAAATACAGGATTTAAAGTGGATTATATGACTCCAGTCATACTCCAGTATCAAAGCTATTTGCTTAGAATAAGTGACAGCATTAGTCGAGCCAGGCATTTTCTGGTATCTCAAGTGACATTTTATAAAGTTGTCCTTTTCCATCTGACAAACAGCATGGTTTCACCAATTGTCACTATAGAAATCTAAATGACAAAACCAAAATTGAACTACAGGATTTTAGTAGTTGATCTGTTCTGGTTTGTGCCTCACTGGTTTGCAGGTTTAAACGTGCTAAGACAGACAGTGTGAAAAAGACACTATCTTAAAGCACTATTCCAACATTATTCATGTCTCAGCCATCAAAATGTGCAGGACCACGATTAAATCAAACACACCACCACTCTGTAACACTGTTAAAAAGCTGAGCTGAAAGGGTTTTTTTTCCTGGTTTCAAACTGTAAGCTGGCCTTTGCAATAAAACTCCACACCATCCAAGTTCTCTTTAGATCATGAATGTCTGTATCTAACCTACCCCAGTAAGGCAAAGTGCTTCACTGCAGTCCATAGGCAAAATAATACTGTAAGCAATAATTACGACTAAGTGGGTATAACTTTGGAGTCTTGATGATTTTGTCATTTAGTATTCCCTACATAATTACACAAGTCTTCCTGGAAAAAACTTCAGAAAACAGAAAAAGAAGCTAAATGCCTGTCAGGCAAGTACACCGAAGTTGTTGGACATGAGTGCAGCTCTAAGCACCTTTACATCTACACTCATCATTCTCAATAGCTGATTTAGTATGAAACCTAAATATAAGAACAACAACAAACACCGCAGCCACTCAGCTGCCAGCTGGGAACAAGTCCCAGCCTGCTTCTCCAGTCCCATTCCAACCGAAACTCAGCTCCAATCCTCCCTACTGCTTCATACACACTCAGGCCTCCAGCAAGTTCCACTTGGTGTTACAACCCAACTCCCTGACAAAGATTAGTTTATTGTGCCTGGGCTTCTGCTTTCAATGTTTCTCCAAAATATTCTTTTTTCAAGGACAAACCCAAAGTCCAGCAGAGCTGAAATAAAGATTCCTATAAAAGGTGAACTGCCTCTCAGACCAATTCACACAGGTCTTTACCAGGCCCACAGCAGACCCTCCTAAGATGAGGCACCCCAGGAGCTGTGTGTCCCAACTCTGCAACATACCCTAGAAAACTACAGCAGGCATCCATAACAGCACCTTCTGCTCAGTTTAGTACCAATGAGCTACTGGAGCAGTAATTCTGTACATTTAGAAGTCTTCATCAGGCTTACACCCTGTAGCAGCAGGACTGGTGGGGAAAAAGAACTCATGCTCTGTTCTTTCTCAGAACTTTCCCAAGTTGGAGAGCACCAGAACAGTAAGTAATGATGAGTAGTCCCCTCCCTCATTCACTGCTCAAACACTTCTTCACAGAGAAAAACTGCACACCCCAGAAACTGAAGCTGCCTGCACCAGACATTGTCTAAAGGAAGTACCCTAATTATGCCTATTTTAGGATTTACATTTTAATTTCAGCTTCAAGGCAGCTGGGTTCCTCTCAGGGGAAAACCAACAGGAGCACTGTAAATCCTTCAGATACGTTCCCCTGCTTTTCTTTCCAAGTTGCTGCTGTGGGGTTTTGCACTGGTTGAAGATGCCATCAATACACAACAAAAGGATATTCCAGCCTCTCTCAATAACAAACTGTTAACGTGAAGACTGCCTAACCTGGGGCAGTAGCTTTCAAGAACTGAGAAGACTATTTTTTCCTCTCCCGAGGGTGAAATAAGAAATACCATATAGCCTTTCAGATTCAGAGAGATTAGAAAATGAAAAGACTTACTGAACAACTTGATCCACCCTTTCAAGACAAGAGCTGTTCCATATTCATGTGGCTGCCCCATATCATGCAGTAGGGTATCATCAGCTTGTCTTTAATAAAACGCAAACACTTTGTGATATTTGAAACAAGTTTTTTGAGGCAGGTTCCACAAAACTTCACTGCACAAAATTCAAAATAGGCTTTGATGTCAACACTAAAAAGTAATTAAATAGCTATTTTGATAATAAGCATTTTCAAGTTGTGCTTATCAACATGTTAAGTTGGTAGTGTGCTTATCAACATTTTAAGCTGAAAGTGACAAGAGATACACTGTCTAAAAAGAAACTGCTTACAGAATACACAGGATAAAAGCCGGTGATGTTGCTCTTACTCCATCAACATCACAAGAACGGAAGTAATGAACAACTTATTCAAGCTTCCTGAGGATGCTCTTAAGTGTTTGTAAGGAAGGCAATCGGAGCTTACACAGTCCCAGATTAGCAAAATTTCTTATTTGTTATTTTCACAGTGTAGCTAAAGGTCTTTCAAAGCATGGCAGGTTAGCAGTGCAAGATGGTATTAGTTGGTCCTGAATTTAGCAAGAGGGAGGAGACAAGAGTTGCTGATGCACAAAAGCAACTCCCTCAACTGCACAAAAGCAACTCCATCTTCCAACGCAGCAGTGAGACCGCCCAAACCTACACACTTGTAGGTACTGCCATGCCTCTTTTACCTGCCACAATAGGCAGGTGATTACAGGCAGTGTAGAAGGGAGAAGAGTATCCTCATGCTCACTTCTCTGTGCCCCCACACAGGGCCAGCCTGAATTCCTGACCCACCACATACCACCAACTGCTGCTGCTAACTGGTCACCGACACAGGAAGGGGTTGTTTGCTAGCAGAGTTCTTCCCAAATCTCTGTTTCCCTACCAATATTCTCATAATTCACTCAACAATTTTAAAACCTTTGAGTTTACCCTTTCAGGACTGCAGGTACACTGAAGAGAGAATATAAAGCGGCATTAAATACAGATAAAACATTAGTGTAAGCTACTGAGGCAGACATATAAATCACAGTGCAATCCACACACTCCTATCCTACTAACAGCCCTTATCTGTTGCACACAGAAATATTCAGAGGGAAGCACATAATGCCAGCTGCCCTCAGGAAGCAGAAGAATACCAGCTCCACAATACTGCCACTGCTCACAGCTCTGCTGTTGCCAGCCCACCTGCCACCACCCTGGGCTTTGTGCATCTCACTGAAGAGGTCTCTTGATCACCTAGAAAACAGCACCCACAGTATTTGAGCCCAAACATTTCAAGCAGCTCTAATTCAGCTTTCAGCTCAGTTCTTTGTCCTCTAAAAATAACTTACGTTTAATTGCAACTGGCTACAATTTTCTAATTCTTTGTGACCCCAAACCTCTAAATCTATTACCCAGAGACAGCCACAGTAATCCTTAATGAAGGTGTGGGTATGATGCAGCATGCTAGGGGCCATCTGGTTGCCAGGTGTTTCCTGGCTTAGCTTTTCCTCACAATACACATGCCTTCTCTAATTCCAAGGAAGGCAATTTCTACTTCAGGACAGTCCTTCATTAAAGACACAGGCAAGGGCTTTATGGCAAGCAACTCAGCTGCAGCACAGCAACTTTCAGAGCCTGCAGCAGAAAGCCTAGAAGGACTGTTTATTACCATACATATCTCCCTGAGACTACCAGCAAAAGACTGTGCCAAGTGTATTTCTGACTGCTAATGGGAAGGGAGCCAAGTGCAACATTTTCACTGTAACCCTAAGTCTTGTGTCCTTCACTCACAAATAAAAAAAAGACTTAAAGCAAAGCGAGCAAGTTTTTTTAGAACAGGACCATTCCTGTAAAAAGCAGGCGATAAAAAGTACTAAAGATTCAGAACCAGTGTAATTTAGTGTCTTTTAGGGACTATTCAGGGACATTAAATCCTGTGCCCTTTATTTTCAAAAGAGAGCATTAGCTTCCTAAAAATTTCTGTCTTTAAGGCAAGTAAAGGGCTTCCAGCTCTGAGGTACACATTTCTGCCTCTCCCCTTCAGCAGGCCTCTGGAACTTTTTAGAGGGCTAGACTGGTAGAAAGCAAGTCATTTTTGCACAGCACTAGCATTGCCCCAGTTCAGCTTCCGGAGCTTGCTTCCCACAAGGTCAGGAAAGGAGCAGGTTCCATGGGAGCAAACAGGCACAAGACACCCAGATCACCAGCTAAAATAATCCTTGCCTGCCAAGAGACCGCATCCCAGACTACCAAACTGGAAGGCTTCTCCTGGTTCCCACTATCTCACTACAATTTAGTTTGCATGAAGTGTCTCGCATTTCCAGCTAAGCTCAGCAAACATTTACTTGGGCACTCGGTAGCAGTTTCAGTCCGGTTATGTACAAGTACCAAAGTCAGTGTGCATAGCAAAGTTGTCTCTGTATTTCTCATACAGAATAGGGAAATCTGATTTTTACTACAGCAAAAAGAAGAGGCCTCACGACTCCTTCCAGTGTAGAGAAAAGGTCTCTCTGCTGTGGAGCTTCAGAGAGTCAGGTTTGATGCTCCTCCTGTCCTTGGGAATTAGTAGGACAAGAAACAGCAACTACTGCTACCCAGTAGACACACAGGGCAAAAACATCTACTCTGCCCTGGCAGGCGAGAACAGGTGTCCTGGGCCTCACTTCCTCTGTGGAGTCAGGCCCTCATCAATTACTGATGCATACAGAGAGGATGATTTTGCAAAGACAAGGATGGAATTTGCCTATAAAATCCTCACAGGACTCATTTCCAGGCCAAAAGGAACTTCTCCATTTCTACTGTGGATCGGGACCTAAGTAAACAGTACATGCTAAACCCAAAATCAACAGCACACCTGTAATGATCAGGGGCTCCCACCACCTGCCCAGAACCCCATGAGCTAGCATGTGTTGTCCACTCCATGGCTGTCTTGCCAACGATCCAAGACTCCCCCATAAGCATCTCGGAAAAGGAAAAACAAAAAGGAGCAAAACAATTTCCAGCAGGAGAACATCACAGATTCTTTTTTCATGGTTTCATGTATATACTGGGTTTCTTACTTACATGGAGCTCTGCTCAGGGCTATGTTTCAATGCTAAATGAGTGATTCAGCTGAAAATGAACAAATGGAAAGAGAGAAGCACTTAAATCAGACAGACCTACAGTGGAAGGGGAAATTGCTCAGTGCCACTACCGGTTGTGAAGGATTTTCAAGTTCAGCTGTAAAGTAAATCCGTTGTGGAAAGGCAAATATTAACAAGTGACTACAAACAGAGCACTTTTATTCTTGATGCACATTTGCTTGCTCATTTGACTATTTGCATATTATAATGCCTTTTATAAAGAAAGTTTCTGCTAGAAATTATTTTCACAAGCCTCAAAACATTCTTCAAAGAGCTACTCATCTGCTTAGTGACACAGGCATGGGGCAGGGCTTGTTTACTAATCTAGGAGGATTAGACTTCAATCTAGATCATGCCTTGCCTGCAGGTAAGGGCAGTAGAGCAAACAATAAATACTCCAGACTTTCCAACTGCACAGGCATGAGGGGAACGGAATCCAAAAGATAGATATGTTTATATCATGCTTGGATGGGAAAACGGGAGCACAGGGAGACAGCTGCTTCTTTGTATCTGTCTTTCAGTTTCTAGAAATCCCGGACAAGCAGATTCTATTCCTGCTGTTGCGTCAACTCTGAAAATAAGCCTACCAGCAAGTCTCCACGTTATGTTTTTCAAATAAAAACATAATACATGGCTCTGACCTCTCCTTTTGCCTTTTTAATGTGTGCAGAGATCACTCGCCCACTGAAGGAAAACTTTTTCCCCCTTTACCTTGCCTCTCCTTTAGGCAAGTGAGAGAAAGTCACCAAAACAGTGACAGAGAAAACACAAAAACACACTACCATCTAAAGCATTCATTCCCTTGCCCATCCCAGGACACGCACAGATCGCTTTGTTCATTGCGGTGTGCAATGGACTAAGATGCTGGGGCTGACCTTGCAACAACTTAGAGAAGAAAATTTCACCCTCCTCAGAAAAAAATTACTACTTCTATCAGTATATAATTAAATGAGAAACAAAAAAAACTTGTATATTCCAAATAACTAAAACCTCAGAACTGAAATTCACTTGAGAATGGCAGAGCAGTTAAGACAAAACAGGTCACCTGGTGCTGACCACAATCAGAGGTGTTTGAGAGGAAGGACCCACAATGCCAACTCTGCAATACCATGTCTTCAAGGAAATAGTTCTTTCTCATCCTACCAGTAAACATAGCTTTATGTCCTATAGTATGGAAAATTCTAGGTTTGACCAGAGTTTTTTTCCAAGTACTTATCCCCTCCTCTGGTTTATAAAAAAAATTGTCCTAACACACTTACATAACAGTATAAACAATTAAGTTGCTCTAAACGTAGCTTTCCCCGTCACTGTGTTGTTCTATCCCCATCACTGACAGAAAACAAAAAATTCATAACCCCACCCAAAAAAGGAGTATCTGCTTTAAAACAATCAATGGCATTTTTACCTGCTGTCTCAGGAAGGTACACACCTTCCACCAATTTAAACTCTGCCACTGTCAGCATCTTTAAAAAAAATGAGCTGTGCATATCAATTTGTGCTGCAAGACAACAACTAGAATCAAGTCCATAAAGAGATTTCAAAGCAAGGCATAAGGCATTGTTGAAGCAGATACTACTTCACTTACTCTCAGTGTCTCAAAAGCCTGAGCTTGCGATAAGGGCTTCAAAGACAGCTTAGTCCAGATGAACCAAAGAAGAGCAAACCCCCACAACAGCGGCAGCACCTGAACAAGTCAGCTCTCGCCCAAACTCAGTCTCTAAACGGACTCTAGGGCTGCGGAGAAGGCTGACAGGAAAAGCGTCACTGACTAAGTCTGTTGGTAACTACAGGTAATAATGGAGGTCAGTGCTGGCATCCTGATACCAGCCTTACCATTTCAACAAACACACAACCATTCAAGCATCTGAAGAATCATAAATATGGTAAAATGAGAAAGTGTGTTTCTAATTTCCAAGTGCCTGTAATTATCAATTAAAGTTTTGCAACACATTATTAATTCCACTTATTGCTAACAGTGATGCTGCAAGTGTACAGTGGACCACAAGTGAAGAGGGAAAAAAAAGCAGCCTGTTTCTATGAGCAAAAATCTGAATTCAGTTTTGTACCAGAGGCCATTTTAAGTGAATGTAACTTGGCTACGCTTTTTTCCCCAAATACCTTCCACAAAAAAAGTTTAGCTGTTCATATTGAATGGTACAGAGTATTTTTAATCTTGCATTCAAAATACTGACAGTGTTTTAAGCAACACTAGTACTGTACCATATAGAATTATCTAAAGGATTTTAAGTATTATGTATAAATCAATGCTGCTAATTTTAACGAACTATATGGAATTTAACTTTACATATTAATTTTTCATATTAAAAAATGCTTTTTATTCAAAGTCTCAGAAAAATTTATTATATGCTGTAACAGATAGCAGTAGGTAATATGAAATGCTTACATTCAGTGTTTTGCTAAATCTTATTCAGAAGCACAACCAGCTCTATATACGCCCCAAAAAGCTTAACTTTGCAGAACAACATGGAATGAAAGCTCTTATTTACCACACTCTGTCCCTTCCTCTTTGGAATGAATCAAGTTACTAACTGTTCATACAGACGCGGGTTGGTTTGTTTTAATTACACACTCATATACGTTTGTCAGGTTTCCCTTTACTACTTCAGGAAATATGTATATTTACTCTCCCTAAACCAAAAGAAATACACCATTTCCTCCCTCCCGATTTACAGGTTTCCTCATCATTCTCAAGACATTTTCTTTATGGGATATCAAATCAATCACGTTAGAAAAGACAGGGATGGGGACAAAAAAAAAAACTTAACTTGGCACTTTCCTTCCAGACACACTGGAAGAGGGTTTGGGAAAGCCCCAATCCAAATACCAGGTCTGCTCTGGACTTCTGGCATATACAGACACTAACTCCCAGGTGTTTTCTGAGCACACTGACAGACTGCTAGGAGCATCCTTGAGGCAAAACTCTGCCCTGACCAAATCAGTGCAAATCAAGAACAAACCTGGTACCAACCTGGAGAAGCTGAGTCTCTTAATTCAGAAATCCGAAATCCTCCTCCTATTCTTCTTTGTCCCTGCACCACATACCATTTGAAAAATACAGGTGTGGGGAAGCACTGAGTGAAGGCAGGGTAGCTCTGCCAGTCAGGAAGCAGCTTAGGGCTGGCACACCTGGCTTCAGTCTGATTCCCTCCCACCCTAAGCTACAGGTCGACAAGCAGGATGGAATATGAATGACCCAACACCCAGAGCATCCCTTGAGCAAGCTCTACTCTCCTTTGCAAACCATTCAACTACACTGCTGCATGTCTCCTTTGTGAGCCCTGGGATTTTTTTTCCTCAGGCTTCTTGAACATTCTCTAACTGATGAGGGATATCAAAGCTAGCGTGGATTTCAGCACGACTCAAGGGAAGCAGGCAAATGCCTAAACGTGTGAACACGGTCTTGCTGCAAACAGGAGAGGCAGCCTGCCTGCCACACCCTGCGACAGGCACTAAACAGCAGCTTGAGACACCTGAAAAGCGTGTCAGGCACCAGCAGACAGGGATTTGTCAGCAAGAGGCACCAGGCACATGAGCATACAGCTGCTGTTCATCAAGCCATAGGCACGGTAGCTCAAAGGTAGCAGCTCTGCTTTCTGAGTGATACCACATGGCCAGAAGAGGAATGGGTGCACAAGCATACCTCACTGGATCACATGAATGCAGCTGCAAGAATGGGACAGGAGCTTTAAAAGGCTATGGGGTCTCTTTGTCCCACAAATGGACAGGAGGCAGTGGAATCAAGTTAACATGGATGCTGGCACTGGGAGTCATTGCACTGCAGTGTACAGCCTCGGGTCCATCAAGTTAACATGGATGCTGGCACTGGGAGTCATTGCACTGCAGTGTACAGCCTCGGGTCCAGAGTCCACATAAATTCCCCATGAGGGGATCAGACCTTTCTGCTCAGACATAGCAGTTACAGAAGGGCTGCTGCAGAAAATAGAAGAGCTGGTCACCTAAAGCAGGCACCAAAACAGTAGAATTCAGATGCAGACCTAAACCCTCATAGAATCATAGAATACACTCAGATGGATGGGATCCATAAGGGTAGTCAAAGGATTTTGAACGTACAATTTCAGCCTATTTCACAGCAAATACAGAAAAGAGGCTTTTCTCACAGTCCCCCTCAGTCTCTGAGCTTTCCCAGAGGCTAAGAGAGTCCTTGCACTTAAGGCCTGGCACCCTGCAACTGCTTGCACTGGCTTAACAAGTCATAGAGATACTTTCTACAGAAAATGAGGAGAACAAACAGAGAGAGACAGACTTAGCTCTACCTTAAACCCAGCCAAGGTTGAGCTATGAAGGGAAGGAAACCGCCAATGCAGAGCTGTGCTGAGGACCAGCAGATACGCGTTTCTGGCACAGCAGTGAAGCACCCAGATCACTTTTGAAGATCCACAGCACTTTCTATTATTCATCTCTTGATCCAATTTGGACCAAGGCTGGAGTTTTCAAAAGCCTAACTGTAACTCAGTTCTGTACCTTTATAATATTCCTACCTGTGTTCTTATTTTGAGATATATTCTAGCCTTGTTCATCCACAATCAGAACCACAGGCAAAGTGGCAAGCTTTGTATGGCAAGGCAGCTCTTCTAACAGGTAATGTATATTCCTCAAAATAGAGCTGAGAGCTGCTAGATTTAAACCAGAAACCAGCCCTTATCATTCTTTCTAGAAAATAAAGTGAAAACGTAGGGTTAATTTAATCAATAGGTCCTATAATTAAATGCTGCCAAGTTAGCTGATATGATTGGATTGCTGGTTTTGCTTTGGATTTTGATTTTTTCATTTAGTGTATGCAAAGGTCCCATACATTTTAAATGCAGCTTATTTTGCAACCCACTACTGAAATTGAATTTAGATCTTTCTCAGGGGACAAAATGACAAGTTTCACAAACAGAAAAGTAAGCTTTCATAGATTCGTCTCACTGGAAGCTACTGCAATCTAACTGCATTACAGCTAGTAGAAGTACTGACAGAACTCTTCCTGCTACCTGCCGCGGGCTCGACCAACACAAGATGAGGAATGTTTCTCAGATCCCTATACCCATGAGTCCCAATTGTAAATGAAAGAGCAGAATTTGCCAGAGGGGATAAATTCTACCAACAAATCCATAACTTAAGAATTCACAGGTATAAACTGATTATTTCCCAAAAGGGGAGAGGTACCCCAGATTTTTAATAATCAGAAAACAGAGCTGAAAAGGGCATTGTCTTTTTCCAGACAGTGCAAGTCAGGTGCAGCTTCAATGAATTCAGAGTTATATTGATTTTTTTCCACTTAACACTCTTGCTTTTAATAGACCATTGTCTCCCTTATACTATAGGACCATACAGATACACAGACATATTTCATCTGGAAGATAGACAGTGTGTACTAAAATAAGCAAATATTTATCATACCACAGAAAGTTAGAAAAACAACATGTTTAAAGAATGCTAAAAGGGAAACAGTATATTGTAACATTGGTCAAGACCATAAACCAGCACTAACCTGTCTCGCCGACTACAGGAAACAAAGAGATTTGAGATCTGATAGATCTTTACATTAACCAAGGTCACCCAAGCCTCACATTTTCACCATAATTCCTTTCAAACCATTACACCAAGATGCTAGATATTGAATACAAACACCAACACTCTTAAGACTGTTGTCTCATTATCATTTTGAGTGATTCTGACAGGCTCCCCCCCACCTCCTCAATCAAAACAAAAGAACAAAGATCAGTTTCATCTGCAAAACTGCTGTAGGGAAAAGCGGCAGCGAGTGTAAAACCATAAGGAGCAACAGCATTAGCTCATCTTTTCTGCTTAATACAGTGGCAAACAATTAGTGTTAAAGTTAAATGGGTCAATCAAGACCTCAAATCTTCTTAACAGCTAGCACAGTCAACCCATGTGGCCACAGCAAACCAAATTAACCCCATAAATACATCAGTCCTTTCCCTGCCATAGCTACAAAGCAATTACAAATCTCACATCGAATCTCCTAAAACTCCCTCCTATAGTTTAGTAGCATAACCTATAGTTTAGCATAAACCTACCCATGAAATAAAAGCTTTTTCCTCTAAGGTGGCAGACAGCTTAAGAAGCCACCTCTGTTTCCAGCACCAATCCTCTAGATCAGCTCCACCGTATGGAAACAGGTCTCATGCTGGCTTTTATTAGCTCAGATGCACTACAGAACTGCTGGTAATCAGCAGACCTGTTCAGGAAGAAAAAGCACCAGCCCCACCCATACTCTCCCTTAGTGATTTCACAGAACATTGTTCACTTCTGCACTTTCTCCATACCACCAAACATCATCAAGGGGTTTCCACAAATGAGTCCACGTACCCTGAATTTACACACTTTCCCTTTTCAACAAAAACATTCCCTTTACCGTTAAAAACATGCTTAACTTTTAAACATGCTTAAAGCTCACTTTCAAGGGCAATTAAGCATGTGTTTAAATAACTGAATAAATCCAGATGGTCCAAAACAAGCATCTCTGAGTCTTAAGGAGCAATTCTATATATCATCACATAATTTTATTTCTTCGAGTACGCACATGAACTTTAAGGCAGCATGCAAACGAAACATCCAGATCATTAGATAGGTCAGTTTAGAAGGGACCTTGGAAGGTCACCTAGTCCTAGGAGCCCAAGATACTACACCTTTCCAGATTTCTGGCTGTTGCTTGCCCATGTGCATGCTAACAGCAACACTCCCAGATCCCTTTCTAGGTAAGGCTTCAATTCAGCAACACCCTGCAGGCAGCAGTGCCTCTTTGGGGAACCCGAAGCCAAGGGGTGAGGTGGGTTTTTTGTTTTCTTTTGTTGCAAGCCAGAAGTTACACCAGATCAGTTCTCAGCACAGTGACTGCCTGTGCTGTAGGCAAAGATTTGTAAGGACCTCAGGCCTTTGAAGTGACCCACCATTTACAAAGAAACACTATCATCAGAGCTTTCTTTTCCTCCCCTCCCTTTCATAAGCTACTTGTCATTTTTCTCCTCATGGCAAACTAGATTTCAGGTCTCTCAGATGCCACAGCTACATCACAAGTTCTGTCAGTTCCTTGTGACCGTAGAGCTTGTACTAATAAAGAGGTAACTTTCTGAAAGCCACCATCACAAAGCCCTCACAACCTAAATTCTTTTTGACTTCTCCCTCTTCTCACCCCTTTAGGAAAACACACCTGTCTCCAACACACGCGTATGGCGTGCCACATACGGGGGTGATAGCTGAAATAGCCCAGCAGAGTCTGCAATGGGCCTCACCCACCCGTTTCTGTGTTTAAGTATTTCTAGCGATTCCTGCAACTCAGACAACTGTTAAGTAAGCACGAGGTCAGAGCCCGCTCTGCTGTCGGCATGCATAGCAAATGTTTCCTCTTGCAAATCCAGGTATATTGTTTAGCAAACATTAACTCACATTGAAAGCAGCCTGACACCGGCTGAAAGGAAAGGTATGTTTCTGGAAAAACATCCAGCAACAAGGGAATGCTTAACTCAGACTGCAGCGATCTATTTAGGGACTACTATGATCAGATCACTCATGCCCAGGCACAGTACCTCAGAGGTCATTGCATAATGACTCTTCCTTATTGTCAGAGTGCACTTAAAGAACACAGCTAAGTGACATAACATACCGTAACAATTACATCAGATCTCTAAATCCAGGGTGCAAGTGCTGCTTTATGTAACAAACTGCATTATAAGCACAATGAACTGCCCTCCATGCTCTAAGCATGCTAAAATCCTCCACAGATGAACAGACACTTTTTATTCTCAGGATGACAACTCTTTGGCTTCTCTCAAACACCCACAGGCAATGCGCAATATGGGTGCAACAAATTGTAGAATTCCATTAACCACATCCTGTCCCTTGGGTAAAAGGTGAGAAAGAAAGATCAAACTTATGCCACTGCACCTCACTGCTGAAATCACCCCTATGCCCAGAACCCTGCTGCCTCAGGGCTCACCTACATCTCATTTCCACAGTAAGCCACTTGGGTTATTTTCAGAGCATTAGTTCAGCTCACCTGTCAATGTCTGAGCTCTGGGAGACTGGCACCACATTAGAATTGGGGTCTGGCTCACTGCTGAGTGCATCACCAGTGTTTTGAAAATGGGTGAAATTAAATACACAGCAAGGAATTCAGTGGTTTCTAGACCCAGGTGGTACAAAGGTGAGTTTGGGCTCCATTTTACATACACTTGTAGGACATTACTGGCAAAAACATACACCCATCCACCAACTGAACTGGACTGTCCCTATGCTAATTGATGAGAGCTTTCAGCACACGCAGGGAAGGTGTCCTCATTGTTGGTGAGTCACTTCTTGGTGTCTTCGAAGTAATGGCAGGGGTAACTTCACTAGGTAAAGCGCTCTCAGCACATTCTCTCTCTCCCCCTAATGAGGGCTGAGATGCTGTGATCACGTCATCCCGTCGGGAGGGAAACGAAAGAAGCTATAGGAAATAAATACATACTGCAGCTGAAACTCTTATGGGGTGCACTGGCTATGAGATGAGTCTAGACATCCCTGCAAGTCTAAACCAGCAGAGGTGAAAAGAAACAGGTTCTTTCACAGGGAGAAAACAAAGATTCCTGGAGGAAATGGGAAGAAACAGAAAGGATATATGCTTCGATCTTGCAAGGAAAAATCCTTCCAAAACCAAAAGGGACAGGGATTCTCACCTGCAAGCAGCACAAATGCTGGACAGCAAGTGATTTTTGTGAGAGAGGATGAAGAAAGATTGACAAAACCACAAAAACACAACAAATTACAAAAAGGGATGCTAGAGTTAAGTAAGACTTACAAAATCCATACAAATATATTCCACCCCACATACTGGTTTATGTTAATACCACGTATATGTGAAAACCTGCTATTTTCTATGAGGAAGAAGCTTATATGAGAATCCACTGATGAATCGGTGAACATCTTTATTCAGAGGAAACCCAACAGTTCCTGCTTAGCTTGGGGAAATAAACGACAACGGTATTTCACATACAGAAAATAACTCTCACGGTGTGTGGCACACACACACCCCTTCCTTCCCAGAGGTGTTTCATAAAGCACATCTTATTCAAACGGCAGGTCACAATTAGCGTCTCAAACACATACGCAACAAACTGAGGCAAGCAGTCTTTATTCAGTGGATCATACCCGGTGCAACGCTATAGCACCGCAGAGCTGCATCCACTCACGGCTTGTACCTGCAGCACTTCAAGCGAGGCACATTTTGCATAATTTTCTCTTACATAAAAAGGCTTTGTTCTCCACCGCCTCACTGCGGTTACCAGCCTCCCCGTGCACAGTCGCTCCCTCGCCACAGCTGATCCATTCAATACAGGGAACGATATTATTTCCTCCCCCCCACCGCCCCGCTCCCCGATGTAAATTAAAAGCGCTTATTACAACCATCGCACCCCCTTGTCTCACACAATGTTCTTTGTTCAGCCTCACAGATCCCTTTAGCGGAGCTTAGGGGCGGGAGCAGGGGCAGGAGAGGACAGCAGGTTACATCCTTTAAGGGGTTTTACCGTCTAGAGATACTCAAAAACGTCCAAGGCAGTTGGCGAAAGCCGGCTGCCCCGACGAAGACCAGGCAGGCGTTACCGGCGAGCCGCCGCTTCCCTCCTTCCCTCCCTCCTTCCACCTGAGGCCACGGCTCCAGGACGCCGGCAGGAACGACCCGCTGAAACTTCGCCTTCTGCCAGGCACCCGCCCAGCTGAGGGGGCACGCGCGGGCCCCAACGGTCACTAATGGCTGCAG
>VZTU01010854.1:224618-246287 GCA_013400835.1 Zapornia atra
GCCACGTTCCCGCAGGGTCCCCCGGCTGCCGCCCCGCCCCGCACCCTGCCCGCCGCCCGCAGTGGCCCCTGCATTGCAGAGGGGCCCCCAGGCTTCCCCGGTACCTGTGTGGGGCGCTACCGTTCCCCGGGAGTGCCCTCCGGCTGGGCGCTGCTCGGGCTTTGCATGGTTCGTGCTCCGTGACAGCCGGCCCCGGCCTCGCACCCAGCCCTCAGCCGAACCGGTGCCTCCCAGCCCTGCCCTGCCCGTGGTCGATACTCCCCGCCGTCGTAGAAAAGCATCCCCGAAGTCCCTCACCTGATCTCATTCGGGCCTTCCAAAGACGCAGGTCTCGGCTCAGTCTAATTTCTCCTTTGCCTCTGGAGAAAGAAAATGAATAATGGGGAGATAGGTTAGACAAACGTTTATTGACAGCACTGCTGCTGACTGACAAATCCAAGCTCTCCAGCCAATACCTGGAATGCAGCAATGAAAGATCCCCTATCGGTCCCTCACCAGCTTCTACAGCTGCACTTTCCCCCTCGTGCCCTCGGGACACCAGTTACAGTGTTACATAAAGTGGTCAGGGCGAAGCCAGCCCTCATGCCATGCCAGCGCCGTGGTGCAGTTACAATGGCTCACCTTACCCCTGCTAGGCAGAATGACTTTGTTTCGGTTCCCCTAGCTGGAGATGCAAAAGTGAGGTGGTACTACTGTATGTCTTACCTTTTCTGTCTCCTAAACAAACGGGTCTGGTGGGATAGTTAAAAACTGAGTGTGCAAAAGTCAGCCGGTCAGAACCATAGCCAGCAGTTCTGAGTGTCATGTATGTATTTGCCTTGTAAATGGTTTTGAAACAGGTACTGTGTTTGGATCCAGTAAAAATAACTATTGCTATTCTTCTTTATGTTTGGGTGCCCAGAATACACAGTAACCATAACCCATCCTGCAGCACAAAAGCTTTAAATGCCAATTTCAGTTTTGTTTTGCTGTGCCACTCTGAGTACTTTAACTGTATCTTTTCCAAGTCTGTGAGTCAAGGCTATGGACATCTATCTCTTCCAGTCCCTTCCTGAGCCCTCCTCAAGCTGTCTCCCACCACTGCTTCCCTCTTCCAGCATTTCATCTGTAAATCATGCAAAGGGAGCAGGACCTCGACAAGAGGACAAAGCCATCGCGCTCCTCTCTGGTTACTCACCACCAGTGAGGAGATTCTTCCAGAAGAAACGGATTGCTGCAGGTAGTCTTTCTTCCAGACTGCCAGGAGCAAAGACACCCATTTGGCACAGAAGGAATGTGCACCCCAAGGATCAGCAGTACCTTTTCGCTGCTGCTGCTGCCTTCTGTGTCTGCCCTTGGAGGCCCATGTGGCCATGCAAAGACCTTGATGGAGCACTCCCTGCAAGCGCAGGGACTTTGTCCTTCCACCAACTAGATAACACAAATGCTGACTTACATAAAGCCTAATCAGGAGCCCTGAGAGGGAACGAGCAGTTGACTTGATCAAGGAGAAACAGCTACACTTCATCCAGATGGAAATTAGATTTATTTAAAGCTTACAAGGGAATGGGAAGAGTGAAGGAAAGTTCGTACTTTTGTGGGAAACAAATACTACGTTGGATGTCATGGAAGAGAGATGTCTTAACAGAAAGGTTCCGTGTATGATCAAGACTGTGCACTGCCTATAAGTATTCCAGGCGATCAGAGGGGTGATATAACTAATGGCAGAAACGCGCAGAACATTCCATGTGCCATGGGAGAATCGATGCCTCTAGCTCAGATGCAGCACCATAGCAGCCTGTCTCTTTTCAGCGGCAGCCTGCAGAGAGAGGGGGAAGGTGAATCTTGGAAGCTAGTCATTCAGTCGTGGGGTCTCCTTTAAACAATCATCAAAGATGATGAAAAATAAACACAGAAAAAAGCAATGTGGCATTCGCCATTTTCTCTGAGGTAATTATCTAGTCAAATTACATTATACTTTACATTAAATATTCAGCAACAGTGTTGACACTAGGCATTTTAAGACAGGAAAAAATCTTATACTTTATGTTAGAGATATTAAAATGCATGCACATCTTTTTATTAGAAATATTTATGCGGAGATCAAAAAGCATCATCTCACTGAGGGGTGTTGGAAAAGATTTTTTTTTTACAAAGGAAAAATAGATTTTACATAACCTCACAACCAATGAGCTTTATCGTACAGCTTTAACATGATGAATTACGAATCTCTATGTGGAGGTCTGGTAAGTCAAATAGAGAGGATTTTCTTGCCTGCCTGCTGAAAGAAAAAGGGATGGCACTGCTACAGCCCTTTTTATAACAGATCCGTTTGAAACAGTCGCTGGGAAATGCAGTTTGAAAAGAGACTTGTGTGTCAATCAATATTCTTCTCATACTATATAGCTATAATAACAAATGACCACTGCTCTTCTGACAGTTTATCAAGCTGCAGTTGTTGGCAACTTTGGTATTTGGCTTCACTTCTGACTGGGGAAGGAAACATTTAATTTCTCAAAAACGTAGCGTGACTCAAGCCTTGGTGCCAATGTCACAACAGTAGCTGAGCGAACAGAGCAGTCAAGGCAAAGCCAACTCTTATTTATTCATGATGGGAAGAGACCAGCAAGGATGATGAAGCAATGGAAAGGATGGGTATGGTCCCTTTATGCGCCTTCCCCAGTGGCATATTTGCAGTCTCTGGGAATGTTCAAAAACCAGTTGAGCAGTTTTTGCCACCTCTCCCCTTGGAAACACCTAGGCTAAGGTCACCGGGCTCCTCAGTACAAGAAAGACTGGGCCTGTTGGACTGAGTCCAGAGGAGGCCATGAAGATGACCCAAGGGCTGGAGCACATCTCCTCCAAAGACAGGCTGAGAGAGTTCGGCTTGTTCAGCCTGGAGACTAGAAGGCTCCAGAGAGACCTCAGAGCAGCCTGCCAGTACCTAAAAGGCTACAGGAAAGCTGGAGAGAGGCAGGTTACAAGGGCGTGGAGTGATAGGACGAGGGGCAGTGGCCTTAAAGTGAAGGAGGGGATGTTTAGATTAGGAAGAAATCCTTCCCTGTGAGGGTAGGGAGGCCTTGGAACAAGTTCCCAGAGAAGCTGTGGCTGCCCCGGATACCTGGCAGGGTTCAGGGCCAGATTGGATGGGGCTTTGGGCAAGCTGGGATAGTGGAGGGTGTCCCTACCCATGGCAGGGGGTTGGAACTAGATGGGTTTTGAGGTCCCTGCCAACCCAAAGCATTCCATGACTGGGAAATGCCACCCTCCGCCCTTGGCATTGCAAAATGTTCCTATCAGTTGGAAAACTCTAGGGTCCCTCTAGTGCCCAGAAGAGGCAGCGGGGAAGAAAAAGGAGCTGAAAAGCTCCTTCATGTGATTGCCAACTGCTAAGCAAAATACAAGCTTCCACTTAAAACAGCATGTATTTATCCCTGGCTTTGCATGGCAAGCTCCGTTCAATTTGGGTCCAGTTTCGACAAACCCAACTGTATCTCATCAACTCATATGGTAACATGTCCATATAAAAGTCTTCCTTTTTCTGCCTGTCTGCCATTTGATAACATTTACCTTGTAAAGACTGTTTGGGGACATCACCTATTTAGAAACACGTGCCTCAGGTTGCTGCAGAAAAGCTTTAAGCAAAGCTGAGATCTAGCCACAGCGGAAGGACTTGTGGCAGGGCAATGCTGCCTTTGTACTCCTTCATTATCTTTGGCCTGTTTGTCCAAGGGACCATAGGTACCCATATGAATTACGATGAAAGAATTAGCTTCAAGGAGCTACATTCTAATTTACTAAATGGTTTTGATGTCAAAAGCCAGTCAATGTACAAGCCATAGAATAATTTGAAAGCAGACAGAGGATACAAAATACTGGTGGCACCTGCTCTGCGGAACACAAGGAGACAAGAATTGCAGCAGAGAATGTGCTCTGCCAGATATCTCCATTTCCCACTGCTGTGATTGAAAGAAAAGGGTCCCCAGATAAGAGGTCAACGTGAAAATAGGATGGTGGAGGTCCCTTAGAGAGTACACTGTTATGTGCAGAACTTCCTTCTGTCATTTACCTGACCCAGCCGCTTTTTCCTCCCAGCTCTTGAGGCTTTGTGACAACTTGGTTATGGGGCTGGTTCCTTTGCTGAAGAGGAAAAAGCTGGATGTCAGACTTGTCATGTTAGAGACATCTCAAAGGAGGTTTTGAAAATGTATTCAAAAGGAAGAGAGGGGAGTACTGATCCCTGCAGGATTCAGCTGCAGAAAGTTCTTAACCTAAACCAATTTTCCTTGCTTTAACCTATTTTCTGGGGTACAGAGGAACAGTTCAGCTATTAAGTTTCCATCTCCACAAGAAGGGAAAAAAATTTAAAAAAAAAACTCTCTAGGAAAATAAGATTTGATGCTTTTAACGTTTTCTAGTTCTGACAGGAAATAATGATTGCCAGGATGTAATAAATGCAGGTTTGAGCTTGGGCTGATTGTTTTGCCATCTCTAGCTTCTCACTAGTACGAGCACTGTCATCTTTATCTGTCCTGAAAGCTGCAGGAATAAAACTACTTCACCATTCAGTCTTACTAGGTCCTCTAATGACATAAAAGAGAAATACACATCCACTGACTACCTACAAGATCAAACAGAAGATAAACAGGACACACATGAAGGTTTAAGTCGTGAAATCTCTTCACACATCCCAGCGATAGCAAAACTATATGAAAATGTTGCTTTTCAAATTAAATATGATGTAGAAGCTACTGAATAGGCAAATTGGTCAGAACATGAGGGATACACTATTTTTCATATTTTATTTCCTGTTCTAGGGAAAAGTCTGGATTTTCCCAACAGTAGCTACTGAGGATTAAAGACTTTAGGAGAAATCTATTACTGCGCCTGCATGCTTGCACATGGAAGTTCTTCAGTTCTCCGATGCACTGATAGCTTGTTTTATTAATGTGGAATTTTGATAAGGCTTTTTAATGTGCTACTCTTGTTACTTTTAAGCATGCAAATGTTACTGCATTTTCCAAGCCTAAAGCTTAAATTATGGCTGAAAACAGATTAGCCTAATCAAGTTAGCACCATGATGTGGGGTAGCATAGTTCATCTTGGGTTTGGGCTTTGTATTTCTTTTTGCCTTTTTATGAATAAAACACCAATGATACTTCTTAAGAGATGGGAGACATTGCAGACAGGAAGCGGGGCTAATTTCTCATCAAAACCATCCAAATAAACATCAATACACTCGAGCTCCTTCCTGTTGCTCAGCTCAGCCTCATACTCCGCTTTTACACAAACAAATGCAATCCTGGTCTGAGAGCGGCCTCAGCCTGATCAATGAGCACACTTGTCACATCTGACTGTGGCAGAAACGTTTCCCCAGCCTGAGGAGGGTGGTCCTGAGTACCTGAAGACTTGTTGGTTTGCCAAGTTATAAAATTGCTCCTCATCCCGGGTCATTGTCAGCACATGACTCTAACAGTCTGCTTCATGCATGAAAGATAACGGATGGAGTCCCAAGGGGTGGTATGTACGTGCCATCTGTAAGTTCATGCTAGCTTATGCCCATATATTTGCCCACAGTTATCTAGCTGCACAAATCAGTACTCCACATGCTGAATTACAGATGTTTTTGCATGTAAGCACCTGGTTTAATGAACCTGTACATGTGCTGCAACCAGCTCCAGAAGTACAGCCTGAGTGCCTGAATGTTATCTCCTGAAAACAGAGCTGAAGAATCCATGAAGTTGAGGAAGACTAGAGGCTGTAAACACCGTAGCATCATCTCTGCCATGCCAACAGGTGGACGAAGCTATTTAAAAATATTCCCCCAAAATGGTTACTTGCATCTTGAGAAATCTGTTGTCACTGTAGGAGAGCAGTAGCTCTCATGCAACGCTATGGAGCAAATCGTCACTCAGCCTAGCAGCCGCACAACTACACCTGTCAGTTGGACTGATGTAGCCCACTTCTTTTTCAATTACAACTTTGGATTTCATCATTTGAAGAACCTGTCCTCTAACCCAGCCCAAAAAGGAGAATCAGCAGTGGAGCTTGGGTGTCCTTGGGGTGCTCATTATGTACCTCAGTCAGTGATCTCAATGAAAAGAAAAAAAAAAACGGAAAAAAATCAAAATAAGGTTTGATTCTTTTTGAATCCTGAATTCCGACAAAGGAGCCGCAAGTCAAATGCAAAACACATTATAATCAAGGAGCTGATGGGTGGAGAGAGAAGTATTTCAGGTGGCTGTGACACCTATAAACATCCATTGTCTGAAGCGGCTCCTTGTCATCACTCAGTATTTCTGATTTTCGAAGGATCTGCGGATGCTTGCGCAGACTGGTGTGTTGCCATGGATACCGTGTTGTCAGCACTGAGGCTGTTAGCAAATGGACTGATCTGTTTGTGTACCTCCAGAGCTAAAAGAAAGAAAAATCCCGTCATTTGTGTGGCTGCTAGCAAAAGGAGCCTGACAGGGAAGTGAGATGACTCCATGCAATGGTTTTCAGAATCTCCTCCTCTTGGAAATGATGGGGTAGTAACAAGAGGGAAGGTAATGAAGCAATGGAGCAAGGAGAGCTGTCAAGTGCTTATCAAAACCCCTTCCCCACAGCTCAAAGCTAGTACGTGATAGCAGCAGCTAAATGGTCCCAAAAAAAAAAAAAAAATCAATGTGAAGGTTTAATAATTCAGTTTCCTAATGGCCTGGCATCACTTTCCACAAGAGCCTGGGAAAAAAAAAAACCACAACAACAATGTCACAAAGGAAACAAGGCGAAAAGGAGCAATCGATAGGCAACGTAACCCAGCAGAATAACGTGCTTTAAGCAATACCCTGGGACCAAGCAACGGGTATGCATTAGAAAACTAATATTTGGCTAGTATACATGGAATGCCTTTACCTGGGCAAACTCTGCTGCTAAGCAAGAGGCAAAACATGTTTAGAAGTGACAGGCAAGTCAATAATGCAGGAAACCAAGTAAAAAAACCTCGTCGGTGATCCAGGCTGTTTTCAAACTTTGGCTTTTTTTGTTGGTGTTAGGACAGCCCCATAAATTACATATCTATATGGCACACATCCCCACGAGACAAATTCCCCTATGTTAATGCAGTATTTTATTAGGCAGCAACACAAGACTGTCCCAGTTGATGGCAAGTTTTTGGGTTTTGCCCTGTTATTCTAAAGGAGCTGTGCCAAAGTTGGGCACATCACCGTGGGTTTCACCAGAAGCTTTTGTTGGTTTGGAGCTGGGGTCCAAAAGCACTAAAACTGTCACAGGGGAGGGCTGTTCCTCGCTGCTTAATTGCTGTTAACAGTTATTTAACAGTTAACAAGAAGAAATAAGGACAACGTGAGGTCACCCTCAGCGTACCTCTTCTCAGGAGGGCTGTGTCACTCTATATGAACGAGAAATCCAGTGCACAATATTTTATAATGAACTCCTCATTTCTTAACTGATCGGGTTTTGCTCATGTCGTTTCCGCCATAAAGCAGAAAACAGAGTTAACTCATTCTGTGGTCAACCCTGGTGTCTTCCCAAGGCTCATATCCATAACGCAATCACCGAGAGAATTCTTTGGAGATGTGGAAGATAAACAGAAAACCAAGACTACCATCCTTGCCCTCCCTGTAGATCCCCTTGGTCTGGCATTGTGCTGGAGGTACAGACAAGGACTTGGTTGCTTCCAGCTGTGGACCAACACAGCTAGTATCTCCAAGGAAAGCCCCCTGAGCACTCCAGCCTCTCCCTGTGGACTTGCCTTGGGGACAGTCCAGCAGTGCCAAGCTGCTGGCTCTTCTCTTTATTTCCTCTTGCTGATTCACGCTGAAGGCAGCTGAACCTCAATAAAAGCTTTCCCCAGGCTGCCTTTCCACACAAACCCCAGCCACAGTCACCCCAGGGATGATGTGTGAGTCCTACACAGATTCTGCTGGAGGTTCAGAGAAACCTTTCCCTGCATTCAGATGAACTGCTATTAAATTCAGCTGTTGAGCTAAGCACTCACCTCCAGACTGTTAATTACTGTTGCTGGAAACACAACGCTGTTGTCTTTCACATGTAGCTGCTGTGGGGACCAAAGACACATCTTAGGAATTGGTGGCGTTAATTTTCATGACACTGCAAAAACGCAACGACAGTTTGTAGAGCTATAAAACACGTCACCTGTGTGAGCTGACAGGGAAAAGCTGCGAGGCATCGCTGTTGGGGACACAGATCAATACTCACACAATACACATGGCATGTTCTGCAATTCCCACTGATCATGCATCCCATAACCTCACCCCAGTAACCAGGGCTTATTAACTCTGGCAATCAAGTGTTTTTCCTCACAGAAACCCCTGAGGATCTCCTCCCCTGCCCCATTTTCCCCCTTCAAGGACCTTCAATCAATTTCCCCCCAAACACACACTTCCCTTAAACCTGGCATCTCTTGCTACCATCTGCAAGCATCTCAGCTCCAGCAAAAGCCAGTCTAGTGACAACTGGAGCCATGTAAGCTAAAAGCTAGTGATCATGGCTGCTAAAACCTCAGCATTCGGGACCTGTAATATCCCTGCACATACACTGATGAGCATCCTTTGGGTCTTGTCGTATCTGAAATGCTCCAGTGCCCACTCTGCTCTTATTATGAAGTCTTGTAGCTAAGCAACCATAACCTGGGCTGGGCAGCCCAAATGATGTGGCAAGGGCAAGTTATCCTGCAGGAAACACGTCCTCTCAAACAGCTCTGGACCACTAGCACCTCACCATTGACCGCATCTCTCAACATGTACTTTGCTAAAGAAATTCAGACCAAAAAGAGACAGGAAGCAAGGCAATGGGCAGGCAGCGCTGCCTGCAAATGCTGTGGGTGCTGCAGAGGGTAGGGCTGGAGACATAAACAGGGACAAACAAAATAAACCTACCTGTGCACGGATGGGGATATGGTAGGAGTGCCCCACGGCAGCCGGTGTATGCAGAGGCAATTGGGAAAGAAGGTAATACTTTGAAGCTGGGTGTGTTAACCAAGGTGGGAAAAGCTCTAACACCTTCAGTGGGTTTCAGCTCAACGCCTCCGAAAACTCAGAATCAGAGGTGAGGTTAGGACAGCAGGTATACTCTCACCATGACTGAGGAACCAACCTAGAAAGGTGACCCTGGGCTGGGAATTCCCAGCCTCCCGCTTGCTGGGAAACGAAAGATGGAAGAGCATCAAAGAGGTTAAAGAAATATGGATGGGAAAGTTTTCCCAATGATCAAAATAGGAGAAAATCCCGATCCAACCACAGCTGGCAGAGAACTACCATACCTGACTTGGAGACAAAAGAGGAATCATGAGGAAGACACTAAAAAAAGCCCGATACATTAACGTAAACAAACACTTTAGAGAAAGCTGTTCTTTCCTGGGGCTGTGGGGTGGGGGTCAGGCCCAAATTCTGTCATTTAGTCCTGGGGGAGTTGGCTGGGGAAGCAGCACTTCTGCTTTCTTGTCAGAGCCACTTGGTAAAGTCCTGACTCGGAGCACAAATGTCAGCCCTAACAGCACGTTTTGCTCCAAGCCAGGCCTTGGTCCCAGCCTGGTCAAGCTGTAAAAAGACCTGCAGGCATTTCTTGGCCAAGAAATCACGGAAATTAACTTCTTTTTTTTTTTCATCTGTGTAGAGCTCTGAGATAGGGATAAAATGCCATTTGGCAGCATTCCTGAAGCAAAGTGTAACTGCAGCACTGAGATGTTCCAGCTGCTGCTGCCCAGCAGGCTGATACGCTCCTCTAACGTCACCTTCACTCTGCTTTCCTTAAAACGTTTATGCAATAAGCCTCATGCCACACTTGTGCTATAAGAAAGGGCTGCCTGGAGAGGCACAGCAGCTCACTAGTTAAGATGCTAAGCTGGAAGCAAGGATCACCAAGCCACCATCTTGTCCTCCAAACCTGCTCTGAGGACAAAGACACTGAAGTGTGCCAGGCAGCCCCACACCCACCTGCTGGGAGCTCTGGTCATATTTTAACTCATGTTTTAGATCAATCATAACATTTCTCTCTCGTTTGCAGACAGAGATGGGAAGCACATCAGGGTTGCACAGGCACTTGCTAGCAGATGCAGAACCAGAGAAGTTTCCAACCCAGTGCTGTAAGATCACATTTTGCCACTCGCTAGAATGTATTTTTCCTCCTTTCACCTTCTCAGCTGTGAAATTCACAGCTAATTCTTTCTGGGGAAATCAGAAGCAGCCTCCCCTTGTAGGTGTCTAATGCTCAAGTCTGAAGCCCAGGTTTAGGAACCAGCTCTACCATCAATAACCAGGCAGCTGTCCCTGCTTTCAGCCAGGATTTACAGGGGCTCTACCAGGGACATTAGCCTCAGGCCATTCTCTGCCCAACAGGAGACATCTTTATGGGAACAGATGCAGCTGATTCGCAGAACTTGCTGACAGAAAACTCTATGAAGGTGAAAAACCTACACGGGCTCAAAGAGGGTAGAGACAAATTCATGGGCACTGGCAACTGCTGACGGCAGGGGGTCAGGCAGCGCTCCCACACATCTCACAGATTTGTAGGGTTTGGAAGGGACCTCCAGAGATGATTGAGTCCAACCCCTCTGCCAAAGCAGGTTCCCTAGGACAGGTTGCACAGGTCAGCATCCAGACAGGCCTTGAATATCTCCAGAGGAGGAGACTCCACACCCCCTTGGGCAGCCTGTCCCAGGGCTCTGTCACCTTCACCAGGAAGAAGTTCTTCTGTATATTGGTGTGGAACTTCCTGTGCTCCAACTTGAGGCCATCGCCCCTAGTCCTGTCCCCACAGACCACTGAGAAGAGGCTGGTCATTTCCCCCTGTGTCCCACACTTGAGATATTTATAAATACTGATCAGATCCCCTCTCAGTCTTCTTTTCTCAAGGCTGAACAGCCCCACGTCAGTCAGCCTTTCCTCTATGGGGAGGAGGCAGCTGCTGCAAGAGGATACCATGAGCAGGACCTCTATAAGCTCCCTCCACTTCTTGTTCAGTGCTTCCCACATACCGTCTGTCTGCTGGTCTGAAGCAGCCACAGCAATTCTTTTGTCAGAAGGCAGCCTGTAAAAAAAAAAAAAAAAAAAAAAAGGAAAAAAAAAATTATTTCAACAATACATCGAGTTTGGCCATTTCTCATCAAGTCTTTTCAACCCCTAACCTGAGAGCAGAAATCAAAGGGCATTTTTACAGTGCACGTGCAAGGCTCTTGGCTCATCTCTCAAAGTGACTGGCAGCCATAAGGCGTGGCATGATCTAATTTTGGAAATATTTCATAAGACTCTAAAATTATTAAAGGGAGCTATAACTAGATTTTGATGCCATCAGACCATATATTAAGCGCTGGCTTGCTTAGGGGCCTTTGTACATTGCCCCCATGTAAAAAGGCCTGTATCTACAAGCGGATGTCTTCTGAGATTTTCTTCTGCAGGATGTTTAACAGCTACCGACATGCAAAACAAATCCTTGAAATCTAAACCAAAACGTTTTAATCTACAGAAGTGAATTGAAGAAGTTGTGACTTGGTATGGGCTCCTGCTAAATGTTTGCCACTCAGTGACCTCCCTACCTTCTAAACCTTTTCAGTTAAGTGTAATATAATTAACTTTAGTTTTCTTCCCTATTCAGATGAGACTGTAAGTAGCATCCTGGATTTTCTTAGGAAATAAAAATAATACAGAAGAAGAAATAGATTAAGCGTTGCCACATCATCATTTAAATTATATTAATATGACCCATCAAACTAAGAAAAAAAAAAAAGCCTCAATAGATTGATTACTTTTGGATCGCAGAAATTATTGCTGAACAGAGTTTTGGAAGCAGGGAGCTTGGGACCTATCAGGGGCTCAGAATTCAATGGCCACAATTTGAAAATTCCTTTTTTCCTAATATACGACAAACCCCCTCGATATAACTTGGCTCCTACAGCAGCCAGAAAAACAATCTACTCCTAAACTTCAGAGTCACAGGTTAGGTCTGGGCTGACTTTCTCCGTTCTCTGCAGAAATGCCTTGTGGAAGTGAAGCACAGCAATATTAAAGATCCATTAGATGTGATGGCCTGATTTTTTTCCACCAAAAAACCCAAAGAAGATGTGTGCTGCTAATGTTCGTGTGGCAGATTAATTCCAGAAAGTCCAGCTTCCTCAGCCTTACAATGAGGGCCAAGTTAAATGACCTATTTAATGCAACTGCTTTCTTGATCAGACTTATTGATCCTTTCTGACCTCTCTGTTAAAGGTATAAATGCATCTCAACAGTTGCTTTCAAGAAGACAAAGCATGTAGCTGAAACCTGCATATTGAGGATAAGGAAAATGCCCCAAACATAAGTGTTATCGTGCTTGAGCTCATTCACCAGCAGCTTGGACATCTGCACAGGGAAACAGCTGGAAGTCCTGGTCTCAACAGCTGGTCCACGCTGAGCCACCCCGCAACCATCCCTGAGTCTTTTGGGCTGTCAGTGAGATTAAAGTCCTTGTGTTGCCAAAGTGCTTTTGAACGTCTTGTCCTGTAAAACCTTATTTTCCCCATATCTTGCAGGCCAGAAAAAAATTCCTTATAATTTAATTTGATAAAATATTAGTTCCTGTTACCCAAAGGATGCTGCCTCACTCACGAGGGCAGAGGGAGTGTTCAGCCTTCAGCGTGGGTGTCCTGGACAAGAGAGGAATGAGTAATCGGCTCCTGGTGGCATTTTGAGATAGCTTGCTTTCCTTTCTCATATTGCTACTGAAATCCATGATGATATAAGGTGGCTCCAGGCTCAGACAGACTCTGATTTCTCAGTGGAGTTCTACCTTGAATTTTCCTTCATTAAAATATATATATATGCACACACATATATTAAAAAAACCTGATCCTACTCCAAGAGCCTAGTAAAATTGATTAAATGGCTCCCACTAGCTTCCTCGGGCACTGGTTCAAAATATTAATCTGATTATCCTTATGGCTCCAATTCAGCAAGGTTATTAAGTATATATCTAACCAGGAGCACCTGAACAGTCCCATTATGATGATTCGTGGATTTAAAAATAGAAGTATGTTTAAATGCTCTCTTGAACTCAGGTCTAAATGAAATCGATACGTGCCATGCCTCTTATTCATGAAATATTAAGGGAAGATACATAATTTATTGTGCTTTGTGTATGCATATGTACTTAGCACTGATTATTCTGTAATAGGGCCATACATAATTTAAACTGTATAGCATCCACCAAAAGGGGGGCGGGAGAAAGAAATCTTCATGAAACCCAAAGCAGCACACTTTTTGGTGATGTGGGGATGGGTTTTCTTCTTTTAAACTATGGATGCCTGGATAAAAACTCTGTTCCTACACGTTCAAAAGCCCTTTTCCAGAGAGGAAAAAACATAAATTAAAAAAAAAAACAAATCACAGCCTCCTCTACAGCTCTGGCAAAGGAGCCTGAAACTGGTACCAGAGTGTCTGCAAAGCCACAGGACAAGCAGCACAGAGGTCTGTGCTGGCCTCTACTGATCGGCAGGGCTGCAGCCAATGTCCAAATCATTGCAAGAGCCACCAGAACTGCTCAGGGCCAGCCCTCACCAGCCAAGCAAACAAATCCCATGCTGCATTTAATGGTGCAGTCAGCCAGGCAGGTAAAAAAGGGAGCCCGGGGTAGCAAAGCCCACACTATTTCTTTGGTGTTGGGGCTAACTGCCATTATTATTGGTGCCTAAGCCCTTTTTTTTTTGTTTGGTTCTGGCCCTTGTTTGCCAATGACGTCATGCTATCTGTGGGCCTTCCAGTAATGCATAAAAGACTTGCTGAGAGAAGCACTCACGGGCAAGCTTAACTATATTTATGCAAGGAAGCACGTTTCTGCTCCGCGGTGCACACCGGGGAGCGTGTCATTAACCCGCTCCAAAGCCAGCGTGCATTTAAAAGCATTGCTCAGCTGGGAAACGTGCGACACATTCAGCACCTGCCTCACATGGATGAGGTTTAAAAGCTTTGCTGCCTTTTATCACAATGCAACCCTCCCCTGCCCACACCTGGAACCACCTTTGCCTCTGATGGAGAAGGCTGTTTGTTCCCAGCAATTCGGACACCTCTGTGCCTTTGCACAGGCGACACAGGCACCTCTGCCCAATGCTGCCAGCTCCTAACTACAAGGAGATGGTTCTCCACCACGCTGGGAGAAGAAACCAGAGGAAAAATACAGCTTGGCACAGCAGAGCGATGCAGATCAGGAGGGAGCCTTGCAAGCCACGTTCCTCACCTCTGGAGCTGTAGCTGGCTCAATGAAGAAGCTGCACAAGGCAGCTCCCACATCCTCTCACACTTCCCCAAGCACTGTGGCAGAGGGAATTAGCTGCAAAGGTGATGCAAGGGTGAAGATGAATTCAGCGTGGCAAGATTTGCCGACGCAGATGCTGCAATAAGACTCAAAAGCCCTGCTGCCTCTCCATCCCATTCTGGATTCCTTTTGCCTTGTGGAAATGAGTAAAGCAACACAACCACCACCAGGTAACAGCAGGAAATACTCTGAAATCTTCCCACTTCCCAGCATACACAAATATGCACAGTTCTTGGTAAGCAAATAGCTATTAAGCAGATAGCAAGGTATTCCACAATTGCTCAAATATTCAAAGTTACCAAATTTGTCACAGGCAAAGCTTACAGCATGAGTCCCCACTGGAAGGAAATGCACAGGGTGTGGTTCTTCCAGGTACACTGTGTCAAGGCCCATCTCCTGGCATGCAGCAGGGTTTCTCTGCTCTTTCCTGCACCTGTGGCTTCGTTGCAGAAGAGCAGAACCTACGTTTGGTGATGTTAAGAGTCTCACCAAGTTGTAAGCACACACACACACACACACACACACACACACTCGAAGCTGCGCTCTCTGTGTGGGGTCACCCTCGAGCAGCTCCAGCGACCCACCTTTCACCTTTCTCATCACTATTGGGGATTTCAGCCCACTTAATTTCTTTCTTTGTGCTTAAATTCATCTAATTATTTGCCTCTAGGTTCACGGGAAGCAAAAAAAAAAACCTAAATTTGCCAGTTTTGATCCAGTTCAAGCCAATCCAACTGTGATTTCCTATGGCTTCTGGCAGACAATGACGACGTAGGCAAACTATTTGAAGAGTTTGGAAGAAGATATGAATAAAATTTTATGTTGCAGAGGATTTGCTCAAAATGATCCAGCAGCAGCACTGTGGGATATAAGTATTTGGCACCGGTAGTTGCATTCACCAAATTATTAACAGCAGAGAGTTAATACATCACCCATGGCTTTCCCATGCCAGTCATTTACTGAGCATGCAATGCTGAGGCCCTGGCAGACAACGAGCCTCCCAGGCAGCTGCTTGGAAGACACCTCTGGAAAGTCCACTGGGAATTAGTTTGAGCCACATGAAATGCAGGAGGCAGGCAAGTGCTGCCCTCTTACACCTCCCCCAGAAACATTAGACCTGGGCTCAGAGCCCGGAGGTCCCCTGAGATGAAAAATGTGGAAAAATAAGAGCAAGCCTAAGACTGAACACATAGGTCAACAGGGTAGCAAGAGTGGGAAACTCTGGAGCTGAGGGGCTTTAGTCCCTCCTCACACTCACAAAGTATCTTTTTCCTTTCCCCTGTGCATGCAGGGGTGGGCAGCACAACGCCCAAGTCACCAACAGAGCTCAGTGAGTGCTATCTATCTCCAGCCTTAGACTGGAGAGGAAAGGTGAAGAGTCCCCACTCCCTGAGCCAGTCAAAATAAGCCGCCACATCTTCACTAAGCCCCCGTAGCCCAATTTGAGCCTGGTCTCTGCAGATGCTTGCAGCTGAGCCTCACCAAACTCAATTGCCACTTACGTGGACGGACGCTGCGTTACCAGGCACTCGGTAAGATAAGAGCTGTGGAACCTTCCCATTGTTTGAGTGTTTCTCAAAGCTGCGGGACCCCAATAAAGGCAGAGGGGCCGTGTGCGGCTACGAAGGCTCGGGGATAGATGGCGCCAGACGAACGCGAACCGGGGCTGGGAATCACGGCACCGCGGATGTACCGCTCCTGCCTCCGACGCGCACGAAGCATCTTAGTTATTTCCTGCACGAGCACACACACACATAGCATAAGCCGGGAAAACTATTTATTAGTACTTTGAGAGACAGAAAAGGGGAATATTCTCTATGACTCAACTCCGGGAAAGACTCCGATACAGGTGGAAACATCCCCTCCTCGCCAAGAGCTGAAGGATGGGAGCAAGAGGCGGTGGCTGCACGTTATACGTGGAAGCCAGTTAACGTCTCATTTCCTGGGTCTCGAAATAAAGAGTGCGCGGTTCCTAGCGGTAAAGCCACTGTAACAAAGTTTTTAAGTACCTTTTGTAGGGGTTGGAACTCCATGATCCTTGGGACCCCTTCCAACCCAGACTATGATTCTATGATCTCTGCTGTTACTGTGCTTACCAGTTTCTGTTTGGCCTAAATATCTCTTTGGCCCTGGCTGGGGTGGTCAGATAGCAAGGCAGGCTCCTGTAGGAGAAGGCTTCCTTAAGCCACAGGGAGAAGGGGAGAACAGCATATACAGTGCAAAAAGGGCTTACAAAGTGCATCATACCAGTAAGCATGCTGGGAGTAAAATTTGCAGAGACACACAATAACCTGAAACTCATACAGCAACGAAAACTCACTGTTTTCTTTTCACAAGCATCATCATTTTTGCTCCTATCAGCCTGAAAAAGATGTTTCTACTGACTCATAGCAATGTTCTCTCCATCTCTCCCACATCTACATTCGCAGACCACATACTTAAACAGCAAACAGGAATGGGAATTTACTTTGTTTTTTTCATGTTAGCACTGTAAGGTCAATGATTGCCTGAAACCTGCCTCGGGAAAGCGTGTTGCAGTAACGTCAAAGTGGTAAAAATGCCCACCAAGGAGCAAGGGGAAACAAGGGAGCACTGGCCTTGAGGGAGGAACAGAAAAAAAGTCACAAGATTTTTCTTAAAATGAAATCCATCATACTGCGAGCATGAGAAGTTTCCTTCAACCCCCACACACGTAGATTAAACCAACACAAACTTCTTTTCTCCACTGGCAATTTAGGGAAACAGTTGCCCACTGAGACAAAGAGCCCAGCAGCTCAGCTCATAGAGCTATGTATATCAGAGGGGACAGAGCAGCAATGCCAAGAGCCACTCATGAAGCAACCACCTCTCTTGCACCCACTTTTGAAGCATACCAAATACCAGTTGTCCCCAGCTCCTGCACTTTGGCACTGCAGGGTGGCCTTGGGGCACCCTGACCAGACTGCTCTGGGATGAAACCAAGCTGCCTAGTCTGTTCCTGTCACCAAGGTAAGCTTAGGCTGCAGGAGCAGACCGGAGCTAGCTCAGTGTAAAGCCCGGAAAGCACACAGGGGTCAGGCCCTCCCACAGCTTCTCTCTGCGGAGGCTCTCCCATTGCGCTGCCCAGCATGGCAGTGTAGGCACAGCCCTTGTCTGTGGCAAAGAGGTGCCAATTGGCTCCTCCATGTACACCAGCACTGCAACTGCCTTGGGAGGATAGTGTCATGCTCTGGCCAAAGGAAATGTTGCTGTCACCCTGTTCTCCTCACTGGGATCAAACCGCGTTATTCTGATTGGAACCCAGAGCTTCCCTCTTCGATTTTTGTTGGGATCAACATGGTGTGGCAACAGCTGGTGGAGCCCCATCTGCCAGCTAGGCCCTGCAAACTTCCAGCGCTCCTCCTCCTGTCTATAAACCCCCATCCCCACCTCCTCACAACAAACCAAATGCACTCCTGGAGGGTTTTTTCCTGCAGGCAGGACTGGCATGGGGATTGTATCGCCTTTGGGACACATTAACTGCTTTATTAAGTCTTCAAGACCCAGACCATATTTAATAACAATAAATAACATGCTTGTTCCAAGCGGAGGCAGCTCATCTCCCAGCTTACCAGATTTTAACCCATAAAATATTTGTACTGTAGCAGCGAGGTTTGCATGGGGTAAGCAGTAGTTATGAAAGTTTCAGAAGCACCCAGGGAAGCTTCCTGAGCTGCTCTCCGTTTCCTCATTTGAGTTCACAGGTCAAGTAAAATCTGTTGTCCTGTCCTCCAAAAGGAGTTTGATATTTCCTATAACCTAGTAAACCAGGAGAAGACTGAGGTAGGTAGAAACATTAACTGTATAGGGGAAGAAAAAACAGCTCCCAAAGCTCACATTTAGTTCTGAAGAGCCTTTGAGACATGTTAAGGAGCTCTCAGAAGTCTTGTTACAAAAGGCACATTTGAAGACATGAAAAAAAAAATAATCTCAGGTTATTTAACAGTAAGGATGGCAGCAATTGCTCACGAAGTAGCTGCGGGCACCCTAACTGGCACATCTCTTGGTGACAGACCCTGCCACATTCACATCCCATGGTTGTTTCAGTCCCCTTTCACCCTGTCCTCCACAGTTCAATCTCTGCATCCTTTCTACAGGCTGACATCCATAAGGAAACATTACTGCTTTGTCCCATGCAGCTTGTGCCATTCTCATTCCCTGTTCCCACCTCCATAGGGGGAAAAAAAATGCAAGCTAATTTTTTCTTTTACAGACAAGGAGAAGAGAAACCAAGACAGAGGTGCTGCTGAACTGAGTCCTTCCTGCCACTTCCTGAGTCTGCACGACTATCCATGAAGCAAACTTCAGTGACTCCTTACAGCCGCCTTAGGCTTATCCATCCAACCTGCAGATTACAGGTCACAGCTGCATATATCCCATCAGTACACACATCTAGCCTCTCCCTAGAAGTTTCCTATATAAGCCCTGCAACCCAGTGAGTAGCCTGCCACTCTCATATTGGGCATTGTATCCACATCCGTTGACTTGAGAGGCTGGGTAAAAGACAGTTGACTCAAAAGAAGCTATAATATCAAGGACTAAAAGACACTAACCTTTGAGTATTATTAAAAATAAAGAGGGGGAGGGGGAAGGAGGAATATTTAACACAAGCTTTCAAAGATTTTACCAGACTTCATGAAAAAAAAAATTCCCACAAAAATCCAAACACCAACAGTTTTTAAATTATTTTTTTTTCCAGATTTCAATAAAGATAGAACCAATATCTGCTATTTCAAGTCAAGGAAATGATCTTGCTCTAGAACAAACAAGAAAACGACCATTTACACCCACAGACCTAAGCATCTGCTGGATATAGATAAGCTGCTAGAAGTTTCCCTACATCATCTTTTTTTGGGCAACAGGAAAGCCTAAGTTTGCAAAGGAAAGCAGGAACGTTTCCTGGATTGTGAGAATAACATCAAGGAAAGGGATCCACAGTGAAAGAGGGAAGGGGCATCTCAGAAAAGAATGCAATGGCTGTGCTCTGACTTTAATAGTAGGCAGGAACTGCAGGTCTGTGTTCCCACTTTCAGGAGAACCATAACCAAGGAAGCTCGGAGCATTAGCTCACCCACACAGACAAAGTGTTCAAGAGAGAATCAGGTTTGTGGAGGTATAGGAAATATTCATGTTTAAAGCTATTGCAACCTCGTTAATTAAACATCATGAAGTGTTCACACCTGTCTCTTCATTTATATCCCTCGCCCTCAAATATAGATGTGCCTACAGGTTGATGGCAAAAGGGAATTTGTGACATCAACAGCAGGTTTTTAGGAGTAAATATTTCAAGGAAGAATCCCAATAGTCAGTGCTCAGCATGTTTCTTTTTGTGTGTATATCTGTCAAGGGTGATGCTGTTCCAGCAGCCTGATACCAGAGTCATCTGGGAAATGTTGGAGTGAAGACCAAGATTTCTGCCCCCCCACCCCCCTTCCTCTTTAGCTCTTGTTGTTTGCCTGCACAGTTGCATCTTAAAATTATCTTAAAAGTATTAATGAGCCCATTGTATCTCCTATCTCTACTTAAACAGCTGGAATTCTGAACAAAACCTGCTGTTTTCTTGCCTGGTTAAATAAGGACAGCTGTAGATCTTCAGCAACTGCATGGTGTCAAACCCTCCTGCTACATGGAGTTTCTCAGTGCTCAGGGAAAGGTACAATAAAGTTCCACTAACCACTCCTGTCCTCAAGCCCCATCACACCCTTATCTCAGGATGAAGCAAGAGGAAGGACACACATGCTGATTTTACAGCTCGCTAGTGCATCAAAAGTAATTGCTCACATCGAATCGTAGGGACAGACCCCATCGTCTCACTGCTTTAGAGGATCAAACCCAGTTTTATGTTTGCTTTGCCTTTCTGGAGGCTAGTGGGAGGCTTCAAGGTTTATGACCAATGTCAGAAACACAAGAAAATCCTTTTCCACCTGAGTCTCAGCCCGGGAGAAAATATTTCTTTCAGCTTCGCTTGTTATACACCTATATTCATAAATACATTTTATAGTCGCTCCTTGTTACAGACCCTGCTAAACCACAGCATTAAGATGAGATACAGCCTTTGGCAGGCCTTGGAAGACCACAGACAATAACATATGCAGTAGATATAAAGAAAACTATCCTCACTATGAGCATGCTCAAACACTGGAGCAGATTGCAGAGTCTCCATCCCCAGAGTTGTGCAGAACTGCAATGCACAAACTCCTGGGCAGCCTAATTCAATCGGACTTGGGCTGACTTTAGTGGTAACCCTTCAAACCTAAATTATTCAACATTTCTATTAGTTTCAGAGATTGGTAGGAGTTCCATAGGAGAAAGTTTCACAAAGGATCAGCTCATTGCAAACAGCTGGTAGATTCTTAACCCATCACCTGCCGGGCGAGGTTTTGAAGAGGTAAAGCTCTACATGAGGTTACTGGACCCTATATAGCATGGTGAAGGTTACTTTTGAATACTGAAAATACACTCCACCATGACTGAAGATGCCATCCCTAGAAAAGCCTTCCAACACCCGGAGATTAAAGGCTTCTAATTAGTTTGGTCAGATGGAAGGGGGGACAGAGCTGTTGTAGGTAGTTCTGCTAGTGACCACGGGCACCAGCAGCTGCAAAGCAGCTGCTGCAGCCACTTTTGGAGAACAGTCCCACTTCTGATGGCAGCCTTACACAACAAACAAGTAACCTTTTCTTCCAGAAAGTAATTCATAAAAGCCCTAGCATCATGGTTAGCCAGAAGTTGGTTTCCACGTTAGGGCTCTGTATTGTAATTCTGCATCTGCTCCACTGTGATCAGACTGTGGCAGCTAATTGAGCCATTAAGTGCCTGAGAGTGAGAAAAAGCCAAAACATGAAGTGGCACTCAGTTCCTTGCAGGTTCTACACTGTTGGAAGATGAACTAAGTGCTGGCACTTGGTCCCTTGCTTAACACCTCCTGCAGGTTAAGCAAGCTGAAATCACCCTAGGTCCTCTCATGTCCCTGCAAGGTTAGTTCCTACATCTCTGGACACTTTCACCCAAACACTCACCCTAAGTGAACTAAAAGCATAATTAAGCATTAAGGAGGTCAGACCTGCTATTTCAAATGACTCAAATGAACCTACCTAGTAGAACATGTTGGAAGGAAAAAGATAAAGCTTTGTATATCAAAGTTCATCCAAATTTCTAAACTCACCTTATTTGGATACTCAAGAATGTGTTTTCTGCACTGTTTACAAGCTGCCAGCAGGAATATGCATGTGTGTTATTTTTGACAGAATAAAAGGAATTAATAAGAAGCAGATTTTGAGATTGGAATCGCCCAGTTCCTGGCACTGCTCTAAAATCCTTGCCTTCCAGTCAACTCCTGCTCTTCTGGTGAATCACAGAATCACA
>VZTU01010856.1:0-21152 GCA_013400835.1 Zapornia atra
AGGCAAAAAACTCATTCAGTACCACAGCCTTCTCCACAACAGTTGCAGCCAATTCCCCATTGTCATTTATCAAAGGGGGTACGCTCTCTTTGGCCTGTCTCTTCTGGCCAATGTACCTGTAAAATCCCTTCTTCTTGTTTTTAACATCCCTCACCAAGTTCAGTTCCATCTGCACCTTGGCTTTCCTGATCCCGTCTCTGCAAGTTCAAACAGCATCCCTGTATTCTTTCCAGGCAACACACCCTTGTTTCCAGAGCTTGCCTTATTTTCCCTCATTGGCCAGCAGGTCCTTGCCTAGCCATGCTGGGCTCCTGCCCCTCCTGCCCACTTATCTATTCAGAGGAACAGAGAGCTCTTGAGCTCTCAGAAAGGCATCCTTAAATAGTAGCCACCTTTCCTACACATTTCTGTCTCTGAGGACCACCTCCCAGGAGATCTTGGCCAACAATTCCTTAAACAGCCTAAAGTTTGCTCTCCTAAATTTCAGGGTTCTGATCCCACTTTTTGCCAGGCCCACATTCCTTGAGATCACGAACTCAACTAGGGCATGGTCGCTGCAGCCCAGGCTGTCTCCAATCTTAACACCTTTAATGATCTCCCCCACATTGGTGAGCACCAGGTACAGCAATGCATCACCTCTGGTCAGTCTATCCAATACCTGAACCTGAAAGTTGTCATCTATAGACTGAAATGAATACATCATTGAGCAAGAGCTAGAGAGGTCATCTATCTGGACTCCTACAACATCCTTTTATGAATTGTAGAGATACAGATTGTATAGGTGGGCTGTTTGGTCAATGAGGAATTGGTTGAATGGTCACTTCCAGAGGGTAGTTGGTCAACAGCTTAATGTCCAGATGAAGATTGGTGCAAGAGCCAGTGTATCCTTGATCACGTTCTGTCTTTTTTAGTAAACAAGGAGATACCTTTCTTAGCTCTGAATTCATGATCATCCAATCTGTCATGGATGCATAAGCCGACTTTTTCTTCCAGAATATAGTCAGAAGTAAGAGTGCCTACGTTTTGTTAAAGTGCTCAGGCAGAGTGCAAGAGACAAGGCTGTGGTTTCAGGGGCATTCTTTGCCTGATTAGCTGGAAGATTTTTCTTTCACTTCTGAACATCAGATTCCTGAGTTTCCTGGTGGTGTAGCTTATTCATTGCATCTTGCTGGAACTGCTGCTTTGCTTCATTTGGAAAAAAATAATCAGTAGGCCAGTGTATGGGAGTGACCCCATTGCATAATAATCGAAATGTTCATCTGGGAGAAGGATTTTTGCTGACTACTCCCCAAACCACCAAATATTTAAATACTTTATATTGAGTATTTGACAGGGCGGAAATTATTGTACATCTGTCCATTCTTCCTAGTGAGTGCCCTCATAAGTTTGTCATTAATTTGTGCTCATGCTTTGACTTTTTTTTGGTTGGTGAGTCTTTAATTATTCTGTAATGAAAGATCAAACCCAATCAGTGATCCAAGTGGCTGCATTAACCAATATGCTTCTGGTGAAAAGAGTTACTGTTCTGTCTTTTTTAGCCACATTTTATTTTGATCCTGTGTGCTTAGACGTTTTCTGATTATGGATGTCAGGACAGTAAGGAGTGGAATATGGAGAAGGAGAGAGGGCAGGGAGGCATTCTTTTTATTTGCTAATGTGATGAAACTTACTGACTAAACTGCAGGATTCAGGAGTACCTCCCTACTCCCAGGTGTGGATTTGGGTCAGCAAACCACCTCTCTACAGCTCCTTGATTTTATGGGAAGAAAATACATGAATAACAGTCATGTAGTGTAGCTGTAGCTTTTGGAACAGAAGGATCTCATGAGAATGGGAAACCATGAATTTTGGTGGACACCTTCACAGTTTCTGACTAGATAGCGAGGAAACATCATAATTTACTTCCACCTGACCAGAGCCTGGATACTGTGAAACATTCTTTTCATTATTTCCATGTTGAGCTGTAGCAATTTGCTGGCTTTTATAGAAAGATTAATACTGGTACAGCATGCTTGACATACCTCATTACCAAAGATGTGTTCTCTGTTCTTTGCAGAAGAGAGCCATTTGTTAGAAATTTTCTCATTGCCTATAATCTCCCACTGTGCAACTATAGTCATGCCATGTTAAACAGAATCATGTTTCACTGTCAGGTGCTAGCAAGGCAAACTTTCTTTGCAGACTGAGCTTAGAGGTAGAACTTCTTGCCAGAAGCTCACTAGACTCCTCCTGAGTATGGTAAGATCTCCATCTCAGACAACCAAACAATAGCATTTGCATACTGTATTCATGCTTTTCTGGTTTAAGGTTTGATTAAATGGGAAAGAAAAACATGTTTTGTTTCCTACCTATGGGTTTTCATATAGTACTCAAATTAGAAAGGAACAAATAAAGTGAGATTGTGTATGTTGTTTGCACATCTTAATGCAGATGTCTGTACAGTCCAGCATTAAAAGTCTAGAAATTACATCACCATAGGTTTTACTCTGTGCTTGTGAAACTGAATACCTACATTTAAACATACTGACTCTCCGTAAGGTTGTCCGATATATAAACAGTATGTATTGAAAACGTGAGTGTTTAATCCAGGGAAACAAATTTCACAAGGTACGTGGTTATCTGATTTTTCCAGTTGGAATTTGTCTCACTTAATTCTGGGCTCCATTAGATTCTGCAAAGACAGCTAGCACCCTTAGGAATGAGGGTTCCATCTGAAGATAAGCGACTGATATAATAGGCACAAATCACCCCGTGGAAGTACCAATTTTTTTCCTTGGTGTATATGAAGGTAACAGCAATGATGACCTTAGACAAGACCCTTGAATTTGACATGGCCAAAGTTTGATGATGTTAGCTCCCAAAATACATTTAGAAAACAATTAAACAAAGACAACCCTTCTAATGTCAGTCAAAAACAGGCTGAAAGACTTTTCTGTTTGCCTTTTTTAAAATTTTTTATTTTGGGGGGGGAGGGTGGTGGAAGAGGAGAATAAATTCTGGAAAAAAATCATAAATTCCTTAAAGGAGAACAAGTGTCCTGGAAACATAGATTCCCAGTTGTCACTGCTTTCTCTATGCCAAACTTAAAACAATAGCTAGTTATGAAGGCGGTATGTAATTTTATCTGAAATACTGTTTTAGTGGCCACACTGTCTCACGTAAAGATATATTAAATCCTAGTGTTACCCACAGGAAGTCTATGGTGCATTCAGAATTTAGTACAGAATAAAACAGGTGCTGATAATCAGTAATGTCCTGAAGTCATGTTGGGGCATTGTCTCTTACACTGTCTTATCAAAGTTAAACTGTTGTATTCTGAGATAAGAACAACACGAGTTGTGAAAGTCAGAACTAAATTTGATGAAAAATTCAAGTTTGATTGACAAACAACTCTTCAGTGGAGCTTTAGGATTCAGAACTTAAACACAAAAAAGGCAGGTACAAGAAATAAACACCTTATGGTAACAACATCCTCCATCTGCATGCTGTTTGGTTTGGGGTTTTTTAGTATCTTATCTTTGCATTACATTCGTGTTTGTGATTGTATTTTACCATTTAAATTTTACTAAGTAAATTTTGAAGATTTACAAGTTTTTTGTAAGTATATAGGCCTGAAGGTATGTAAGCTTTATCCTTTGATGATATTGTCAAATACTTGCAAAATATCTTCAGAAAGTGACAACGCTGAAACAGTCTTTGCTTATCCTTGCTACCTGCTGCACTTTAAACAGTGTTTTATGTTGTCATTTAAAAATTATTCCAGATACTTGAATTTTGGCTCCAGAACATCTTTTCCCAAAGTCATGAACCTAGACTGCTTGGATAATTGAATTTTCTTTGTTAGGTTTGAACAGGAGGACATAAGGCACAATCAGTCAAGTAATGTAATTTATCAGGTGTCACTGCTACTTCTCTCTTATTTAGAGATGTATTCCTTCAATACAGACTAGATTAGAAAGTTATTATAAATATATGTGCTTTATTAGAGCCTTGCTTTAGAGAGATTAATTGAACTCGTCTGGGAATGTCTGCAAGAAGAATCAGGCCAATCAAAGTCTCGTTACAGACTTTTGCAAAGGCAGGTGTTTCCTTCTGTACTAGTCAAGGCAGGTGACTTCTATGTTAACATGTCTCCAAACAAGATTAATTTCTTGTAGAGTTATAAGACTATTCCAATTTGGCAAAAAAGTTTTCAGAAATTACTTAGAAATTATCAAATCACCTTATTTTACATCAGAATTAAGTTACTTAGACTTTATTTTTTCCCCTCTTATACGTGCTTGCTAAGTATTATGGTAGAAGTAAGTCAGCAGCAAAGCAGTGCCAATTCCTCTGTGATTTTGCCCTAACTGAACAAAGCATAAGCACTCAGCACGAGAGAAGATTCTTCTGTTTAGAAGGTCTTCCTGACTTACAGAAGTTGATGGTGATTTTGTCCACAAAATCCCTGTGATTGCTTTTTACAGTTTTTTGCAATTCTTGCTACTACTTGCGGAAATTTTTGCTTTAGGCAAGTACCGCTGCCTGTTTAACATTGTACTGGGATTGAGTAGTTAAATTACCTTTTCTAGCTTCAGTGTGCAGCAGTTTATTAATTGAGTACTACTTCTAGACAACTGAAAATAAGCCTGTTTGTAAACTGCAAGCAGAATACATGCACTCCAGTCATTCACAGGGCTTTAAGTCAGTCATAGGCTTTCTGTGAACGATTTAGTTTGAAACATTTGAATGATGAACCTTGAATGATGAATCTATGTATTATAAAGGGCAAATCTGGATTTGATTCAAGCTATTCTGTCTGTCTTGGGGAAACTATTCATTAGTTCACAGAATCACAGAATCATAGGGGTTGGAAGGGACCTCGAGAGATCATCGGGTCCAACCCCGTTCATTGATGATGCTATGACTGATCATTCTTTTCATAGAATCACAGAACGTTAGGAGTTGCAAGAGACCTCCAGAGATCATCTAGTCCAACCCCCCTGCCAGAGCAGGATCACCTAGACTGAATCACATAGGAACACATCCAGGTTTTTAATGTCTCCAGAGAAAGAGACACCACAGCCTCTCTTGGAAGCCTGTGCCAGGGCTCTGCCACCCTCACAGTGAAAAAGTTTCTCCTTGTATTCACATGGAACCTCCTGTGCTCCCGCTTGCACCCGTTGCCCCTTGTCTTATCGCTGGTCATCACTGAGAAGAGCCTGGCTCCATCCTCCTGACTCTCAAGCTGTTAATATTTATAAATATTAATAAGGTCACCCCTCATTCTCCTCTTCTCCAGGCTAAAGAGGCCCAGCTCCCTCGGCCTCTCCTCATAAGGAAGGTGTTCCGCTCCCTTAATCATCTTGGTGGCCCTAAAGGTGGATTTCACAGCTATTTCTGTAGATAGGCTTTAACTGAGAGCTTAAGGCAGTGTTTTAGCAAATAATCTTTTGCTGTTACCAAGCCAAGGGGATTTGCCTTATTCTGTTTTAGCCAGGTATTTTCATCTTGGGGGAAATAAATGAGAGGTACAGAAGGCTTGATGTTTTACTGTTAGGTGTCACAACTGGGTTTCTCTTCTTGGAGGTGGATGTGAAGCCACCAGAAAGTGACCCAAACTGCAAAAAACGTGGCAAGCAAGAAAGCCACAGTTTATTGAGAAAAGTAGGCGTTTTCATAGGTTCATGCCACTTGACCTGAAAGAATACAATGCTTTTATATTTATACCTTCTCCTATCAAATTTAATATAAACTGTGATACAGATAGGATTCAGTTCTGTATAGCCACTTACATTCTCAATAAGTTTTTCTTGAAGAAATACTGCAGTGTAATCTTTTGGTTTATAACCCATTCCTACCCTCATCACCACCTCAATTAATAAGCAGGACTGAAGGACTCAGTGATTCTCATTCTCCATCCATTTTCCATAGCTCAACAAGTTACTACACATCAGTTGGCCAAAGAAAGGGGTGGTTGGACTTTCCTTTTCAAACAGGGTCTTTGCATGGACAATTACAAGACGTGTAATAGTTAGACCATGATTCTTCTTTTTTACATGTATATTTATATATGTGTGTGTGTATTTATAATACATGTGTATGTTTAAGTGTGTATTTGTATATATATACGCCCGCAGGCTTTATTGGGTTGTCCTCATGCTCGTCTTATGCTAGGCAAGTTCATCCTAAAGATTCACACTCCGTATTGGCTTTTCAAAATAGCCTGTGAAATTATCAATATTCTAATACTAAAAGCTTGTTAGGAGTGTGCCTTTTTAAATATTATCTATGTAGGATATTGAAAAGCTTTTATTTAAAAGAGACTGCATGATCTGCTTTTATTCAGTGAAAATGCCTCAGAAGCACTAAGTTCTGAAACAGAAGGGTTTTGTTACACAATACTATCCCATTACTTTAATTTTCAACTATATCTTCTTTTGCCTTAGATTTCTTCTCCAGTATGTATTTTATATTGTATCTGCTGTTACATTTATATCAAATCATTTTCTTCAGGTCACACATTTTTGGCATTGTCCATAAAGGAGATATATGTGTTTTTTGTAGAAATGCAGAGGCTGCATTGATGGGATACTTACACACAGTAAGTTTTCTGTCACTGCCAAAGGTAGTCTTTAGAGTTTTATGTTCAGAGACACATCCGTTCTGTGCCTTGCCATCTTCTGAAAGAAATATTCTTTCTTATTCTTTTCCTTAATCTATCTGAGAGGGAGGACCACCTGCTTAGTTTCTCTTTCCACATCTTCAGAGGCTTAAACTCTTACAATGCTCAAGAAAGATTGTTAGAATTATCTATAAAACAGTTTTATAATCCATCTGTTCAGTGTCCTCCTTTCGCAAGAAGTTGCAATAACTTCAGAATACAATCAGCAAAGCAGATTTTAGGTATGGAAAGTATGAGTATGCAAGAATAATAAGAATAACCAGTCAAATCTCCTCCTTTATAGAGAAAATGGATCATGTTTACTTTTCGTAAGACTCCAGGAAAAAATAAAGTACAGGTAGACAGTTAACTATTCCTACTTTTTTCTTTTCATTGTACTTAAATATCACTGTGTTGTGAAGGTTGTAAAGGGCATCTTGAGATTATCTAGTCCAATCCCCCTGCTCAATAAGGGTCACCTAGTGCAGATTGCCCAGGACATTGTAAATCTGAGTTTTGAGTATCTCCATGGGAGACTAAGCTACTAAGTACAACCTGTTCCAGTATTTGACACAGTAAAAATGAGAGGGGGAAGAAGGGGGGGGGCTGTTCAGATGGAATTTTGTGTGTTTTAATTTGTGCCTGTTACCTCTTGTCGTGTTGATGGGTACTACTGAAAAGAGCCTGGATCCTTCTTTATTGCCCCCCATCAGGTATGAGATGCTGATGAGATACCCCTCAGTCTTTTCTTCTCCAGGTCTCTCATATGAAAGATGCTCCAGGCTCTTAATCATCCTTTGGCCCTACCCAGGATTCGCTTCACTAAGTCCATATCTTCCTTGTACTGGGGACCCCAGAACTGGGATGAGCACTGCAGATGGGGTCTCACTAGTGCTGAATAGAAGGAAAGCATCACCTCCCTTGACCTACTGGCAAGGCTTTTGTCAGTGCATCCCAGGAAGAAGTTGGCCTTCTTTACCACAAGGGCACATTGCTGGGACACAGTCAGCTTACTGTCTAGCAGCACCCCAAGATCCTTGGCTGCAGAGCTGCCTTCTAGGTGGTTGGCTTCAAACTACTGTTACATGGGGTTGCTCTTTTGCCTTTGTATTTCCCTGCATTGAACTCCATTAAGTTCTCCATTAAATTCGATAAAACCTTCCTGTATATCAGCCACTCTTCCCAGCTTTGTATCATCAGCAAGCTTTTCCAGGTCATTAATGACAATGTTCAACAGGATTGGACCCCGTCCTGTCCCCTGGTATATATCATTAGTGACTTCATTGCAGCTGAGCTTTGTATGACTGATCACAATCCTCTGGGCCCAGCTGTTCAGACAGTTTTCAGTCCATCACACTGTCCACTTAACCAGCCCATACTTTGTTGATTTGTCTATCAGGACCTTATGACATGGCTTTAGTGTCAAAATCATTACTAAAGTTGATATAAGTAACATCCACTGTTTCTCCCCTCATCCATGAACCTAGTCACCTAATTGTAGAAGGCTTTGAGGTTTTTCAGGGAACATATAGTTTCCAGAATGTAAATTGATCTTGTTATTTTTAATGTCATTAGTATCCCAATGCTATTTTTTTAATCTGCAGTTTCTGTCTGAAGAGAGAATTCTAAAAGCCTCTCTGTGAGCCCAGTACGAATTATTATAAAACTGCGAAAAGACTGTTCCTTGTAATAAATTTTTTAATGCTTTGAAAAGAAGAAAACACAAGGGAACACTTGCTGCAAACCAAACTCCACACTGAAAAGATATTTTAGAATATTCTTCTCTCTCAGAGCTGAAGTACCTCAGAGCATTCCCTCAGAAGATTCCCCTCCCCACTCACCCATTTAAAATGCAAGAAATCTAATTATCACAATGGCAAATAAGGTCGCACATTTTCCTTAGGACTGAAAAAACTATACCTGTCCTGAAAAAATCTCTTCAAAACATCCTAGTATTGGTATGAAGTGATGCATGCTGCGGTGTTTTATGAAGAAAATTGCTGGCAATCTTGTCTGATTAATACTTTTTCCATCATTTGCATTGCTGTTAATTTAATAATTAAAAGTACTTAATTTGAAAATGTGGTATAAAAATATCATTATTTTGGTCTCTCGGCTCATTGTGTATGTAACCTGGGCATTTCTGTGACCAAAGTGAAAAATTGAAAAAAGCCCATCCCTTATAGAACAGGAAGGTGGACCTGTATTCATGATACCTATACTGTTCCTCTGTATTTCCTCCCTTTTTGGTTTTGAATGTATGTCACACTTCTTAAAATGCTGCTTTTAATATCTGTGTAATATAATCTTGCTCAGCAGGAGAGAAAGAGTTACCCCCTATAATCACTGGCCAACTCAATATGAGTGATAATGGTTTTATGTTGCTGTTCCGCTGTTTTCTTATTAGTTTCAGTAGTTCCTTTTATTAGTATTTCCGTGTCTCTGCATCATCATTCCAATATTGCCAGTTATTATCAAATATTGAATAAAAATATGTAAAGCCTCATCTACATAGGGATGGTTGTGAATGTACTTCTTTTGGCAGAACTTAAGCAGCATTACTAATGCCATAACCATGGGTTTGGCATGTAATTCCTCATGCTGTAACCACAGAAATGGGATGGAAATTGTTTCAGTATTGGAAACTGCTGGACATCTGGTTATCCAGTGTACTGCTCCAGTTCAGTGCAGGTCTCCTCTTAGGTTGTCTCTTGCCAGTATTACTTCTATCTCTTTTCCATACATGTTTCAGTAACATCTTCTGTTTCTTTAGCTCCACTTGATACTCCCACAGTGCCTGTGCTTGTATGTAGAGCATAAAACAATTTCTTAAGAAAAAAAGGTTGTGCTGTAGTTCAAGCTCCAAACAATCTCTTGCAGTTCTCCAGGGTTGATGATACCATTCATCTGTGTTTGTATCAGCAATACCGAAGCTCTAGCATAGGCAGGCAGCCACATCCTCTGCTGTTTAAAGTACCATTCACAGGACTTTCTCTCATCACAGCTACTTAAATAAGTGCTTATAATAAAAGCAGCAGTTAGTGGTCCATCGATCACAGAGCTTTCCAGAGATGCTGGCACTTTGGAAGGTGAACTGCTTTGGCAACAGTGGGAAATCCCAGCAGTGTTGTTGGAGGTGCTCAGTAGTGATACTTAGATGTAATGCTACAGCTCAAGAATGAGTTTAGTGTTCTGCTGAGTACAGTTGAGGGAGTCTTTTTCCATGCAGGACCAAGATTGCATGTGACAGTGATAGTCAGATTAACTACAAATTACCAGAACTTCACTCGGGGCTACATGCCGGCATATTGGTTGTATGCTCTGAACAAGATTCTGTGTGTTCCCCTTTCACTGATAAATAGTGGACTTCAGTCTCCATCGCTGTTTAATCCAATGCCTTTTCTTGGTACTAAACTCACTTAGAAAAGATGTTTTCCACTTGCCAGCTGGTTATTTTAACAAGGAAGTGTTCTATCATGTGTGTCTCAAAAGGCTGATTTTCATATTTTATATGTGGCTGAGAACACTTCAACACAGTGGAAAATAAACTGTTTTTTAAAGTGGCAAAACATTGCTCTTCACAGAAGGGCAGTCTCACTAGCCTTTGTGGAACTATTGCTGTACACAAGAGTCTGAGTGTGGTTGGGATAAGTACAGCGCGTTACTCTCTGGGGCACCCGTGAGCTGCTTCTGGGCACAGCAAGCAGGAGTGGAGGTCGATGACTTGAGCAGAGCCTTGTGATAGGAGCAGCAGATCTGGTTCGATGCGTGGTCACAGACAGCTCAATCCCATCTTTTGTGCAACCTTCTGTCTCTAAAACAGAGGCAATAACACCTAGGTGATGTATTGGGAGCTTTTCTGATGACCATTCCTGTCTAAGAGAGAGATAATTTTTATGATTCTCAGGTGGAGGAAATTGACTTTAGTTCAGTCAATGCAGGTGTAAAACTTTAACTAAAGAGTTGGATCCAGGTCTTTGCTTTAGTTCTGTGTAAGTGAATCTGAAATTTTCTATTATGGAAGAGATTCTTGAGATGAAACTGAGGTTTGGATTGTTAGACTAAAGGACAAGACCCTCCTGGTCACATTGGTATTAGAAGCCTCGGAGGAAATTTGAAGAGGAAAAGGTTATTTGGGGGTGAGATGCTGTTTTAATTCAGTATATTTTTTTTTCAATCCTTATGTTATTAGGGTTGTCAGGGGATTTCTTGCGTTCCGGACGATACTCTGCTCATACCATCAACGGTGCCTGGTCACCCTGGTCCCCATGGTCCCAGTGCAGTCGTGACTGCAGTAGAGGTATACGGAATCGCAAACGGGTCTGCAGCAATCCTGAGCCCAAGTACGGGGGACTTCCTTGCCTTGGACCATCTCTAGAGTACCAGGAATGCAACATTTTGCCTTGTCCAGGTAAGAGTCAAATGAAATGAGAGAAGTGAAAATAAAAACTCATCTTCGGGTCTGCATCTTGCAATAGTTGGTTTGGTTTTGGTTTTTGTTTTTGAATAAACTACAGCTTAAATTTACCTTTATAATGTAAGTGGATTTGGGTAAGATACCCATGTGATGTCAATTAGTTTGTCATCAACAGTATTAGTAACTATGTCTTTTTTTCACTCGTGAAACTTTGACTATAAAATAAAATTTTAGTAAGTAGTGGTAAGAGAAAAAAGATATGAGAAACCTGGCTTAATCTCTATTTTAGCTCAAAATATAATTTCATCACAGTAGTTGCTGGCATTAAATCTGTGCTAGCATTTGAGTGCAGAGACTCCAACAAATAAGGTTCAGGACTGATCACCAAACTAGATGGTAACTCAGGGCATAAAAATGTTCTTGGTATCTTTAGCTTCTCCTTCATTGAAACTTGTTTTATGTTTCTATAAAAAGGATTACAAGTAGAATATATATTTTCAAGAAACTACTCTGGGTTATAAATCATTATTGATTCTTAGATATTTTGGGGAAAAAAATCTTGGTTTCAGTCACCTCTCACCATTCATAAAACAGACACCCAAGTTCAAAGGTATTTGAGCTTTCCAGAGGCATTGTGATAAAGGAAAGGGGAAGGATATTGGAGAACACATGAAGAAAAGAAAGTTAAATTGAAAGAGGAGGAAAGAATACAAGGTGAGAAATGATAGAGAGGAAGAAAAATAATGACTGAGGGACTAAGCTCTTTCCAGTATCAACAAATAAATTTAGAAATAAGCTTTCATACATCTTTAATTATTTTGATTATATATAACAGTGATGTATATTTTATTATAGAAAACTTGGACCTTTGGGCATTTATTCAAGTGTGGACCTGAAGGACTGCCTTGGCAATATATGCATTCCATATGTATATTATTATAGTAAAATATATAGATGTGTGTATATATCTAGGTCTAAATCTAACTATATGGTTGCAATTTATAACTGTGTTCCCTAATCATGGATATGTTTGGGTTTTTTTTTAATATGAGTATTTTGACCAATCTTATCATTGTAGTGCTTTCCCTAAGCTTTGTAGGCCCTTTGACAGTCACTGCCCAATTCTCTGCATCAGAATCAGTAGATCTATGCAGAAGACAGGACTTCCCTTTCAGGGGGACACAGGTTCTTGAAAAACATGTTCCCATCTTGCACTGAACCTAAATGTGTTTTGGCAGATACCCCACAAACCCAGCAGCTCTGCGAGTGTTCTGGCTGCTCAGTGAAAGGGAATTTCTCTGCAGTTTTATGGCTAATGGAAACAGTAGGATTGCTTGGCAACTTGAATCCATCAGGGAGTTGCCTGTCGCATTCGGGCCTCCAACTGTCCCGCTGGTGGGGCTGATCCAAATGGAATTTCTGTTGGGGCTTTCTGCTTCATTCTGGGTGAGCCATTGAATTTCTTAGAGGCAATTGAGCACAACAAGCCATTGTTTTCTGGTGAAATTTTCCTGCTGCATCCAAGGAGGAGGAAAGTAGCTTTAGATGGTCATTGTGTAGGTTATCTGTCAGCGTCAGCATCAGAGAAGACCAAGGGAAGGGATCATATGTTTCCTTCTGAGCCTAGAGGCGCGATCAGTGAAGGGTGGCCACATGTTTTTGCACAAAACAGTGTGAGAGAGAAGTGGAAGAGAATCAGCAGAGAACCAACAACAGGCAGAGAATTAAAAAATTGTGGCCCAAATCTTCTCCACATTTGCACAGCCCTGGTGTGTGTTCTTAATGAGACAGCGGAGGAACACGCGGCCAACTCAATATGAGTGATAAAGCAATGTTCACTTTATTGCCCGAACAGCGCAACTTTATACATTTGCAGTTCCTAAACTTATGTTCTGATTGGCCGGAGCCCCCTGTAACCACAACAGGGTTGGCCAAAGCCCCAAGGGCGACACCCACGGGCCCACCCCCCGGCAGCTGGTTGCTCATGTTTTTCCCGCCAGGTAATTGCATACGTGCTTCTCGGCAGGTAACCGCATATGCGGTTCCCGCCAAGGAATCGTGTACATGCTTCTCGCCAGGTGAGGCATGTCCGAAGTCTCATCTCGCAAGACAGGCCAAACCCTTTACTCCAAACCCGCGCTGCTTCAGCAGCGCCGCTATCAGATAACATTGTGCCCACATTCCTCTAGCAATTCCCCAACATGTTCTAATTCATTAGTTCCCAAACTGCAATCGTAACAACTTGCTTTTCTTGAATAATAAAATTCTAAACAATTCTGTTTCATGTGGCTGCGTTGTTCATATGTGAAATCTCTGAAAGTTGATATTAGGTCAAAGAGTTCGGAAACCATCGTACTAACATATGCAAGTCCCTCCCCAGGGATGAGCATGGGAAGTGAATCAAACTAGAGTATAGCACCTCCGCATCGGTTTCTTCTTCCCTTGCAATGTGAGACTGCCTTCAGTTTCCTTTGAAGCAGGTGAGCGGTAATAGCTAACGGCTCTGCTCACAAGCTTTAAGATACCTGACTGCATTACCGTACTGTAGTAACTGAAGTACACTCCTTAAATGGGCCCGGGTTAGCTGTAAAACAAGGTCAGATTCGTTGCACATCCCTTGCTGTTGGTTCTTAAATTAAATGCTGTCTTGAATTTTGTTGGATTTTTTGAGTTGGAATAAGTTAAAAGTTTTCAGATATGGTATTTTTAATTGATTCTTCAGCTAACATACTGTTCTATTTTTTAAACAAAAGTGCTCCAACCAGTAAAATGCAGTTATGCAGACATAAGTCTGATGTAGAGGCCCTTGCTGTTTATGAGGTAGCCAATACCCAAAACTCAAATAGATGAAGTTGTAAGGCAGAACTTAAAATTATGCTTTAGATAAAAATTATTCCCTCTTCTGTTGTCTCTGAATTTGAAAATATTTCTGAAGATCAGTTGGCAAGAAGTGGGATGGGCCTTTCTGAAGCAAGAAGGGGTGTCCTAATATATCTAATAACTTTCTTCAGGGACATGTTACATTTTTGTTTTCGTGCAAAGCAAACTTCAGTAAAGATGTAGAACTTGAATGAAGCACTTAGATGTGTTAAGGCCTGTGAGGAATCACAAAGTTCCTCAGCTACAGAACTACTGTTTGCCAGTAATTAAGAAGAAATGTAGGGGGCTAAGTCAGATCTCAGATAAATCTGAAGGGAAAACATTGCAAGCAGTAGATGTAATGGATTTTTGTTTTTCTTTAAGACACGAGAGAGTAAAAAATGATTGCAGAATAAGGTTTATCCATTAATTAGACCTGATTATAAATTTGTAGAAAGGGAATAAATTTTTATTAAAGATGCATACAGATGGAATTGAATTCTTTCCATTTTTAATGAAAGTCAGAGAAAGCTGAATAGGTGGGTAAACATGTACATCTATTAGGTTGACATTCATGAGACCTCATCAAGAAAAGGGAGATGTAAATAATGCATGGGTGAAGAGCTTTTGCTCCCTGCCCCCACGTACAAACCTGACAAACCCCACAGCAGGGGCATAGAGGAGAGCAACCAGGAAGAGAAACCATGGTTGGAACAATTTTCAGCCCTCTTGTTAGCCATTCTGCTAGGGACTGGATTTAATTTCCTGGGTGTTTACATTGAGTACAGCTATATAAAGACATTCTTACCCCAACTATTTAAGTGAGTTTCTAAAATACCCGTGTTAGGCTTTGATCACACAGCTTTTGCAGATGTTCCTGAGAAAGGTTGGTGTAGGTGCAGATCTCTGAGGTGTATCTACTCTTCTCACATGGACTAGGCTATAGATAGAGTTGCAGGGACTGAGTAGGTGTGAACATGTCAGGTCCATCCTGCCAGTGTGGAGCATACAGGAGAAAACTCTATGCCAGGACCATGCACGGCTCATTTATGCCCATGTAAATGAGGTACAGACAGAAGGGCTAAGGAATGTGAGGAGATTTTGTTCTGACCTCGACCTGAAAGCAATGGCCGCAGTACTAGAAATAAAAATGCAACAAAGAAGAATGCGATGCTTTCAAAGATTTACCTAGGCTCCCTTGGGGTAAGGACAGTGGCACCTATTCCCTGCTGGCACAGGACCATTTAGTTACAGTCCAGTCATTAGCCTCTCAGAAATATTGGTGTTAGTGGGAAGGACAGAGATGGCAGCCATAAAGAAGCCTTCCTGCTACTGCAAGCTCAGGTTCTGCTTTGCTCCCCGTTCTGCTTATAGCAGACAGTATCAACTCCTTGTGATGCAAACCTCTGAGAAAGATGAGTGATAAATATACTGAGCAGTGCTTAAGTCATGTTGAAAGTCAATAGGAATTTTTTCTTCTAAATCCATTAATCAAGACTCAGTGTCATCCTGAAAGGTACTAAGTGCTCTGAAGAACTGACACAATGAAAAAGGCAGTGGAGCAATCACTGAGTGTACAAGCCTCTCTTGTCTGGTTAAATGTCCTGCAACATCTTTTAAAATTTACTTATTTATACATTAATAGCCAGTAGTTTATGGTTAAATGTGCTGCAGGATTCCAGAAGTTTAAAAAAAACAAACAACCCAAAAACTGAAGCCATCTAGAACCTGCCTTCAGCAGCTACTATTAAATCTGAACCTGCAGGGAAGGAGAGAAGCAGTGAATTCTTTTCCACAGCTTGTAGCAAAGTAAATGATCCATTGACATGCGTATTGATAGCAGTCACTGGGAAGATTATTTTTCATTCATAGTATTTGAAGGCTGAATATATAGCAGTAAATTGAACAGTGCCAGAAAATTGCCAGAAATTGTACCCAGGCCTGGGAATATGATTTGTCTGTATTGTACAAGTTTTAGAATGATCCCTCATACAATTTTGCCATCAACTAACTAGCACTCTCCCAAATAATCTGCAAAAATAGCTTGGGAATCAGTGTAGGGTAAGGCCTGTTCCCAGTCCTAGTTTCCATGTGGCCAAACTGCTTTGAGGGGCAGAAGAATTTGCACTACTGCCTTGCACTAGCAAATTATTCTTTGGCTCTGTGCCTCAGCTCCTTTTTTATGGCTCAGAGCTGTGAAAAGAGTTGAGCTGGCAAGCACTAACAGCCTCGATAACTATGGAAAGGATCCATGAGCACTCGCTGACATTTCTGTTTTCTTTGAGTAACTAATATGTGGTCAATAATAAAAGAAAAGAACCTATAATCAGACATATAAGGGTTTTATTATCCTTGGGTGCTCTCAAGTTACTTACATTATGAAGAGAAGTAGATGAGGAAGAGAAGCATTGTTTGAATGGTAACTTCTGCTAATTTGCAAAAATTACAGGAATTAACTAACATTTTTTCAAATTATTATCATTATAATAATATATTATTATGACTTAATAATATATTTCAAAGATAATTATTTTAAAATAATAATAACCAAACGTAAGGAATTAATGAGTGCCTCCGAGTAGCATGAGCTACAGGAGTCCCTGTTCCCTCTTCTCAGAGCATAGTGGTGGGTCAGAGGGAAAGGACAGTTACAGTCTATCAGATTTGAAATTGTAATACATCATGACAAAACTTTGGGACTTTACCAGCTTCAAATTTTTATTTTAGCAGTTTTAGTTTGGTTTAGTTAGGGCTTGAGTAGAACTGAGTGAATTCATATATCACTAAATGCGCTAATAACAATAAAGAGTTTCAGATATACAAATCTCTCTGAAAGACTTTTAAAGTTATTTACGCATTCCCTAAAGCTGGTTATTGCTTGTTTGAGTTTTTTTCTTCATTATTGCTTTTTTTTTTTCTCTCTTCCTTTTTTTTTTTCCTTGCAGTCATACTTAGCCTCAAGGAAAAGGGATGTATTTAGAGGAACAGACAAAATTTATCCTGTAGTAACTTCCTAAATCAGGGGTCGAAAATTCACTCCAATCACATCAAGCTTGTCTCTAAGGCTACTGAAACTTATCTCTCCATATGCATTGATATATCTCCAAGCTGCTTCTGTAGCCAGTGAGGAGGGAGCTGAACTTAACTGTCGCTTTTCTAACTTAAGAGTCTCAGTTACAGACTTAAACCCAGGTTGATCCTTAGATTTTGTTGTTGTACTTTCCTTAGAAGCACTCAGTTGCTTTCTATGTTTCTGCACTGCACGAGGTTGACTGTTTCATCCAGTACTGCTGTTATGGATAAAAGTTATCTGTAGCATCACAGAAACCAGACTTTGCCTTTGCAAACTAGGGTGTCAAAATGCTCTTTCCCACATTGAAGCATGCAGCAATATCCCACAGGATTAGGAAAAAACAGTAGGCTGAGTGATGTGGAATGGGATGATCCCGGAGTGTCTGGAAGGGAGCAGTAATCTCTTGAGTCTGTAGGCTGCCCAACACCTAGTGTCCCCAGACTTAGCCACTGCGAAGCACATAATCAGCATTTCTGTAGGTGGAAAGGACTAGTTGCCCCTCTATTTATACTCCTTCATGCATATAGAAAAGACTGATGTCTCAGCATTTTTTATTCTCTTTCACTACGCTTTCAGAGACATGAACATGGAAAGTTACAAACCTAAAGGCATACACCACTACCAACAACAAAATATTAATTTGGTTGTTTACATTTGAAATGAGACCAGACAATGTAGGGAATACCCTACAACCCTATGTGTTCCCATGAAAGCAGGTGAGGTCAGTATGTCTGCCCACGCTTCCTTCCACTTCCTTGTAAAACCCAAAGTGCATAGCAGGGTATCCAGTATACTTAATTGTCTCTTGGAAATTCTCCAGTAGTGTGGATGTTTTGTCATGTCCCCAGGAGATCCCATTTCTGTACACTGTTTCTGCCTAGTTCTCTTCCCAACATTTTGGTTTTGTTTTTTCTCATTATAGAAAAGAAATATTTATTAACCTCAGCAACAGCCAGTAAGCAACATTTGTTTGCTTTACTATAAATGAAAGAACAGTGTTGAAAGCACCCTGAGAGCTGAAGGGTGCCTTCTTCTGCAAGGGACCAACCTCAGTAATTGTCAGAAAACGTAAAGACTCTTTTGTATCTTTCATTGTGGAACTGCTTTAATGACTTTCTTTTGTCCAACAGCTATGTAAAGAAACTGGAACTTTCCTTGTAGCTGTGTATTTTTCGTCCTATGAGAAGTAGAAATAACATTAAGGACTCAATGACAAAAGGAAAAAAAGGAAAAAAGAAAAGAAACCCAACCCAGATGGTGTTGTGTTGCTAAGCAACTTTAAAGAAAGATGAAAGAAACCACAGAGCTCTATTTAGGTCTTATAAAAACTCAAGCAGTAAATACCCACTCCTTTGATCTTATTTAACCATGATGCTTTATCATCCTCTGTTGCTGAGAAGGAGAAGTTCTGGGGACAAATAAAAGAGGTAGTTATGATAGTCCTTGAAAGGCCTAGAGATTTAGGATGGCAGCCTGTCAGGAAATAGTGACTAAGAAAAACAGTTAAAATTACACTGTCCAGCTCAGCCATGACGAAATCAAATGCTGTCTATTATGTTATGCCTGTCCATTCTCATCTTCCCCAGACCCACTTCTCCCTTTACATCAGAAGTCTTACAGTACAGCCGTGATCACTGCAGCTGTGGAACGTGGTGACATTCCTGGATGTCACATTGGTCTCTGTGTTCTCGGCCACCTATAGATAGATTGCAGATGGCAGTTTCAAATGCATGCACACTTGTGATTCTCACTCTGTTCCATTGAAAAATAAGCAGGAAGTGTTGGGGGTCACCGTCTGCATTACAGGGAACGAGCCACAGGTAATGTTTGCAGACAGTTTATCTTCTGCCTAGGCAATCTCGGACTGTCACTCTGTTTCATGCAGGAGTACCTCTGATTATTCATTTCAGCTAGTCAAGGTTCATTTTAAATAAAATTTAAAAAAAAAGAGAGGGGAAAAAAAGTATCTGGAAAGGTAAAGCCTTAATATTGCATGAAATGAAGAGCTTAAGCAACAGCTTCTGCTTTCATTTGACATAGTTTAAAAAAAAAAAAAGAGGCAAGTAGCCAAGTCCTGAATAAAAGATACCATGTCTTAAAATTGTCATAAAATTGCACAGTATATTTCACCTGCACTGAAGACAAATAACCTGTGGCTTTCTTAGATATGAGCTTGCATAATACTACATTAACAGAGTTATCTCAGGCAAAAAGACGTATTTGTTTTCCAGTGACTATATGAATAAGAGAGCAAGTCAAGCACTCTACTGAGATGAAGTATTTATTTATGATAGGTGGTATGAAGCTCTCTCATACATATGTACACCTGGATGATTTGCCTGATAAATGTATCTTGGAAAAATTGTAACAATCGTTGAATTCTTTAATAATGAAAATAAGTTATTTAAATTACATACTTGGGATATAGCACCAGATTCCACAAATCCTGGCTGTCCAATCAGGATATTCGGAGGCCAGATACATTACTTGCAAAAGTTTTTACAACTGTCGTTCTTAGCAAGGAGATGCCAACTCCATGCTTTCTTGATTTATAAGATAATGTCGCAAACAATTCTCGTGGTTTTGCCCCTGCTGAGAGCCAAGCACCACGCAGTCGCTTGTTCTTTTAAAAGGAAGAGGAAGGGGGAAAGTGGCTGGGTGGAGGAAGGGAAGGGAAAGGGAAGGAAAGGGGAAAAAAAATCCCAAAACCAAGAAACCAAAACCCCACAGGTTGGGGTAAGGATAGTTTACCAGAATAGCAGAAAGATAGATGTAACAATGATAACAGGACTTTAGAGCAAAAAATATGAAACTGGTGATACACAATGCAGTTTCTCACTGAATCACACAACTCAGGCCGTGCAGCCCAGAGCTGTCCCAAAAAACTGGACCGTCCCTCAAAAACCGTACGTCCGAGCTGCCTGCTCCTCCTCCAACCAACCCCCCTTTTATGCTGAGCATGACATAATGGGCATGGAATACCCCCTTTGGACAGACGTAATTGGCATGGAATACCCCCTTTGGCCAGTTCGGGTCACCTGTCCTGGCTGCGTCCCCTCCTTTCTCATTAGTAGGGAAATATGAACATTCGATTGCTGGGCAACAACTAGAAACATCAGGGTGCTATCAGCACTGTTTTTCATCCTAATTCCCAAACACAGCATTCTATCCACTATTAGAAAAGGAATTAACTCCAACCTGGCTGAAACCAGGACAACAATACAGAGAATAAAATGTTGTATTTTCAAAAACTTCATTTACAGGATTAGTTAATACACTTAGGTATGCGCTAGTGAATTGCCTGTTCGATTAGCAGTTGAGTCCCTGAGGGTATGCTGTATCTGAAATTGCATTCAAAAATGCACATATAGGTTGTAATAGCAAAAGAGACACATTACCCCGGTTCATTTCTCACTGCTGCAGCCCTTGCTTAGAAATCACTCTACTCAACTCACCAGGTAGATATATGATATGCAGTGCTACCGAAACAAGTATTTCTTTAATGTTGTATGTCGCCATCTAAGAAAGGACTTGAAATTCAAATACTGCACAGACATTTCCATTTAAAGTTAATTTTTTTTTCAGATTTGGGACTGCCTTTTTTTTGTGTAAGAGATAATTATAGAATAGCATTTTCACAAACCAGTGGAAAGTGGCTTTCTCCTTGTAAGGCTGTTTGATTAATGGAACAGAAAGGATCAAAAGGAGTCATTGTGAAATGCTGAATGAATGTTTTGGATACTTCAGCGACAATCATTGTTTCAAGAAACCGTGAAGTAAAGTCTTACAAGGAATGTCCTAAATGAGTGCCCTGCAAAAAATCGTATACAGAAAATGTGTCCTTACCTAGTATCTCTAAAAGTTGGTAGTAATGAGTGTCTGTCTTGTGTGGTAAAACGCCCGCTGCTGCTGAAACTTGCTCAGTTTAGGGCCCTGTTGTAACACAAAACTTTACTGGTGCATTGTCTTTAATATACTTAGAGGCTCATCAATTAGTGTCAGTTGAACTACAGAGTGTTTCTTTTAATCAGTTGCAGACGTGGCATATAATTTCCTTACTTAAGTATTAAGAAAGCAAGCAATAACCTTTTACATTGAGGTTTTAAAAATAATTTTTGTAGGTTATGAAAATTCTGAAATGTTAGGGGTTTTGTTGTTTT
>VZTU01010856.1:21205-36802 GCA_013400835.1 Zapornia atra
CCCCCCAACCAAAAAAACCCTAATGAGAAATGAACAAAATACAGACATTCTCTGCAGAGGGAATGCTGTCCCTGGGAGAAGTACATCTGACTTGGTCATGTGGCCGCAGATAGGAAGCCTTTGACAGATGGGCTGCAATATGGCCATAAATGCCAGAAATACATCCTGGAACAGTAGCTTTAAGAACAGAGGCTGTAATGGAGCCGCTCCAGGGCAGGCAAGGAGGTGAACTTTGATTAGAAGCCTGTCCAGTGACTGCGTGTGAAAAGCCATCTCACAAATGGGGCTCCCATTAAACCCAACCTATGTTTCAGAGGAACCTTATGAAAATTCAGAGTGGAGAACAGTTTGATGTACTTGAATTAGTAAATACTAATGGGGGAAATAATATTCTTCAAGAACCTGTGTTTGAAATAGGAGTGGCATCTCGTTTTTGTCATTCATCTCTGCTGGTTTTGAACTACTGCCATTGTTCTGCTGCTGACATCTACGCTAGAGCTGCAATTATATTGGCCCATCAAACCCTACAGCTGTGTTACATCAATTGAAGTGGCTTGTAGAATTAAGGCAATCTCACCTGGGTTGTGAAACAAAATCTGTATTCCTCCATCTCTCTGCTGATGTTATTGAGCTAAGTTTTATTTTATTAAGACAAAATTACTTTGAGCTTATAATAGTTCTGCTAAACCATCATTGATATTTTATTCTCTCAGAAGTGAAAAAAGAAAACAGAAAAAGCTTTGGCCTTAAAGATATTATGGTACCCACTGAAAGTGTCTTGTATGGATGAGTAAGTTTGTCAGGCTTCCCAGTATTTCAGGGTCTTGTAAAATATATAAATTAAACTTATTTGTGGTAAGATTAAATTTGTAGGCCAACATTCAGTGGCACCTAAAAATGTCCAATAATTTCAGTAGCCCACGAATTAGATCCATAGAATATGAGTAAGATGGGTTGAATTATGTCATGTCACACAATAACTTGAAACAATATGATATTTTGTGTGTTTTCAGTGGATGGAGGCTGGTCTTGTTGGTCATCTTGGTCAAAGTGCTCAGCAACTTGTGGAGGAGGGCATTACATGAGAACCCGCTCCTGCACAAACCCAGCACCAGCATATGGAGGAGATATCTGCCTTGGACTACACACTGAAGAAGCACTCTGCAACACACAGCCGTGTCCAGGTACGGCAGATTTGCCCATGCAGCTTTATTGTTTATGTGCCACAGAATGAGGCGTTCACAGTTAGACAACATAATGCTCCTTGATCTATTATTTAAGAGCAAACAATTTCTCTCCCTTATTAAGTGTGCAATTAGCTCCTATGTGTTACAATCACAGCAAATCAAGTAACAGCAGGATATAGCTCTCAGGGCACCACCTCCTCCCTCCTCCCTCTGCCTTAAAAATTAGTTACCAGGTTCTGTGTCTGGGTAAACTAAAGTTGTATAATAATTGAAGTAGATCATGCAAATGGCCTGGGACACTTTTAATAACAGTGTCACAAAGAAGTGCATTTGTTATAACACTAAACTTTCACAGCAAGCAAATTGCTGAGGTTAATATTCAACATGTATTATCACAAGGTCCTTCAAGTAGATAATGTTTGCCCTGTTTTCATATAAAACACAGAGCAAACCTTAATGGTCTTTGTAAAATAACTTCTTCAACTTTGGATGTTAAGGAGCAGAGACTTCAGCTTTTGAATTGACTTTGGAGTACTTAGTTAATGAAATGTCTCAGCACTCCTTCTGTTTTTATATTAAGGATCATGACTTTTTCTGTAACTTTGACTCTTCCTTTTGACCCATATTAAAGGAAACTCATTTTTTTCATTAAATTTAAGTGAAAAGTAGAGAGTAAAACCAGATAAAACCAGATAAAATCATTAATGAAAAGCCAGTGGGAAAAGTTATGTTCATTTATTGCTGATTAATGGATTACAAGCAACAGCAAAAAGAAATAAGGAGCTGTGGCGACACGGTGTATTACTTGCTTCACTTAGAGGTCCTAGACTTCATCGCAAAAGGTTTCTGCTCCTGTGATGAGGCTGTACACGTGAAGGCACAAACCCCATGAGTTTGAATTTGTGGATTGGACTACCTGTGCTGAACTAAAATTTAAGTTAATTTTCTTTTCTAGGCAGCGTGTATCTTGCAGCAGAATAAAAGTACCTAATTTGTCAAAATTAAAGCAGATGAAATACTCTCTTCATTGTGTTTAAAAAAACCCCAAACATAGAAATCAGTTGATGATTTGATTTAGCAAGACAGTGTACATCTGTATGTAGAAGTTACATAGCTGCCTTGGGATCATTAAGGCATCTTTAAAAGGTCAGAACTGGTGCTTTCATTATGCTGGTATTGCAGCTGTTTCTCTTGTTGCACTTTTATTTTCTACCACCATTTCTCTAGAAATGACAGTTTGCAAACATTTACAAAGATTTTTTTTCATCCTATTTTGACCTGTATGTTACTCAAATTTTGGAGAAGATGGGGGGTGGAAGAGGTTGGTTTAATTTTGGTTCAAGAAAATGCAAACCTTTATAAAGCAATAAAATTTCAGAGGATGAAGCATATTTCTCACATTAGGTGATGTTTTATTAATATTTCAATCTCAGTGAAAATTTGCCATAGGTTTTTGAAACAGCACATCATCAACTAGCTGTGAGAGTGGCCCTTGCCTTGTGTTTGCAATGTAGACTTCAAAACTTTTTTTTACTGTTCTTAGTTTACATTGGCATGGAACAAAAATAACTGCAGTGGCACACATGTTAAATTTGGGCAGACCCCTGAATCCCTGCAGAGACACTTTCTTGTAGTGAGGGTCACTTGGACAGTGGATCTTCCTTGAGCAGGTTTTGAAGTACCATTGGCGACTTTGACTGCTGGGTGACATGTTTAGTATAGGAAGGGAATAGTAGCGACACTTGGAATCTAAGAACAACCAACAGAATCATAGAATCATAGAATGGTCTGGGTTGGAAGGGACCCCAAAGCTCATAGAGCTCCAACCCCCCTGCCACAGGCAGGGCCACCAACCTCCAGGCCTGGAGAAATACATATGCAAAAATGGAAATTGTTTATAAATGTTCTTAAGTTTTTAAAAGAGTAAAGTTTTCTTGCCATTTGAAATAGTACCTTTTTTTTTTTTGCTAAATAAAACTAGTAGAAAACTAAAATTTCTGTAATCCTGATACTGAGGATTTCTTGAGGATCTAGAGGATTAATGGCAATTATGCAGGTATGCACTTAGAAGAAAGAACCAGACCCGTGTCTGCAAAATACATTGGGTTTTCTCTTCTTTCATTTTAAAAGCTGTACCACAATGTCTGTGTTTTTTCTTTTAATTTATCTAAATGCAATCACATTAATATGAATGGAAGAGCTGCACTATTGATCAGCAGTGCTTTATAGGCTCTTATCAGTAAATGTAATCACTTACAACGGTGTTGGTAATGTACTGAATAAAGCAGTATTTTACACCTAAAGTATTTACTGCTGCTGTAAGAGCAAAAAAATATTCTGTCCTTGAATTACTAACTCACACATGCAAATAATGGATAATGCAGTTGAGCATTTAGAAATGATGGTATAGTTCTGCATGAAAGAAATTTACAATCTTACAGATTGGTGGCCTGGTTTTTCAGAGGTTTCTTCTTCACCAAGCGATCTTTCAGGAACTGCTTGGACTTAACCTGGCTTCAAAGTCCAGTCAAAACTGTAGGAGGAAGACATGAAATCTGAGTAAGCCTTGCTGTGTTAGAGGTGAAAAGCAGTTCCAAATTAAACATCTCTCCAGTTTACCCTCTCTTTTCTGTCCTCATGACTTTTGCAAAGAACTGAGGAGCAAGTTGAGAGGAGCCTGACTGTGGTGCAGGAGAGCATCAGATAATTTGAAGATAAAGAATTCAAAGGGATGAGGCAGAATAACTGGGTCTGTAGAATTGAATGCAAAAGCTACAAGTTCAGCATCTTTGTGATGGCAGAGAAAGTGGCTCCACATAGGGGAGGTCTGCTAATTTGAAATGATGCATCTGTCAGTCTTGGGTGCCTTACATCTGTGTGACTCTCTGAGTTCTGAACAGTGGCACTCTTCAAAACACAGGTTTGTGACAGGTTTCACCACTGCAGGGGTGTCCATCCCTCTCACACTTGCGGTGATGTCCCCTCTCTCCTTTTCTGTGATTCTGTGTGCCAGTTGGAGCTGATCAGCTTGGCTCCAGAACCACTGCCTACCTGTGCTGTAGTGCTTGTGCTGCACTGTGGGGCTCAAGATGGGATTGAGATGCCCTGTGTTGCATGTGGGGGAAGGTCCCAATGCACATAAGTATTTTTTATAGGACCCCTAAAGGGCAGGCAAAAAAAACCCTTGCCCAGTCACCAGTATGTGACCTAGCATGGTCTAAGCATGCTCTGAGCTTCCTATTTTATCACAACATGTAGACCCTTAGCATGGAACCTGGAGGGTCAAAGACACACTGGACAAGAGGGGGCTGTGGACTTCACCAGCCAACAAGGTGCATTTAGGATGTTCACGAGCATTTTGGCAGCTGCTGCATATAACCCAATACTCCCAAGAGTATTGGCTTTGGCTTAACCATGCTCTCGGCCACCGATGAGAACTGGGCCAAGATTTGTAATGAGCAGCATTCCTTTAAACTTGAAAGAGCAGGGCTTTATTGTTACTAAATATTTGAGGTAAGGACTCATGCACTTAGTTTACTTAAGGTCCAGCAGCAGACACTGGCTATGACAATAGCAGCTCCTGGATGTGCAGGAAAGTCAAGCAAGCCTGTCCATTTGCTTGACTCCCACCTCAGCACTCCTACCTACCCTGAATCATGATCCAACTACACTATGTCATCTGTCCCTGTGCTTCTATACCCCACTGTGCAAATGAGTCCCAGGAGCTCTTCCAGGAAACAAAAGAGCCAAAGGACAGAGCTGAGTATTCTTACTCTTCCCAATAATGAGATCCTACTATTAGACATCAGCTGCTTGTGTCAAGCTATTTTCCTTGCTGCTCAAAGGAGGACCCATCCAGATAGTTGTTTGTTGTTCACAGCTACCAATATCCAGGTTCTTACCTGAGCTGCTGAGTAAATCTATTTTATGAACGACTCCACAAGTGAAGGTGTGCAGCTGAACCAGAGACTGATAGGTCTGATTGCTACTATCTCTAAGCAGCGTTCTCCTGCTGTCTTGAAATAGTCCCAGGACCACTGCTTGAGATTTTCCATGCTAAAGTTCTGTCAGTCTCCTCCATCCATTTCTTATTTCCATGCTATTAATTAGGAAGTGAATTTCCAACACTGTCATGGAAAGCATCTATTGCTTAACATTTTTCAAGACTGCAATAGCAAATACTCCTTCTGGAATCTGTTAAATTTTAGATGACTGAGAGTTTTAACTTCTTCCTCTATGGCCAAGGGGAAAGCAATGAGTAAGCGTGAACCTTGTGTGCTGGATTTATACAATGTATTGAAAGGGGCCCAAAACAGTGTAAGACTTTCCTGACTTTCCACTTGATTCACAAAAAAACATACAAAAGTTTCATGAGTTTTCCAAATTATTCCCAAATTTTAATGTTCTTCAATATAACCTGAAAGAAAACTAGGTTAGTAAGTGGGGGTTTTTTTATTTGAAACAAAACAAAATTTGTAAGTTTGCTTCATATTGGCATAAAATGTATTAAAATTTTGAAGTAGAAATAAACTTTGTTTGGGATAGTAGGACAGTTTATTCCATATCAAAACCATAAAAATTATCTCAGTGGGAAAGCTGACAGAAGAAAGAAGGAAGTTTAACTGATCTCTGTCTTATACTATACTTACCAAACATGGAGGACTCCTATGAAGGAAAGTCTTGAGCTTGAATTGTAAGGAAGGTGAGCTCAGTAAATTCAGCCTTTCATGGGAATGAGATCAGTTCACTTCCTTTAAGAGAAAAGTATTCTGAGATCACAAAGGCATGAAATAAAAATGTCTTAATCAAAACTACATAGGCAGAGGAAGAAATATAGAGAAACAATAGACAATGATAATCAACAGAATGGGGCAGAGAAAATGAGAATACTCGATGAAATCTCTTCTATCTACAGCAAAGAAATGGACCTGAAATAATGAAAGCTAAAAACAAAGTAAACAAATGCCAAATCAAGAAGTAACTGCAAGATACTACTATTTTTGTGGTTAAATAAACATCCTGTTTCAGGCCTGGGATACATACTTGTATAGCTCTCATTGCTATTAGTCAGTTACACAAAAATGAGAGCATTGTTTTCTACCCTAATGACCCAGACTGGACTCAACTGCGCAGCAATCCCTGTTTCAGTCACCACCTCAGAATCCCTCCAGCTTCTCACTTGCACACAGACAGGTTATGGCAGAAGCCAAAGCCATAATATAGCTGCGACAAATTTACCATCACACTCTACATTCCAGAGACTTTTGCCAAAGCCAAACTGCCTCTGTTTTATCACAGCGAGGGAGCTGGCCTCCACTAATTGGTGGTATCTGAGGATGAGGCCTTCTGTCATAATACAGGCTGTTTCTCTTGGTGTACCCGAAGCATTTCATTGCAGTGTCTGCGTGTGTGTCCCTCTCTGCCTGTTGCAGACAGCTGGTCCGAGTGGTCCGAGTGGTCCGAGTGCGACTCGTCTGGCTTCCAGTTCCGCGTTCGTCAGTGCATCATTTTGTTTCCTGTGGGCAGTCAGTGCACAGGCAACACCACAGAGACCCGAGCCTGTGCTTCGGACTCCAACATTATACCAGGTAAGATCTGCCTGCTCCTTGAAGAGTTAGAGAAATAACGTTTCAGGAGTGAGGCCTGAGGCTCTCCCAGACTGCGCTGCGCAGGGCTGAGAGCTGGAACAGGACTTGCCTTTTGTCAGCCAAAGCCTGTTGCTCTGTTATGTAAAGCTGATGTCACTAGATCTGATGTCTTCATCAAACTCTGCCTCCTGGCACCCAGCGCTTTGGAGCTGTCCCTACTGACATGCCTGGGACTTGGGTTAGTCGCTGTCACAGCATTCTGCAGGTCCCTCCCATCCCACTTGGTAGCAGACCGGAGGGGTGTCTACAGAGAGGTAGGAGAAATTGTTTCCTTTTTACTTTAATTTAAGTCCTACTGAGATTTTGGGATTATTCAATTAATATTATTCCCCTTGGTTTTGTGGTTTGCGTATAGAAAAGTGGGTGCTCTGGTAGTTCATCTGGATATTATTTCAGACTCTCTTAAATGAATAACTGCTTAGTAAGATAAATACTATTAAGCATGCCTCAGGTCCTTAGCTCCCCCATGATCACTAAGTACCTGATGGATAGGTATGTCATGTGTTATTCTATAGCATTTGTCAAAACTGATGACTGTATTCTTTTCTTTCTTTCTTTTTTGTTTTAATAAATCACAACAGTCATTTAAATCCACACAGCAGTACGGGTGGCCACACTGCATTGCTGTTAACAGTTGTCTTTCCACCTGTGTGCATTAAAAAAACCTAGCTTCTGTCTATTCACAGACTGAGAAATTTACATTTTAATGTGTCATTTGAAATGTAATTTTGTTTACCCAGTGCAGCAGGCTTTTTTTCTTTTCTGTGACTATGTGGTACAATATTGTCCAATATAACAAAGAAACCAGCAAATTTAAATACTGTTTTTATGGATGGTGGATAATGCTTGAACTCTCAAATTCTAATTTTTCCTCCAAAACAAATGTGAAAAATGTCAGTGTGAAAGAAAAAACTCCCACATTGTTTTTTCCCCTTTTCTCAGGCTTTTGAACATCTCCACTAATGTTCACATTCTGTGAAGCCCCTGCCTAATCCAATACATGCTCTACATCTTGTTTTGGAAAGTAGGCATTTTCAGAATCTGAGATGAGCCACCTTTTCTCTTGGCCTTCTGGTTTGTTTTCACTCCTCTTCAAATTACCCATATCAAAGCATATAAGGTCATGAGGTTACCCTCACCTTAGGCAAGCTAGCTTACTTCCTTGGGATCGCCCAGCCTCCTTTCACTCCTCCAGGTCCTCCAACCCAGAATTCTCTCCCTCCCTCCCTCCTGACCTCTCTTTCTTTTTCTAGTTCACCTCACTCCTTTCCTCAGCTAGCATGCCAGCATATCCACCCTCATGTTGTCTTCTCTTCCTGCTTACCTGAGCTCTGTTCTTCTGCAGAGCTTAGCATATAGACTGATTCCTGCAGAGTGCAGAAATGACTGTTTCTTGTCCCTGCTGCTGCTTTGTTTCCAGAGTTAGTTCTTACCAACTTTGCCTCATGGACCTTCATGGTTTCCTGGTACATCTTTTGCTGCTTTTTGTTTGGATTGTCTCAAGCAGGCAAAGTATGCTCTCAGCCTTTAACTCTTTACAGAGAGTGATATTCTGCTAGGTCTTATTTTAAAATAGTATTGATAGAGCATGTGAAGAAAGGTAAAAAATCATGATCACTTTAGCAGTAGCTGCATGTGGATCGTATTTTGGTGGTGGAGAGCCTATTCTGCTGATTTCTAATACAGAAGCTATTGCTTCTGTAGCCATTGTTTCTGCCCTTCTCTGGCCTGTTTTTCACTTCTAAGAGAGACATCCTTAGGTGGGGAAACTAGAGCTGCACACAGCTCTATGAGGGCAAACAGATTTGTGGAGTGCCATAATGCTGATACCCTGACCTATTCTCTGTGGCTTTCTTGGTGGTACCTAGCATTTGATTTGCCTTTTTGAACACTATGGCTTCTGAACACTTAGCTGATACTTTCATGAAACAATTTGTTGTCACCCGCCTGGTCTCACTCTTAAGTAGTAATGATCTCACAGCTCATCATTTTATATGTATGGCTATCATTGCTTTCCTCTGTATGTATTGCTTTACCCTAATCTGTGTTCAGTTTCCTTCGCTATTTTATTGCCTAGTTTTGTAAGACACTTGTGCAGCTCTTCAAACGTGTCCTTGTCCATCCTACCTTAATTTCATATCACCACCAAACTTTGAGACCAAATTTGTCTCCTGTTTTTCTAGCCCTTTGCTGAAAAACCCGTGTCCCTGCAGAAGTGGTAACCTTCCTCCATTGTAAGATCTGGGCACATAACACTACCCTGGTTTCTGACTTTTCGCTCATCTCATTTGTTGTTTGGAAAGCCTTTAAAAAAGAATTTAAAAGGTTTTTGAAATCCAAGCAGACTGTGTCAGTTACTTCACCCATATCCACACGATCATTGACCCTTTCAGAGAGGTTAAAAGGATTTGCAAAGCAGGACTTCCCTTCACAGAAGCTGTGGCCCTGAAGTCAGGAATGGGAAAACTTGACTGCCAAGAGATTTTATTCAATATTTATTCAGAATGTTTCCAGAGTCAAGATGGCAAGGAGACAGGCTGGAATTACATTTTATTAATTTACAATTGTGACCCATGAAATTGACGGTCATCTTTTTTGAAGATTCATAAATTCCTTCTTTTCACATTCGTGCTAGATGTGACTTCTAGAATAGAAGCCCATTTGCAGACAAGATCATTAAACTCTCAATAATTTTACTATTCAGAAAACCAACGCTTTCTCAACATACTTAAATTCAACAAAGGGTGTTTTCATGTGCACTTCATTTTTTTAATTCCAGAGATGTTTCCAGGCAAGAATTGCAAATACATTCCTGCTTTTCCTTGGGAAACTAAAGAACTTGTAGATGTCATGGGACCTTTTTGTTAATTTTACCACATAGTCAAAATATTTTTTACTTCAGATTTGGAGTGAATGTAGTAGGAAAAAAAAATTGAATCCTTACTGTGTTAACCAAACTAGTAGTTCTCTGTAATATTTTTTTTGTCCTTGGTGTAAGCAGGTCTTTTGTTGTTTGCTTTTTTTCTAGAAATATCAGTGGCACGATCCAGCAGCATAGAAGAAAAGCGATGTGGCGGTAAGCTTTTCAGCTCTAGATCTGTATTAAGTGCAGAAGGATCAGTTCCTCATTTTTTTATCCTTTCGTTTCACCTTTTGCACTCTCTTAGTTTTATTCTACCTTTTATTCTACCTGATGCATTCTCATTATTTGCACATGCGCAGAAAAAGAGGTGTAGGTACTACAGGATTTCTCATTAAATATCCATCTACTATTGCTGACCCTTGAGGCCAGAACATGTATTACTGGATGTTTATATTTTCTTCTTTTTCAGTATGGCAGTCACTCTTGTCTCAAAAAGAAATTCCTACTATAAGCTAGTTATCAGTAAAGTTGCTCCACGTTTTTTAGGATAGTAATTTTACAGACCTTTTGGGTACTCCACATGAATAGCAGGAAGGCAGCTTGCTAACCCATTTAATCGCCCAGACTGTATTTGGGACTCATTTTCAGCTTTGCTGCCAAAGACAAAACTAGAAAGAAAAGTTCCATTCCAGAGAGTCCTGATGCTAGTGAAATAAATCTTGAAAGAGAAAACTGCAAAAAAAATCCCAAACAATAATAATAAGTAGAAGCAGCAGGAAAAATGATATTTTTTTTGTGCTGAACTATCACGCTTAGTCTGTGTCGTCATGGTAATAGCTCTGGCTGTTTCTAGTATTCTTCCATGCTCAGATAAGCTGCATTTTTAACCTAATAAGGGACAATGAAAACACAGGGGTTATGCAAGGGTGTACTAGTGTGCATGGTAACTTGTTATGGGAGCCTGAATAATGCAATTTGATTTTTTTCTAATTAGCAGTGGTGCACTGAAAAACTTTTGCCAAGTTCTAAATCAGTGGGAAATTCTCACAGGGGTGTAGACAGATATTTCAGTGATAATTTATCTATTAGGGTAGTAAAGCTAGTCACCTAAATATTAGTTAGTGTTTCTAAATGCCCAGAAGATGTGTGAAGGTCCTACCTCAGGCATTTGCGGGTTGGAAGGAACCTCAGCAGGCCCATTTTTCTGTATTACAGTGAAAAAAGTCTAACAGATGCTTTTCACACTCATGCCAGTCTTTCGGTTTAAAATCTTTCACTTTTGCATGAGGGCAACAGCAAACACATTTCAGTTAAGGTTAAGATGAAACTGCCAACACGAGCCTCTCACTGATACTTCTTCCTTGATCAAAAAGCACAGCTCCAGTTCATAGTGGCAGTGAAAAGCAGTGCTGTTTGTTTATTTCCAGCTGATCCTACCAGTGCCACTTCTGACCCGGTATCTTTGTTCAGTAACATCATGGGACAACCATGCTGTAGCTTCCCTCTACAGTTTCATGCAGTGATGAGCTCCCTTTCAGTTTTAACCCTTTCAACCCTTGGAGAGGGTTCCCCACCCTCTGATCCCATAGTACCTTTGATGGGCAAAACAGACAGGAGAGTGATGGGTTCTGAGTTGTTGACTTGGCACTCTCTGGCCACTATGGCTAAAAGCACACTGACTTTAAATAGTCTCTCTTTCTCTCTTCCCGTTTTTGATTTCCCACGAAAATGGAACTATTTCTTCCTCACCCACCCCCTTTACATGTAGAAAAAAAGTCTGAAGGCTGGAGAAGGGAATAAATTCCCTTCAAAGATACTGAAACATCAAGACCCTGCAAGAATCAAAGCAGGAGCTGGAAAAAACATGTCACCCTTTCTGGAACATGCACGAAATAAAGGCAATATGGAAAACATTTTAGGGAAAGCAGGATTGTGATTCAAAGATACCAGGATTTTGTTAGTTCTGCCACAAGTCACTGTGCATAAGGGAAAGAACTAGAACAGCAGAGGAGGTGATATTGTAGCACTGAAAAAAAAAATCTGTGTATGAATATTATATACATAATTTATACATGACAAGTCTTTGTTAGGCAGTCTGAAGAAATTTTGCTGAACTATTGAAACATAAAAAATGCATTTCTTACATCTGTTATTTGGGTTCTGAAATTGTTTAAGCAGCTTTCAGAAATCTCAGTCTTATTACTTACAGAGGTGTTTGGGTATCTAAGATTCTGATAACGATCCCTTCAGGGAAGTACAATGTATTTGCTATTGTAGGGATGAACCATGGCAGTTGAGATTTTTCCAGGAAACACATGAAGTTTCCCTTATCCTTGTTTGAATCAAGCACTTGTCTACATTGTTCTCCAAGGTTAAGCTTTTATTGCTACTTTCTTAAAAGTAAGATTGTATCCTGCTCTCCCCCCTGCAGAGTTCAACATGTTTCACATGATCACAGTGGGATTAAGTAGCTCAATACTTGGTTGCCTTCTTACCCTGCTTGTTTACACTTACTGCCAACGATACCAACAGCAGTCCCATGATGCAACCGTCATCCATCCAGTGTCACCAGCTCCTCTAAACACCAGCATTACCAACCATATCAACAAACTGGACAAATATGATTCTGTAGAAGCCATCAAGGTGAGACATGGGCTGGGAGCTTTAAAATGCACAATATATGTGGTCAGAGAATCACAGAATGTTGGGGGTTGGAAGGAACCTCAAAAGACCATCTAGTCCAATGCCCCCTCCAGAGCAGGACCACCTAGATTAGGTCACACAGGAACATGTCCAGGCAGGTTTTGAATGTCTCCAGAGAAGGAGACTCCATAACCTCTCTGGGCAGCCTGTGCGAGTACTCTGTCACCCTCACAGTGAAAAAGTTTCTTCTTATGTTTACCTGGAACCTCTTGTGCTCCAGCTTGCACCCATGACAGCAGTTAGTTCTGTAGTATAAAAAGAATGCTACTTGCTTGTTTTCTGCAGTGGCACTTGGACTCAAATTTTGCTGATTGTTATTTAAAAAAAAAAAATTCACTTGAAGCACTGTAATCACAGATCCTTACCTTTGCCAATCCCTATTACACAGAAAGTTAGATTTTGTGTGCATCTATAATTTATACAGCAGCATCCTTTTCTGGAAGAAACCACAACCGTTCAAATTTTGGTTTGTGTAGTCTTTATTATTTTTTTACCTAATTCTGTTTCCTAGTGGCTGGTTCAAGAAGTAAATAGGGCTGTTAACAACCATCATGACACATATTGAAGATAGTCCTTTGTCTCCAATGATATGGTATCTAGGCCACTGTCCATCTTCCTGCACTGTCTTTATACAGGATATTTATCTTGTGAAGATATTCTGCTGGTGTTCATACCCAAAGTATTCTGCAAATGAGCAATGCAGATTCACATTAGCTGAGGCTCTGGCATGGTATCTGTATCATATGAGCATTTTATGACCTTTTAGAGTAGCTCTGCTTTTCAGAGCCACTGAATTAAGGATGGATGAGCATTCTGAAAATCCTTAGCTCAGTATCTTCAGATTCCACAGTTTTCTCATGCACTGGCAAAGCATTTTGTAAATAAGGATTTTTATTAAATCCTACCTGGATAATCCAGTTTTTAATTTCTGCATTTTTCATTCTAATTAAAGACGTTTTAAAGAATTTCATTAAAAAGGCAATGAAAGTATACAGTTCTTAATCAGTGGTAGAATATGTACCTAATTTAAAGCTTTTTCAAATTCCACTAATCATCTCTCTGGATAGCTACAGAAACAAACAAACAGAAAATAAACCCTTTGAAAATTCATACTCTAAACACCCATATAACTTTTTAGAAACCAGGATTTACACTCTTAAGACCTTCAGACATTTCTCCTACATATTGCATTTGAGAAATAAGGAATTAATGTAGTAAAGAGAAAATGATTCTTATTCCATAAAAAAAAATAGCTGATTATTCTAATAAGAATAACTGAATATGTTTGATTAAAAAGTATTTTTAATCATAAAATTAGTATTGTAATGTTGGGGGAAAAGTGTCTGGCTTTGCTTTATTGAGTATCATTGCTTTTTGAAGGAATGTTATATAAGCAGATACATGCAGATGCGAGTATTTGTAAATATGCAGGTTATTAGTCAGTGCATTTTTAACTAATGTATTATACACAGATATTTGTCACAATAATTGGCAAATATCTGGATGAAAGAGTACTTAGTGACGACCTTTATTCTATCCTTCTCACTTTCTTATTTCTCTTTTCTTTTTTTCCCCCAGGCATTTAACAAAAACAACCTGATTCTGGAGGAGAGAAACAAATACTTCAATCCACATCTTACTGCAAAGACTTATTCTAATACCTATTTTACAGATTTCAATAATTATGATGAGTACTAATGGGCTTGTGTATTTTCTGGCCTTCTGTAACTCCCCAGTCCCCACGGCCTGTGCTACTTGACTGCTCATGTGATTGAGGCTTCAGAGACATTTCAAGCACAATCCAAGCCATCAATGTCCCATTGCTGCCAAAAGCCCAACACACCTGTTTTGTGACATGATGTTTTCTTTGCAGAGCGCAAGGTTGGCCAAGGTTGTCGGGTGCAGCTGTAGCCCCTCAGTGTCGCTGGACCACTTATGAGGATTGCATCGCTTCACTCAGTTACATGAACTTCCAGTCAGGTTTCTCTAACAACTGACTAAGTGATTCCTGAGCTTTACAAAAAGTATTAATGTTACCCCTTAAAGCTGCACCAGGAGTACAAACCCGATTTTCAGTTTTAGGCATTTTCTTTTATTTCTGTGAGGTTTGTAAAGGGAGCTCTGCTGTTCCCCACAGAGCCCTCTGCGCAGTCTCCTGAAGCTCACACCACCAGTAAGAGCTCGCAGGGTGCTGGGAACAGCCACAAGAAACAACGTGGTGGTTTAGCGATGCTGTGCGGCAGCTCTGGGATCCGTACAGCTGATTTTCTTGGGATGTAAATCATGCTGGCTGCCGTTCAGCTGTTCAGAGTGCAGAGACTCAGGCCCTACCGAGGGATGCAATCTTGTCATTAACCCAGAAAGCTACAGGGTCAGTGGTTTCCAGTTATGAGCCAAGTTCAGTCACATAAGGCCTTCACCTAGTTCAGTTTAATTTTTAGGAGGATGGGAAGGTCATATCCCATGGCAATCCCAGGAGTGTAGACAGGAGCGGCATGCTGGAAGGTTTTTCCAGTGTCCTTAGTAAACCAGCCTTGCTGCAGCGTGTGGGTTTGCCCATACATCGCATCCCACAGGCTTCCTCTCCCTGGTGCATCCCTAAGGGAAACCAGCTTGTCTCTCTGCTGTAGCACTTGTCATCAGGCTGGTCATGGAAAGATAGGACTGCACCGCATTTTGTGTGCCTTCTCAGGCTCTCGGGGGTACATAGGCATAATCATAGATCTGCTTTTCTCTTTCCAGCTTTTGCTTTATATGCACGCATCTGAAAAACAAAGCTGGCTCAGAAAACGCAGATATATTTGCAAAGCATTGTCTCATCTTGCTGCCATGTCTGACCTATGCTAGTCAGCTCCTAGAGGAACATTCTTCTGGTGTTTTAAGTGATTATCTTGTTGGACTTCATTGATGTAAATATTTAAATTCTGTTTAAGTTATCAGTTTTAGTTCCTTTTGTAGTGGCAGGTGAGGAAACAGAGGATTTTTATACCATTTTTCTTTGTTCTGTCTGTCTTCACCCATGTTCATAGCGTTATTTTTTTGTACCTGAAATTCCAGATGTATAACTAAAAAGAAAAGGGCAAGGATTTGGGCCAGATTTTCTAGAGTACGAAGGCAGCATTTGCTATTCTCAGAAGCTTGTGTAAAGAAAGGAAAAGTGAATATTAAGGATTAAAGAATTGGGCTTTTTTTTTTT
>VZTU01010856.1:36811-62333 GCA_013400835.1 Zapornia atra
AAAAAAGTGGGTTTTTTTTTTTTTTTTTGAGTATACCAGATGCAAAGATCATCACACCGGAATATCAGGCAGGTGTGCAAGGAGCAGCAGAGTGGAAATGTTTCCATCCTGTGTTTGGAGCCCTTGATTGTTGGGTTTTGCTGTGATAGGCAAATAGAGAAAAACATGTGCAGATTATAATGGTTCAAGACTGGTGGGGGGGTGCAAAAAGTACGGAGAAGCATCAATCATGTGAGACTGCATCTGAGCACCACTTTGGTGGTCTGGTCACTCAGCAGAGGTAAACACCATATCTAATGACAGCAGTGAGCAACATTTTTGAATGGGGATAGATCTGAACATAGCACTGTGCTTCCTGTCTCTGCTCTGTGGTAAAATGAATAAAATGCAGAGCAAGTGGTTTTTGAACATCCCTGCAGCAACATGAACCATCCATGAAAATAATTAAGATCAGCTACCTGTTTTTTCCAGCTGAGTAGTTCTCCCTGTTACTAACTCAGTCAGAAAAAAAGTACCCCACCCTTGCACCAATTCATTTCTAGAAAGTAAAATAATACTAGTTCTCTACAATTTGTGAATTATTTTTTTCCACAGTACATTAGTCTGGGTTTCCCAGCTGGGTTTCGGCTTGAGTAAGAGGAAATTTCCTCTGCAGGAAAATTCAGTGAAATAGATAGAGGTGGAAGAAGCTCTCCAAATCATAGCCTTTCTGGTATTTGATTCACTCTGTTCATGCCAAAGGATAAAATTTTACATTTAAATAATATAAATAAAATCTGTATTGCTGCCACTGCCAAGGAAAAGCAGCACATAGAGGTGTACACACAAACACATGCACAGCGCTGTTTCTCTCTGCCCCTGTACTAAGATCACATTAGTCTGGTTTATGGATTTTAGATTTAGACTATTAGTTATGAGACCAATATCCTAAAAATCTTTGAACTATGTATTTTTATTTTAACCTTTTTTAAATAAAGTTATCTGAAATAAGCTTTTTTTTAAACTCTTCAGTAGTTTGAGGCACGCCTATCTTTACGGTGACCTGTTTTCCATTCTTTTCATGGATAGATGCATATGTTAGATATGTGTTATATACGCAGTAATAATACCCTAGGTTAACTCTGCATGATCATAGGTAGAAGTGCTTTAGGCAGATGCTCAGTCTGCTCACGCTTCCATCTCCCAGAGGAGTACTTTAGGAGTTCCAGATCTTTGAGCAACTCCGATGTGGTATCATTTAAACACCATGCCATCTTGTCAGAAAAGTGCTTCTTTTAAACATTTTTTTTCTTTTTTTTTTTCATTTAGCTTCCTAAATTATGTTTTTCTAAATTGCAAGCAGAGGTCTAGTCAAACCTCTAGCAAAGGCAGTAGGGTAAACATGGAAATTTCACAGCACTTTAATGCAAAAACATTGATGGTGAGATATCCTTGTTTAAAACAACAGGTCTTAAAGCCACTAGATAAATGTGTCTTAGGTAATTTTACAGACCCCAGATTCTGTATGAATATTTTCACCTTCTGAATTCTGCATGGCTGCCCAGATAATTTAATACAGCAAAGTGCAGTCTCTATTAATTTTCAATTTATGTTATTTACCAATTAAAAAAAAAAAAAGCAGATTTCTTCATAAAAGCTCTTATTTTTCTTTTGCCAAAAATGTAACAAAGTAGGCATTTGCCTCCAAATCTTGCTTAAGCCGCTAGAGCTCTCAAATTTGCACAAGGGTGAAATGGGGTTCTTACAGCATTCTTCTGTTCTTGGAAAGGGCGAATCAACTCCCTTGTCCATTCAATGCCACATTTAAATACCCCTTATCCTTTCGCTAGGATAAAGTGATCTTTTCTGGATAAATAATTGCATTACCACTGATGCCAATAGTTAGTATCACTAAACCCCTTCTGCACAGATTGCATAAATTTTTCTCTGTTCTGAATGCAAACGCTTTGGCAAATAGATCAAAATGCTCTGAGTAAAGTTGTTTCTGTGTAACCCAGCTACACAGGGTGAGGAGGAAGCAGGATTGTTGCTTAGATCCTGTATGGTACATACTCTCATTGGATAACCCAAATCAGAATTGTGCTTACAGACCTATTTTTGTGCCTGATACATAGCGCATGTTCCTCAGTTGCTTAGGAAATGGACTCCTGTGCTTGCAGATTTATCTTGTGCTTTGATTTGAGTCTGGTGACCTTTATGGTCATTGAAAGTTACTTTACATGGAAGCTTTTCCAGCCATTTGCAGTCACCTGCTGTTGGAGCACTGTGGTTTGGCTAAAATTTATCAACAGGTTTTTGACTAGGATTAGGATTTTCATGAGTGGAAGAAGGAATAGAGCTTAAATGACTTTGATTTCCAGGCTATTGAGTGACACTGATAGAAGTCTCAAATGGGTGTAGGACACCACGTTCTGTCAGCTCTATCAGAGCTCCACAGTAACCTCTGGGAAAATACCACATCAATGTACAAGTCAAGAGCTACCAAAGCACTTATGTTAAGTAAAGAAAGTTCTCAGAGCATCAGAGCATGTGGCTGTTCAAAACAGAAAGGAAAGTAAGAGGTTCCAGATGCAACAAAAATGTTAATGGGAATAAATGCTTCAATAGATTTTTCCACATAATTATAGAATAAATACATTTACTTCTTCAAATGTGGGACCAGTTTTATTAAAATCAACGCACCATAAGCACATTCCTAAAGTTAATTGTATGCATAATGGCTTTGCTGTATGAGATCAATTCTGTAAACAGTTTAGTCCAAGCTTGTCTCGCTCAGTTTGAGGCATCTGACCAATTTCGGATGGGAGCTGCCACCATCACCCTCTATGTCTCGCCTGGCAGAGCATCCTTAGCTGGGCAGTTACCTGGTGAGGGCTGGTGCATCTCCACCAATGCTACAGGAGCCTAGAGAGTTACGCTTCTCACTTTGGGTGCCTAAATTTAGATTGGCAATTTTACTCCTCGCCTAAGAAACCACACTGAGTTCAGTGGTCTGAATGTAACAGGTTACATATTTTAATGTGTTTACAGGATTGAGCCGAAAATATATTGCTTCTGCACAAATCCATGCACAGTAAAAGGTGACTTCGATAGTAAGAAAACAGATTCATTGAAAATTGTTCACAAGCAAATCTGCATCTTGGTATCAGGGAATAGATGTGTGTTCATTGTGTGGGGTATTTGAATTCATTCCTTTCTTTGCTAAATAAATGAATGATAAAACAAGATACTGCTTGACTTAATTTAAAAGCCATTCTTCCAAATAAAGAAGGGTTCTGGGATCTGTGAATGTTTTCCCTTTCTTTTCTCTCTTTGCTTCTCCAAGGAAATGAATCTGTGTGGTTGAAATGGCCTTTAACGAGGCCGTTCGGTGTGACAGAACAAATGTGTTGCCGTACGACAGCGTCTTCTGACTGGGATGGTGCAAAGAGGGAAATGCACTAACCTGGGAGGTTTGGCAAAGGTTTCAAGCCCAACAGCTGCAAGGGTAGGCAGAAGTGGAAAGAGAGACACACAAGAATGCAACCGAAGGCTCTGCAAACCCTGCAGTAAATGTTCAAAGAGCTGCCAAGGGCAAGGCTGCTGGGGTGTAACCTCCTGAGTGGCCAAGCCACACCAGTCGCTCACACAAACAAACGGGCTGGTGGCAACAGGCACTTGCGTGAAGCTGTAACTGTTACTCAGAACCAGGGGAGGAAATTGCCTTCGCCAACCATAAACACCGTGGTGCGGGCAACGTCTGTGTGGCCACGAAACACGGGGCGAGAGGAGCAGATGAGCAGAGGAGAACCGGTAGTGCTGAACTCCAGGATTTTGGGCTGGCTCCAAGCTGGCCCCACAGGCTGAACACCCACCACCAGTTAGAGCTTACTCCGTCAGTTTCCCTTGTTCATTAACACAACCCCCCACCGGACAGCATGCTCTGAGACTGCCCCAGGGTACAGATGAAAGCCCCATGAGAGGCAGATCAGGTAACAGATCAACCTTTTGCTTCCAAGTGGCTCTTTGGATCCGGGTTGGGCAGTTCTTAAGATGCTTCTCCCTGTGCCTTTTCTGCTTGTGGGAAACCAATTACAGCTCTACCTAGAAGAGGAGTTGTCACTTCAAAGGAGTGATATTATACCAGTGCAGAAGTCTGCTAAAAGTTTGTATGGTAACACTGACATCAAAGGCTGGGTGAAAACTGCCACAGTGACACCAAGTCTGGCTATTTCAATTGTAATACAGCCATTCCTCCACTGAAATGGGCATCTGAGCAGAGGTGGTAGTCTCATAACATCATTTCACAAACGAAATTCAATCAGTGTAACAATCAGCATTCTCACAGTCCCTTCCTAGAGGGTGATAATACACAAAAAAGCTGTTGTTTGTGCTTTGGTTTTGTTTATTTTGGGTTTTTTTTAAATTTATCCTCAAATCTCAGCCAACAATAGCTTTGGATTTTAAAATATAATGGAAGCTAACTAACACTAACACGGTGTATGTTTCAGGATTCAGCAACCATATTTGGTCACCACTAAGCCTGTGGTTTTGAATTAATTCTCCCTTTTAATAGCTGCAGCAGTAAGCTTTGATTGAAAGTGAAATAAATATCAAATTTCAAAATACATGGGACATTTAAGGTCCCGACTTTTAAATAAAGCCAGTACAGCTGCAGAAGAAGTTGCTTTAATATCTGTGTGCTGGAAAGTGCTTTCCCTTGACATGGCCCTGTGAAACATCATATACTGAGGAAAAATTGCTTTTAATAGTGATGCACACAAGATAAAATAATTGAAATAGAGCTGAGAGATTTAGCAATAGTAAACACTTTTGGTTTGGTATTGGGACAATGCCATTGCTTATTGCAATAATGGAAGTAAATGATCCCTGAACAGAACTTTGCAGGGAATAATTTTCCCTTGCCATTAACTCCTTCAAAAACAGCTTCCTTAGCAAAATTTCTCAGGAAAGCTGCTGAAGATAACCCACGCTTAATAAGAAGAGTTGGTGCAGTGGCTCAAGCACAGAAGTACAGGTGCAGGGATCTGGGATGGTTACAGCTGCAAAGTCGTTCCACTGACAGGGAGCTTGCTCCAGATTTACACCTATTCAGACAGTTCACCAAATTTGTATCCTTATGGCTCTCCATTGACTTGTCTAGTACTCCAGGGAGGTAATTTAGCGTAATGTTTTACTGATTATCTGGAACATGGGGATTTAGCTCAATTGCTGGTTAGCAACAGTGTTTTCCATCATATGTCTACACTTCATAGTTCCCTCTCCAGTGGGATTTTTTCATGGTTTAAATGTTTTTATTTGATGAATTAGTGTTTATCAAATTGGATTCTAGGTTGGGGGGGGGGTGTACCAGCTTTCTAGTCTCCATGTACAGACTTGATTAGTATTCAAAATTCGTTCTTGACTTAGTGTCTTTTTTTTCAGCACTTCTTATAAGGACTTTACTGCCTTTTTCAGGTCTTTAATGTCAGCATGACCTGAACTTCATTCTTTTGTGCTCATTTAACACCTTTCCCCAAATCGGAACACTTAGCTTTAACACCAGTAGTCAAATCTCAATCACACCCTTGTGATCTTCTAAGCCGTACGGTTTGTTTGCTAATTCTCTTTTTGCACTGGTGGAAACAGTGCTAAGGCACAAGGGAATACTGAGTTCTGCAGTGATAAAGCTGGGATCCCTACAGAAGGAAAGAAAACCCAACTTCCTTACCTTTTTATATTCGCTTTGAAGCTTCCTGCCTGGTTCTCTTCAGGGTCCATTAGTGTATGAATATATCCCTCTGCAAGAGTGCTCTTCAAGTTACTGCTTACAATTAAAGCTGCATTTATGGGATTTCCTGATCCAACAAAACATTAAGTGAGTTCAATATTACAATAGACCTAAACTTACCACCAATCCACACCATCGAGATGGGTTGAATAATTTTAAATTTCATTATTTTGACCCAAATATGGACTAGTCATCTATTCCCTTGATTTCCTAGAAAAAAAATCATAATTTCCCAAGATCATTCTTTGGGTTTTTTTTTTCTGTTGGGGGGGTTGGTTGGGGTTGGGTTTTTTTGAAACAATCAATCATTTCTCCATGGCCATAGTAAGCGTACCTTTGCCCATGATTTCCCAAGAAACCTGGACTAGGCTTCCTCCTGAGTTTAGAGCAGAAGACATTTTCTAGGAATAAAGATGTTTCTGTCAACATCTGCATGACTGCAGAAAAACACAGGTAGAAGAAGGCATTCTCTTCTTGTTCCCATTGGTGGCAATTATGTAGAAATGAAAACAAAGGGAAGTTAGCTGGCATGGTTGGCTGGGAGTGGTTTTGGAACATGAATTCCTCACGGAAGGTACAGTATTTGATGTATCATAAGGAGAGCTGTCTTCATGGGTAAGACCAAAAGCATCTTTAAGCCTTTCTCCTGGCAGTAACTGAGAGCATCTGTATTTGTGTTTCAGTTGTTCTTTATTTCACTATAATCCTTTTAAAGGATAGCCTTTCCTTTCTATGGAACCTAATGTTTCTTCATTTTTACTTTAATTTTTTTCTTATGGGAGTTAGCATTGTCCAAGTCATAATGGGAGTGCTTTCTGCATAGCAATTTTCTCCCTCACCGTAACCCCACAGGCCCTCCATCTGTTACCCTGTGCTAGAGGGGTAAGTTGGTACTATCTTGCAACCCTTATCCAGCACAAGTTTCCAAATACTTGGGTGGTTGCCTCCATCTTCTCTGTTTACAGAGAAAATGACCAGACAGAAGCTGGTTAACAAATTTTGGATCTGGATCTTGTGAACACCCTGACCAGCTGTGACTGGGGTACTGTGGACTCCACCTGACAAGATGTTTTGGTTCCTCAAAAAAACATTTGTTTTGGAAGGCTCAGGTGGGTACGTAGGACAGGCAGCTTGATTAGGGTGTTGATAGTTTTTAAGATTCAAACAGAAGCATTTTCAGAAGTGAAACAGTGGTAGGAAGACAAAAATTAGTTCAACCCTCCCTGATAATAACAATTTATTCCATGGATATCTATGTCTTAGATCCCAAAATTTTACATAGCACTTGTGATTAAAATTCATTGGAGATCCCAATAAAAACCAAAACCAAACAGGAACAAAATCCAAACCCAGAACAAAGCCAAAGACATCTTGAGAGAGGAAAGTTCATCCACCATACCTGTGCAGTACATTCATTTAATCCAAAATTCAGCATCTACTATGAGATTAAACCCAGTTTTTAAATGCCCACAACCCCTAAGTAAATAAGTGAAGAAGCAAAAAGCATCCGAACATTCATCAGAGCTGCACTCTTATGGTATTGCAATAGGTCTGTGAGAACATCAGCCAGTTACCAACCTGGAGAACCTATAAATGACAACATTTAAAGAGGATGCTGTTTTATTCAACATGAGGAACCTTCCCCAAAGCTTTTCTGGAGAAGCCTTGTACTGCTAATTTGATTTATTCAGCTGCAGATTTCCCATGACCAATAGCAGGTGGCATTCAGGGCTGGGGGCATTTCTAGCGTAGTTCTCTCATGTGCATATCCCTGCTTCCTGATGTCTGTGGTTGAAAAGGCTCTGTTCAAAAAACAAAGTACTGCACAATTGGTTTATGGCTTTTTACCTGCTCTTTGAAGCTTATTTTTGAAAAAAACCCACCCCAACACATGTGTCCTTATATATCTAGATGCACGTGCTCTCTGACCAATGAGCATACTTATACAGGCACGTTACATGTCCAGCATGACAAAGGGAGTCAAAGATTGCGTAAGTCACTGTTGGGTCATCATTTTAGCACTTTTGTGTATGTGTAGTGTATTTTTTCTGCATGTTCCCTGTTGCTGAGTTTCTTACAGATGCCTGAGGCTCACACACTAACTGAGATCTGGCACATAAACCAGAAAATGGGTTTTCTGTGTGGGAGTTGTTAGTGTGAGTTGCTTCAATATTTGAGCAGTGCCTGCTGACATCCTTTGGTTTAAGTAACGTGTTATTACTTCTGGAGAGCAGCCTCTAAAGGGTTATTCAGCCGGTCAATATAAATTGAGCTCAATATCCTCTCAGTTTCCTCATTAAAGAAAACATCACCAGGTTTGCAGGGGTGAGTTAGTGATCATTGACAGAGGTATCACTAGATTGCTTGCAGGCTGGTCTGCCATTTCTGCCCCAAACCTGTGCTCTGTGAAGTTTCAATGAGAGCCAAATTAATGCTAACAGAAAATAAAGCACCACGCTCGAAACTTTGCACAGTAAGGATAGAAAATGATTTCTCCCATCTCTAATCAACCTGATTTTCTGAAGAACCACAGGTCTCTGTTAGGCACCGATTCAAAGTTGAACCGGTATTTCAGGAGGAAAGAGAATATTGCCCAGCCGTAGCAAGGCACCTCTACTGTGGGCTGTGGGCTGTGGGCCAGGAGTCTTACAACTTTATGTGTAATAAAGTGGGCCTGATGTAGCAAATTCAGAGCTAAAAAGTGGGCAGTTGCCAGCAGTGTGGGACCTAATGTGAGGCCCTACACATAAGTGAGCCAAACTCCAAGACTACCACCAGCATCACCACCATGGTTTCCCTCTAGTAGCAGGCTCGATGCATATCAGAAATAGAAGCTGCACTTGGGGGCTGGTGTTTGTTGGTGATGTGTAGAGATGGTAGACCTCAGAGTGCTTTATCTGTATGACAAGAAACTTTTGGTTTCCTCCCTGAAGATAAAATTTCTACAAGAACAGTAGCCACTTTAGCCAGTTATTGATTTGAATTAACTTCAGCCATAGCCCTGTAACCAACCAATAATGACCTTCTCCTCACTAAAAAATAAAGATGAATATTATTTCACTGTCTGGCCTCCATCCACTACAAGTATTAAAGTTAAAATGTTCTCATTCAGTATTTTTTATGCTATCTGCTTTAGCCAAGTCAACAAACAAAACAGGCCCTTGCCAAGAAAATTTATCTTTATGCAAACATCTGAAATAGAATTTAATTTACCTAACTCTGAGCAAGTGTTAAATTGTGAAGACCTGTTTAAATACTATAAATGCAGTTGCAAAATAGTTTCGATCCAAGAGGACTGAAGCAGAATTTAAAGTAAATATTGAAATGCATCATTGTTTATGCAGCGATTTATTTTGCTGCAGCTCTGTTCCGGTGGTAAATGTGATTAGAAGAGCTGGGAGGAGAATAAAAAAGAAATAATAGGAAAAAAAAAAAGGCGAATATTTACATAGGTCATCAAGAAAGAAATTCCCAATACATAGGAATATTGTATGTCTCTTCCTTACAAGTGCTAGCAGGAATGATAAGTGACCTTTTTCCCTTTTACAGTTGGATGTCTCAAATTTTTTTCTGTTTGAATCACATCCAGCTCATAAGTCTAGTCCCCAAGTTGTTGTGAGGGGCAGCCTTTGTTCAGGAGAAGCCCCAGGCAGCTGGCAAAGCTAGAAACACTTCCTTCAGAAGAATAGATTAAAGATGGCACCTTAGTTTCACAATAAACACCATGGTAGTGTGTGGGTTATATTTACCTGTACTCTGGGGATGCCTTTATGGTGCTGAGCAGCCGGAAGCTTACCTGAGCTACCTGAACTGGCTGCTTGATGGGGGCTGCCGAGTGACGTCCAACAGCTGGGGTAAGCTGCCTCCTGAACTTGCTTACTGTCACTTGTCTTTGCTGGAGGCCACTGGCTGCACCCGCTGAGGCACCCTTGGATGCGCTCACCTTCGGGTTGACCTTGACACGGTTGATCACCACCACTCTTGGCCTGCAGCACCGTGCGGAGTAGGGTACTGTGACAGAAGAGGAGGGGGTCTCACCCACCAGTTCTCTGAGCATCCCTAGGTGGGGTGAACAAGAAGAAGAGGAACAGTCCCTTTCTACCAATGTGGGGACAGTGGCACGGTGAGATTAAGGAGAAGTTTTATCAAGGTACGCAGATGAATTGCTCTCCCTGCAGGGAGTTGGAGCTCTAAATTGATTCATGAATCTAACCCCAGATAACTTCCCTGAGATGCAACACTTCTCTTGTGGCGAAAGAAAGTATCAAACCCTAACCTCTAAACTAGAGATTTATTTAAAAAAACAAACAAACCCTCCTTTATCTCACAGTGATGGTTTTCAGATAAATGGGTCGGTAGGCTCCCTGTCTCACCTGTAGCATCCCTAGGAAGCAGGAGGGGTCTCAGTTTCACCCGTCTGGTCTGTTGCCAAAGAAAAGTCTGAAGCAAATTCAAGCAAGCTCTTCCTGATGGCTGGCTGAAACCATATCACATTTTGACATGGTCTTTAATTTTTTGTCGTGCTATAGCTCATCAACAGCTTTGGCAAACCCCACAGATTTTTTCAAGCCTTTTTTCCGTAATACAGTGCAAAAATTGACTTTGGCATCATCCACCTCAGCAGAAGGAAATGTGAGAATACTTGAGGAAATGTGAACAGTCCAGAATCTCCCTCAAGCCTTTATAAATTTACCTGCAGAACCATGATGCTATAAATCTGCAGATAATTAGGAAAATTCTCCTAAAGTAAGCTGAACTATTGCTGTGATCCTTGAGAAAGGAATAACCATTAACCTGTATGAACTTGGACAGGCCATTGAGTACCCTCTTATTCCCCCTCACATTCCATGTGATATCACTTAACAATTTCACTGCAAAGCTAAAACAATACCACTGGTATGAAACACATTAGCACTGGCTAATTGGTAGGTCACTAGCAAGGGATTTTCCTCTGGACAGAGAATATGTTCTTAATAGGCTTCCACAGACACCTATTTTCACCCCTGTTCTGTTTAGTGCTTTTTGAGTTGGTCAGGATGAAAAAAAAACCCAACAAAAAAACCCAATACTGAAGTATCTGACACCAAAATGTGGAATTAATAAGTAAAGAGAAGGAAAATCTACAAAACCAGCGTGTTGTGTGAGCAAATAAGCCATGTTTACACATAGCTTAATGCATGTTCCCAAGTATGTTAGGAATAAAGGCACTGAACCAGTATTTAGGGGAGTCTGCTTGAGAAGCAGTGAATAAAACACAACAGGGGGCCATGGTGGATAGTTAAATGACCACCAGCACATGGGTATAGGTGGAAATATTACAGGATTGGGAGTTTCCATCCAAGCCGGCAACGTGGCTGCAAGTTAAAGCTAGGAACATTTTAATAGAATATGTTGTCTATTTTGAGCCTGAGTATTATTCATAACGTACAGATAACTTGCATATTTAGAACAGTTAATTGGTAATTAATCATTAAAATAACTTCTGAAGGGATGTGCTTTTTCCCCAATAAATGTCAAGCTTTCAGATATTATTTGAAGTTCTTAGGGGTTTTTTTTCTGCTTCAGGTGGCACATACTCAAGGCAGTCCTACGCATTCTTATTTAGAAATCCACTAAAGGACTACAGCTCAGGCCTTTCTTCTGCTCCTGTTGTGACAGGCTATGCAAGGAAAGCACACTTTCCTGCCACATCCAAAAGCAAGTTTATGAGACATTGGAAACAGCACGTAGGGTGGAACACATGTATCTGATAAAAAAGGGGAAGATACACAAAATATAGAACCTTAGGGTGACATCTTTAAAAAGCCTCTTTAACTTGTCCGGCTCTGTTTTTTTTTACATGTGACTGTTAATATTTTCCTGTCTTCTGGCTGTGTACATCAATTAATGCCAAATTATACTCTGCTTTACTTTAAATGGCCACAATGCAAACTTGGATTATCCTTTTTAGTCTGGGGAACTTTTGATACTAATTTACAGGGCAGTGTGGAAAGTGATGGTGATTTAAAAAATATTTCCTGACATCTGGGATTCCCAAAGTTCTTGGAGTCACAGCAAAAACTGGAAAGCTTTGAAACTGGTTTTGTGTTTGAAAGAAAGCCCATGCAGCAAGAACAGAAAACTGTAAGCTGTTTGCAGAGGCTTTGTATCCTTTCTAGGACCCATGCTTTCCCACCTGAAGGTAGAGCTTGATGGCAGCAGACTGGTCCTAGGTGTGAAGCCAAAGGTCCTTGGAGAGCTATGACCAGCTGCCATTCATTCTTGAAAATCCAGTGACCAGCTGGGGTCAGTGGTGTGGCTGTGGGTCACACAGAAGGGGATAATGAGAGTCTAGTAAGGGAATGGGGGAATAAGGGGGTAAAGGAATATTTTTGTTCCTAGGATATTTGGTAGAGCAGATGTGTCCAAAAATATTGCTAGCATTCTTAAAGTTTTAGCTATGTTGCCCCTTGCCATTACCCCATTCCCAGTTGGATCCCAGGATGGATCATTTATTCCATAAAGACTGTTGTAAACTTGGAGCTCCTTATAAACGCTGAGCATGTTCTTCTTGAGCCTTCTTTTTTTTTTTTAAATAATAACAATTACAAAAACCACAGAGATTAATTGGTTTGTTAGGCAGATAACACTGGAGGTTTAAAGATTAAGCTGAGGCATCATCCAGGTTTCCAGTGGGCAGTTCATTCTGAGAGCTCACCGAGGGGTGATGCCACCACATAAAATGCAGTCAGTAAAATAATGTAATTTTAGCTTCAATTTTAGCTTTATTTAATGGATGTTTCCCTAATGGTATAGCGTATGTCCTTAATTTGCCTCTCTGTAATGTGAAGCTGATATCCTTGAATGAGGAACTCAGAAGCAAACTTTTTAATTATATTTTTTTCCCAGTAGCATTCTTTATTGCGGATTCAATCAGTGTTAAAAGCAATACTGCAAAACACACTGGTTTTTGGATATCTGTAGTGACATGATGTCAATTTGGGATGCAGGTGCTCTTTAGTGAATGAACTGTAAAAAGATCTAGATGTAGACCTTAATAACAGTGTTAGAGACAGTGGGAAGGGCAGCCAAGGTTGTGAATCAAGAGTTGTCTACTGTACAGAAAACTATGGAAATGAATATGCCTTGAGTGTAAACAAAATCAAAAAATCAAAAGGGAAGGTCAGGGAAGGACTGACAGAACAATGGTCACACAAGAGCTCTGGAAAGGCTGTTAGAGAAAGTGGGTGCCCCAAGCAATGCAGTTCCCAACAGGAAGTCCTCCTGAGATGATCAGCACTTTGGTGTGAGGCATCCAACCATTCCTACCTGTTCTGAAGTGGCAAACATCTGTAAATGTAAGGTATGTGGCACATGCATCTGTGATTTCCTCCCTCAGCCAGGAGCCAAACAAGAATCCTTTCTAAGTCTCTGAAGCATCTTGGTGGGTGGATTTTTCCAAAGGTGGGTGTAAATTCTGCTGCAAAATCTGACCTGGGGGATTACAGTCACTCCACGCAGTTGTCGATGGCAATGGATGGTGGAAGGGTGGTGGTGTTGGAAAGGACTGACAGTGATATTTTCTATGGGCAGAAATGGACCTATAAATGAAAATGAAAGGTGGCACCTGGGTGGACTGATGCTCCTAAGCACAGACAGCCAAGGCACATTGTACAGGGAACATGCAAGCGTGAAGGCTTTTCCCTCAACTACCCTGCCCTGGCTCCCAACATTGTGACGAAGACTTCTGTTCTGACAGCCAGCTGGGGGATTCAGACACAGGGTGACTGGTTGCAGTGTGAAGCCAGTGGAGGTCATATGAGGTAGCTCCTAACAGGGGCAGATGCTTGGGGTTGCATGGCATGCTTCCCCACACCCTCCCCTTTCCATTTATCTGACAAGGACTGTTTCACGTGCTGTGGTTTACAGAGCTGCCAAATGTCATGCAGTGAATCTGGCAGCTTTCTTCCACCTCCCTACAGCCCAGCCTGGATGCCACTCCTCTGGCTGTACAGTACCTCTGTGTGGCGTTCGCTTTAGTCAGCTGCCATAGACCGCACTGTTGGCTCTGCAGAGTCTTGCAGACATTGTGTATTCTCCCTCCTGTCATGTCGTGTCATGCCCTCCTCATAGCTCCATGACAGCAATGCACAGATAATAGCCATCCTGAGATAGAAAGATGGAAACAGTCCAAAGATGATGCACTTGGTTGATTGATGTAAAGTTCAACATATGACAACATGTGCTTGCAGCCTAGAAGGCCAACCATATCCTGGGGTGCATCAACCAGCATGACCAAAAAGTCAAGGGAGGTCATTCTGTCCCTCTACTCTTCTCTGGTGAGACCCCACCTAGAGTACTGGGTCTTACCAGAGCAGACTCTCTGCAGAGAGCAGACTGAGGTCCTCAGTATGAGAAAGATATTGAGCTGCTGGAGCGAGTCCAGGGTAGCACCTCTTCTATAAGTACTGGCTGAGAGAGTTAGGGTTGTTCAGCCTGGAGAAGAGAAGGCTAAGGGGAGACCTTAAGGCAGCCTTCCAGTGCCCTACAGGAAAGATGGAGAGGGGCTGTTTATAAAGGCATGGAGTGATCAGACATGGGACTATGCCTTTAAACTGAAGGAGGGTAGATTTAGATTAGATCTAAGTAAGAAACTCTTCACTGTGAGAGTGGTGAGGCCCTGGCACAGGCTGCTCAGAGAAGCTGTGGTTGCCCCCTCCCTGGCCGTGTCCAAGGCCAGGCTGGATGGGGGTTGGGGCAACCTGGTCTAGTGGAGGGTGTCTCTGCCCATGTCAGGGGGCTTGGAACTAGATGATCTTTGAGGTCCCTTCCAACCCAAACCAGTCTGTGATTCTGTGCATCTATGATGAGAAAGAGAAGGAATCAAATATAGGAGGAAGGGGAGGACCACAGGAGCAGCTGATGGTCTCAGGGACCTCATAGGGTTGATGTCAGTTTCTGCTCTGGGAACAGATGATCACAGAGTTTACCAAGCCTCAACCTGCAAAAGTTATGTTGGTCATCAGCTGTGGGCAAGCCAGAAATACATTTATCCTCCCTACAAGCTAGGCAAGGGTGAAGACTGTGAGATCCAGTATGGGCTGGATTTTTTTCTTCACCCTTTCTCACAGGAGTGTGATGTATAACCAGATAAGGAAAACTAGGCCAGGCTGACCGAGTATATTACAATGGTGTTTCATCCAACTAATAGTTTTCACATGACTTTTGTGTATTGTATCTTGTGACAATGAAAACTGGACTAATTCTTTATTCTGTTTCCATCAGCTCATATGTGACTACTTAGAAGGACATAAACACGCACACATCAGGTTAACATATCTTAATTAATTTTTACAAATCAAAATTATAAAAGCAATTTTAAGATAAAATCTGTAATGCTTCACAGAAACACCTAAACTGCTGAACGATGAGTTATGATGCCACATCCTTAAGAAGAGATTACTGTTTTCTCAGCCTGGAGTAGGATACAGTCTCATTTGCAGAAAATTATTATTTCTGCCCACCTTTGGTCTCTGTGTCAGTCTCCCTTTATTCTGGAAAACAGCTAATAACAAAACACAAAGTTAAAATTAACATAGTAGCTGTTCCTGCTGTTCTTTTGCAAAAGTCAATAGACTTCCATTTGGGCAAAGGCTGAAATATTGACCTCCTCATCCAACACCACTGAAATCTCCCTCCTTCCCCACTTTAAACCCAATGAACCCCTGGAATAGTTGTCCTAATTATATAATGAATGTAAAGGATAGAAAAGACTTCTTCCCCTATCACAGTCTGTCTGGTGCAATCCTTTCATTCCCAGAAACACCAACAGTGCAAGCCAGGGGCATGTAAGGAACCAGGACCAGGAGCTTAGTTTGCAAACAGCAACACTGGCAATGGGGTAGTGGGGGAGGTGGCCTTCGATTGATATTTGCATGAGAATCTCGTTGCCTTGATGAGTTTGGAGGTGCTGAGTCATGAGTTCTGGATCACAGCTGAAAGAACCAAGGCCAAGGATGACTAGGGGCAGGACTGCCATATGGAAATCCAAGGTAGTCCTCCATGACCATGTTGGGAATGGGGGAGAATGTGCTTCACTGCACACAAAGAGGCAGGGAGGAGGGACAGGGACACCATCCATCTCCACATTTTGCGGGAAGACCAAAAAGACAAGTGAACTTGGGTCATATAGGTGGGACTTTGCCAAATATGTCCTCATTGGAGCAGTGTTAGCCAAATCCACACTAGTGGTTCCTGGGCACAGCCTGGGATGCAGCCTCACAGGTGAGAAGTCAGAGGAACATGTATCCCAATAGGCACATGGGGAAGCTCATTCCGGGCAGGTATTGTAAAGGAAAGAATGGAGCAGCGTGTTGCAGGTTGTACAGCAGAGGCACCGCAATAGGTTTTCCCTGAGATCAGTTGCAGCAGTCTGGAGGCCGAGCAGATGCATATTTCTGAGGGAGCAGAAAAATCAAAGCCTTGTGCAGGAAAACATCAGTATTAAGAAATGATTTGGCACAAGTTTTGAAGTAGATATTTCTGCTTTCTCAAATTATTTCAACTCTGACTTAATTTCTGCTTTCTTTCCTCATGTAATTGCCCTTCAGCTAGCCAGCTGCATTTAAACTCACATAGAAATGGTATTGTTTCAGAGTGACTGATCAATCTTATGAGGGTTTTCCCTGTGTTACCATTCCAAGGAGCATGCAGGTTTCAGATGTGCTCATTTTACAGAAGACCCCAGCACGGTGGCGTGGCAGCTGTTCCTTAGACTAGACTCGGTCTTTCAAGTCAATATTAGGCATCGCTCTAGATCTGAATGTGTGGCAAGAGGACCCAGGATTGCCAGTTTCTGCGGCTGACTCTCAGATGCTGGAAGCCAAAGTGAGACAGTGAATATCCCTTTATTTTATAATATAAATTCTATCCTCCTTCCCTGAAGGGATGTGAAATGAAATTCAAGTATTAGGAGTTATCTCATTTCATAGGCAAAAAACAAATTTACTAAAGCATTTATCTCACCTTACAATGAGTGCTGCAAAGTACTGTGTTAATTGGGAAAATCACAACACAAAGCTGCTCAGAAACAGCATTCTTCCATGTAAATGTGTCAGGAGAGAAGAAGAAAACATAGCTGGGAGATCTCGACCTTTCTTTTTTTGTGTTGGGAACCGCGTGCATGTTACAACCAGCTCTGTGACAATCCACAGATGAGATGAGGTGGTACAGTCCTTACTGTACAGGTAAGTAACTCACTTATAACTGTGCTTGTGCCTAGTTTAGTGCCCAGATAGTGCCACCATGTGGAAGAGCAACTGTGGGTGCTTAGCATCCGGGGACAGGTGGGAATTGTAGTGGAAAACGGGGGTCAGCACTGCTGAAATATTTTTCTGTGGCACGGTCAATGGTTAACATTAAAAATGTGTAAACAGTAACATTTCTAGCAAGTGTTAGGGACTGGCCCAAGAAGTATCAGTAACAGCTACTTTTAAACTATTTCTCTATTTCAGTTTAGAATATAGCTCAGTGAGGTATGTAGTTATTATTCATGATGCAAAGCTAAAAAGAAAAGCCTCTTTTAACAGCTTAAAAATATGTTTTTGAGAGGTGTCAGTGAATTAAAGGCATATTATTATTTTCTTTCTTCAATATGACATCTGCTTAGTGTAAAAATAAAAAGGAAAAAGAGGGAGAAATGAAAGATATGCAAAAAACCCCCAGATAAGTGACTCCCACAATCCCAGTTTTAAGCTGATGACAAGAAGCATTCTGTGCTCCACTCCCATTTGGTCTGGGAAACATTTCGGGGAGAAGGTTTAAAAGTTGGCGTAAAGGCATAGACTGGATTCCCAGAGGGGGGAATGATGTTGGGCTGCAGTAATTCAGCTTCAGGTCTTCCATCCTAAACTGTGCAAAGCAACCAGGCAATAATAGCCACTCTCAGCTCCCCCGCTCTCAGTCAAAATCATTCTGTTTAGTAACACTGAATAACGCTAATTAAATTAATTACTTTAATTAAACTATATATTTGTTATACACACACACATACATTATGTTATAATACTGCAATTTATGTGATATAAAACAAATCCAGACTGCACATTATATTGTATATTATCTGGCATGTGATTGCACATTACATATTTATATGGCATACAACGTATTACAACATCATTTTGTATGAAAATAAAATTACATTTAAGAAAAAAGATATTTTTATAAATTAGAATAATTTATCAGTGTTTCCAAATCAACAATCTAGTCTCCAAAACATGCAAAATATTTGTATTTCATAATATTATTTTATTTTTGGCATAAAGAGATACTGAAATGCCATTCTCCTGCCAGATCTCTTTTTACAGGAATTTGTGAATGGCACTCATGTTGTTGTCAGGAAAAGGCTGGGGAAGGATATACTGGAATATGCACTGCCCAGGGAGGTGGTGGAGTCACCGACCCTGGGGGTGTTCAAGGAAAGACTAGATGTTGTATTGAGGGACATGGTTTAGTGGGAGCTAGTAGTAATAGGTGAATGGTTGGACTGGATGATCTTTTAGGTCTTTTCCAACCTTGATAATTCTGTGATTCTGTGATTCTGTGAATAGGTGCCTGGCTTGGGTAAGTAAAAGGTATGGTTGCTCTGACTGCAAAGACAAGGGGGTGGAAACAACAGCAACCAGAAGAAGCAACCAAACCTTGACCTCCTTCTTCATGCTAGATGTCTTAACGCTTTGATCGCATTTAACATCACCCCTATCAAACTTTTCTTCACTGGTTGGACAACACCTTATCTAACCATTGCTCACAAGCCCCTTGTATCACAACACTTCTCACTTGTGCAGTGAGCGGTGCCCTTTGCTGCTTTGTGCTAGTGGCCCACTGAGTTCTGCATGCCAGGCATGTCCCACCAGTACAGCCATTGCCTCAGGTACCAAACTTCAGACAGTCAGGAGCACCAGCTGATGCACACATGTGGTCCTCTCGCACTGTGGTGCATAGCCATGACCAGGTTCTCAGCTGGGTATGAGCGGGAAAGTGCATGGTGAGGGCTCTGCCAGGAAGAGGGCAGGTGGACACACAGGCTGGCGTATGGGAGATGCTCCTGCAGCCTGCTTGCCCATCTCAGGGCTGGACATTTCCCTCTGCTGCCTGTTGCAGCTCCAGTGGGCAGCCATCATAAGCCCACTTTTGGCTTTCTGCTTTCCATGAATGACAACAGCATTCACCCCAATCCTGTCCAGCTGCAGTCATACCACCTAGCTCCTCTGACAATTAAAGAGGAAACTAAACAGCTAGAGTATCTCAGTTTCAACTAACAGTGATTTGAAAAGAAAATGAATAGTTAAGGCATCACCGATGCCTTTCAGCAGTCAGTCATCCCAGTTCCCTGCACATAGCATGTCTTTTGTCCTTTTGATTAAGAACAGCTACAAATCACTGCTCAGTTGATCACAGCTTGAATCCTTGTCATGAAAACAAAAATAATCAATTAAAGCTCAGTCTGCTGCATGTTACTCTTTCATTCTTAATGAGAGTTTCATTTTCTATCCACTTCTTTTAGCTCACCAGAAGGGCTACATACTCAGTCTTATTGAAATTTCAGAGCATTTCATCCTTTTCACTATTCGCATTTGAGCAGGGAAGATGGAAAAATCCTCCAACAATTTTTTTGATGGGACATTGGTCAGAGCTGTTTTGCATAGCACTTCCCTGGTGAGATGCCCTGGCTTATCTAAAAAGCTTTTAAGCAGAAAAGTCTGTGTTTTAATGGAGCTGGTATTCTTCAAAGTAGAAAAAAACCCCTCAAAATTATTAGGTCAGGTCAGTGGGAAATAGACAAGTATTTAATTTTCCTACCAACTGCAGCCTTGGAGGGTGGTTGCCTGGCCCAGGCTTGGTTCAGCCTGTGCACAATAGCTTCCGAGTTGCATCAGACTCTCATTGCACCCTCTGTTCTCTCATTGTCCCCAGGAGAGGGCTGTCCATTGGTCTCCTCAGCAGCCTCCCAGACTCCGGAGGTTCTCTGGCTTCAGTGCAGTGATGGACCTACCTGTCGCGCTCATCTGCTGTCTCTTCTCTCCACTGGCAGGACCAGTTGCCCCATAGCACAGCAGCAGGATGAGTGGAGGCTCTTCAGCCTGTAACAGGCAAACCAAGACCAAGCAGTGAAACTGTTTATTTGAAACCTCAATTGAAGGAAGACTATAGGGAACCTGTGTTGGTGAACAGCCTTTCTTCAGGAGTGCAGAAGTGAGATTAGGGGTGGCATCCACATCCAGCGTTCAATCCACCTTCCTGCCATTACCATATCAGAAAAAAAAACCCAGCTTCATCCCAAAAACAGGTCATGTGTAAGCCTTCAGCCACTTCCTCCCTTTCCTTTTTGAGTGCAGAACATGGAAAATGCCTTCCAAAGCAAGCAGAATATACATAAAATGTGACATAGTTTGGATGTGAGTTGAAACAGAGGTACAAGCAAGTTTCTAATACTGGCTTCTACCCAGGTTTACCCAGTACATCATACAGTGGACTATTGAGTAGGGTTGCTTGAGACTTCTTAAAAGAGAACCTGAAACCTGTTCTGTTTAAGCAAAGATTATGCGATGACAACTGCCCTCCCTGGAAATATGGAGCCAACTAGGGATAAATTGGAGTCAGGTCAAACTTACCGGGCTGAATTACGTTTCATTGTGGGGTTTATTAAAACAGGAGTCCTATAATAGTTACTATGGTTGCTGAAAAGCTGCCTTTACTTTGGAAATAGTGTTAAAAGGACTTTTGATAGAAATTTCATCTATTTCTTTGCCAGCACTCTGTTCTACATGCTCCCACCCCAAAAGGTAAACCTCTCAAGAACAGAAATATTTATAATGGGAACTTTCCTCTGAAAAAAATGGCTACTATTTTGTGAAAATTGTGCATCTGGTACTTTGTGCCCTCATTCTTCTCTGTTGATGTAGTTACACACATTTTTGCTATGTGACCAGGGATATACCATTACTTTCCCTCTTCCCAGCACATTATGGTGCAAGTGCTGATGGAGACCCGAGGCACTTGAACTCTAACTCCTGAGAGATACTTGGCAGCAGTTCTGAGAAGACATTTTTTAGTATTCAGGTATTCACGTTTTGTGACAAAAGAAATATTTAATCTTTTGCTGAAAAGCAGGCTGTTATGACAGCAAACCCCAACTTTTTGCTAAAAAACAGTTCCGGAGGAAAACTTCAAATAAGCTGCAGGCCAGAGCTATGCAAAGCAGGAGAAAGAAGGGTATTAAGAACAGCAATCTGAAAGCACTGGATTTTCCACAGTCTGTCATGGAGTAATATCATATAAAGTTTTGCATTTAAATCCATTCAGGATTTAGGCGTCTTTGCTACAGGGCTGAAATACGCTCACTGTAGGCTGCTAGAGTAAACAGCAGTTGGGTTTGCCAAATGCCACATTTTGGGTGGCTTTGGTTTTTGTCAATTTTAAGGGTAACTGTACCTAAAAATACTTGCATTTATTTCTGTATTTTCTGTTGTTGAAGGTGAACAGGATTTCATGTTAAGCTCCAAAGACAGTTGCCTGTGTCAATAGATAAATTCAAAAGAAACCTATCTATTTGAAGTAGGATCCTTAGTGTGGCAGTGCTAAGGGCAATTGGTGGGAAGTGCTGCATGCTCTTCTGTACTTTTGAAAACAAGAGTTGTTTAGACATTTGAATTTGGATTAGGGTGCTTAATACAAGTTTCCTGTCTTTTAAAACGTGATGTTTGGCTTGTCAAAAAGTTTTGTGTGCAGCTTGTTCTTTCTCTGTAATGTATTCATCCAAATAATTACAACACCATGGCTTCTCAAAAAAAGTTTTTATTGTTGCAAAGCCTGTTTTGGAAAATATTTGCAACTAATAATGCAGGCTAGATAATAATGACAACAGCAGCAGCAACAAAAACTCTTCTGCATCTGGAATTTTCCTGGCGAATCAGGAGCAATCACTCAGATTTCCTTGCAGACACCTTACTAAATCTAGGGATGAAAAGCTTGTGTATGAATTACTGTCCTAGTGAAATGTAAATGGTTGTACATTGTAAATGCTGAATTGCATATGTGGCTGTCTCTGAACAGGACATGAGCTTGGCTAGACAGGTTCGTTTCTCTCTCAGAGAGACCAGAGTGAACACTACTCTCACTTAGTATTCATGGGGTCTGTCAAAATACAGCTATCTGAAAACTATTAAAATATTAATCTTAAATTAAAATAAACCACAAGAGACTATTAAAAAATAGCTTCTGGAATTCCTTTTAAAAAATAGTTACATATTCTCTTGCTTTGCCTGAATATCTGTTACAGTTTTTCCAGGATCGTGTTGGTAGCAATAATAATAGCTTCTGTAAAATTCACAAAGGTTGCTAAGAAAAAACCATGTCCCATCCAGAAAATTTAAATTAAACATTTTTGATGCAGCATGAGCTTGTGTGTCCTCATTTGCAGCCTCTAATTTCTTTGGCTTAATGAATCGTGTGTTGCTAAAGGAAGAAAGGAAGAAAATGAGGTGGGTGAACAGCGTTGCACGACACCTGCTTCCCAAAAGGTGCTTTTCTTGGTTTAACACCTCACAGACTGAGCAGCCCCACTGTCAGAAGGGGAGCATCACTCACAGGCTTGGAACCCCACATCCTGGAGTAGGCTGGGCTGCATTTCTTAACATTTGTATTTGCACTTAAGCTGCAGCTGCCCGTGTAGTGGGATCTGGCTCCAGCTAACAGCTCCCCATTCCCTCCCACCAGCTGCTAGCAAGGGCGTTAACGTTGCTCTCCTCACTGTTTTGGCTGGCCACCATCAGCGGCTTCTGTTGCTGCAGGTCTGCAGTGAGTATAAGGATGATGTTCAAGATTGACATTCAGTCTCTTGCAGGCAGAAGGCTTTTAAACAAATCCCTTTGCTTCCCACCTCTCAAGAGACATTCTCCTTTCCTTGTTCCTTTTTCCTACAATAGTCCATGTGGGAAGCTGCTGCTTGGTGTGACTGCTTTTCCTGCCACATCTGTGCACAGCTGGCAGCAGCAGGCTTCAGTACCGCTGTTGCAAATCACAGGCAAGTCCCTTTTGGCATCAGCACTCTTGTTCTGAAATAAATGTCTCCCGAGCATAATAAAAGAATGCAAGAAAAACATGTATCAAGCCCAGCCGTTAGTCTCTTTCCATTCTTCTATCACATGGCAACAAAGTGATCCCAAAGCATCCCTTTTTTTTTTTTTTCCTTCTGAGAAATCTTTGGGTAGATGGAAGGAAAAATTTTTTCATCTCCATTACCCTGTTTACAATTAATGCCTTATGCTTAAATAATAGATCAATTCCACCAGCCATTACAGAAGTCAAAAGACACAGCGCTTTTTACATTCAATCAGAGAATTAATAATGGGCTAAGGCACAAATGGAGAATGACTAGCCTTAGATTCTGCAGATAATGAGGGCAGGGCAGTTTTCCTCAGAGCGGAAAGGCAGACGATGAAGAAAGGTAGTTCTTCTCAAGGGGAAAGCATTTGCAACCAGAAGTTATTTGAAGGCCACATTAATTTTGCCCATTTTTTTGCCAGTGGTTTACAAGTATCTGAGATTACTCGTCATGTACTAGACAGTAAAACCAACAATGTTGTGGTAGGAAATGTAGTAAGAACAAAAAGGAAGCATCAGCTTTTGATCTCTTGCACTCAAAATAATAAAAAAAAAAGGAAGTCATCTTTCCCTAAGCAACATGAAGAATTTCTACAGCTCCTGCGAGCCCTGGCACACCTGATGGGAACCTGTCGATACATCGCTCTTGATAGAGTGCAGCACTTATAAAGCGATGTGGCAGAATGTATACTGTAAATTTCTGCCTTTTGAAGGCAGCCAGACAAGATACTTGGTCTGATTTTGAAGACTTATTCCTATTCCTACTTCCTTGGACAGAAAGAAATTGTTGACAGCTACCGAGGGGAGCTACCATTGGTATGGGAGAGCTGTGGAAGGAGAAATTGGAGTAAAGAAAAGGGAAAGACTGAGTGCAAATACAAAAGTTAAGAAATACATCCAGCCTTTTCAACTGAATAACCCCTGTTTCTGGAAGTTATGAAAAGTCTGAATAGGAAAACCACAAGTTGCTTTAAGACTGAAGAAAGTCCAAAGGGGCTTTTTACCTAATTGAAGCAGTTTTCGACCTCTCTGAGAGGATAAATCAAGAAGGAAAAAAAATAAAATCAATGAACAGCACAGAGGGTGAAGCAGCTTTGAGCAGCATGACATTGACAGGGTACCTTGATAAAAGTAAAAATAGCTTTCTTTTCTGCCCTCCCCCCTCCTTTGGCAAAACATAGCATTGCATTTCACACAGCCACTTTAATATTTCAGCTGTCTCAGAGTTCACTTGTGGAATATGCCCCTATGCATGAAGGACTGCAGCTGAGCAATTTAAGGAAGTTTTTCTTTCCCAGCCATGTCTGTAGGCAGGTGGTAGTGATTGGCCTGGAAACTACGTGCTCCTTATTTCCCAGTATTTCAATCTGAATGAAAACAAACCTGTTTTCTTGTCTTCATGCTGGCCTACATCTAACCTTTTCACACCCACACAAGGCATCAGAAGGAACAAAGTCCTTAAATTGCAGTTTGATAAAATATCATAATAATTGGATAAGATGGCTAGAACCAGAATCAGCATGTTGTATGGAAAGCTTTAAGTTAAGGAAAGAAAAAAAAGAAGAAGTAATAATTTAATACAAACAGATCTTTGAATTTCTGGAAAGACAAACACATTCTAAGACAAACAAAGCACGGGTAGCTTCCATTTTTCTTGTGCTAGCACAAATTTTTTTGAGTCTGACAGGGCAAGACATTATACTTACAAAAATACACAAAGAAAATTTGGAAATTGACTTACAGAAATTTTTTTTTGCTATTTTTCAAGCTCATCCTGGTAAAGCTAGAAAGCACAAAAGCAGTGATAAGCTAATGGAAGTTTAGGGTTTACTGTTGATATAAGAGGTTTTAGTCAGGTAATGAAGAACATGTCACTATTTTTCTCTTTGTCTCTTCCTCCTTCTTTCTCCCCCCATTTTCTCTCACCTCTGACAGTTTCTGCTGCATGAATTCCATCCCAAATTCCTTGTTTGAATGTCTGGCTGTCCTGTAATTCCACATCCCACAATAGAAATTATCTATTCTTTTCAACCAATTTCCTCCTCTGGCTGGATTAATACTAAAGTGAAAACCTAACATGAGGAAGAAAAAAAGAACCAGCTTAGCTGCTCGTGGTTAGCTCCAGCTTCATCAGTTTAATCCTTTTTGTGGGTTTTTCTTTCTCTTCCTCACCCCTTTCAGTGCCCTTTGCATGTTTGTTTGTTTTCTCTGGAATGCTTTTAATTGATTGGGGCATCATTGGATTTCCTTCTTGAAGTCGATGCCCGTAATCATGAGTGGGCAGTGCCAGAAGGATGACACACATGGGCATGTACCTGTAAGAAATGGTATAAGCAGATTATTGTTTTGCTTTTTCATCAGGCTCCCAAGCAATACATGATGCTACAACAAATCAAGAGACATACATGAAAGAACCATGTATGTGGAGGGAGAACATAAAGTCTTAAGGTTTTTTTGCTATCGTCATCCTGGTCAAACCAGCACAACTTCATCACTAAAAATCTGTGAGTGAGACCTGTGGATCATCCTAAATGAACTTCAGTGAGATCACTCTCACTGAATCGCATCGTGTGCTTTGCTTATGACATCTTGTGATATATTTCCCTCTGA